>JAFMOD010000298.1:1535650-1573492 GCA_019802435.1 Corydoras maculifer | reverse complement strand
GTGTGTGTGTGTGTGTGTGTGTGTGTGTGTGTGTGTGTGTGTGTGTGTGTGTGTGTGTGTGTGTGTGTGTGTGTGTGTTACAGGTGACTACAAAAGAATTCCTTTTTCGTTTGTATGAACTGAAACACATTCTTGTCTTTTGTTTGAAGATGCCCGACATGCTTGCCGTACTCGTTTAGCAGCTTGTACAGTTCACCTGATGGAGGAAAGAAACTTTTTAATAAGTGCTGACAATTTCATCTAATAAACTATAATATAATTTAATTTGTGCAGGGAACTCTAGGTGCAGTGTGTAGTACTAACCCACAGATATGTTGTGATGTCTAAGCATGTGGTGCATTTCCATCAGCTCTTTGGCCAGATCTTTGTCTTCAAAGGTGAAATAAGCGAGGTCTCTGCGAGCCACCGCTGCAGCCATCATCTGAATAAGAGCTTCCAAACAATTTCACATATAAATTCATCTATTTTTTTAAACCTATAACACATCTTTCATTTAAAAGGCATCATGAGTAAGGAAGCCTGCTGGTTACCTTTGAGTCTGTGGTCACCTTTATAAGCCCCGCACCCCCAATTTCCAGTGGCAATCGCGGGGGTGTAATCGTCTGGAATATTACTTTTGAACCCGACGTAGGCCTTTAGGATAAAGGGAAGGGGATATTTGTATTTTTCTTTAAATATAAACACAAATGCACAAAAGGGGGTGTGTCCAAACTTTTGACTGACACTGTAACGCATTAGTTTGATTTTAACTAGATTTTCTTCACATATTATTATATAAAGATGTTACCCTTATTTATCAAGCTCTTTGTTTTTAAATGTCATTAATCTTAAAGAGGCGGCACGGTGGCTTAGTGGTTGAGCACGTTCTCCTCTCAGCGCTAGGGATTCCCGGTTCGAATCCCTATCTGGGTGGAGTTTCCATGTTCTCCCCGTGTCCGTGTGGGTTTCCTCCAGGTTCTCTGGTTTCCTTCCACAGTCCAAAAACATGGATCAAGTCAACTGAGTTCTCAAAACTGCCCCATATGGTGTTTGTGTGTGTGTGAGTGAGTGTGTGCCCAGCGATGGATTGGCGCCCTGTCCTGGGTCTATCTGCCCAGCGCCCGAGACGTTCTCCCCTGGATGGGCATGAGGAACCCCACCGCGACCCTAATAGAGGATAAAGCGGAAGATAATGAATGAATGAATGAATGAATGATCTTAAAGAAATGGCTGACCTTGTTGAGTTCCCTTCTGATGTGATTTTCTTTGAACTGCTCAAGTGGGTTTTCAAAGGACAAAGCGTCGATCGCTACAATCTGACAGAAGCGCCGTTTCCACTTGTCCCTAAGAAAAAAAGTAACGCATTACAAAAAGTTTCCTCTAATAATTAAAATCCATTTTTACCTAAAAATTGACATTTATTACAATTAGATTTTTTTTTCTATTGCCATGAACCATCATGACTTGTTTGAAAAATTTTTAAATTCAAAGAAACATTCATTCATTCATTATCTCCCGCTTTATCCTCTATTAGGGTCGCGGTGGGGTTCCCCATGTCCATCCAGGGGAGAACGTCTCGGGCGCTGGGCAGATAGACCCAGGACAGGACACCAATCCATCGCTGGGCACACACTCACTCACTCAAACACACTCTATATGGGGCAATTTTGAGAATTCAATTGACTTGATCCATGTTTTTGGACTGTGGGAGGAAACCGGAGAACCCGGAGGAAACCCACGCAGACACGGGGAGAACATAGAAACTCCACCCAGATGGGGATTCGAACCGGGAATCCCTAGCGCTGAGAGGCGAACGTGCTGACCACTAAGCCACCGTGTCGCCCTTCAAAGAAACATCACTGGCAAAAAATACTATAAAATATGTGGGGAGAACATTTCGGGGGCCGGGCAATTTGGAGAATTTAATTTATCTCGAATCCATGTTTTTAGACTGTGGGAGGAAACCGGAGAACCCGGAGGAAACCCACACGGACGCGGAGTGAATGTGGAAACTCCACCCAGATTTGGATTCGAACCGGGATCCTCAGCGCTGAGAGGCGGATGTGCTGAGGCCACTGTGTCGCCCAATTTCCAAAATATCGGCCAATTGTCTAAAATAAAATTGCATTAAAGGGAAAGAAAAAAAAAGGTTTACCTTTTGGTATCATCTTGAAAAGGCCTGATCCACTTAAAGGAGTCGCTGTATCCCAAAGTGTAGCTGTAGGTTTGGGCCCCTGAAGAAGTCCGGAACATCAGTCAGACAGTGTAACCTCTCATCTTCTGATGTTTACGGGAACACCCACCTGTGATCTTTAAACACTCATTGTCGTCGAGTTCCTCAGTAAAGAGCCTGGCCACGATCAGTTCTGGACACTGTAGGAATCGGATCTCTTCCTGAACCAGTCCTCTCCCGATCACGCCTCCACCAATCAACTTGTTCGCAAAATCCACCTGAGCATTTCAAAAAAATAAAAAAATTCAGGGTATGCACGATGTGGCTACATTTAGCTTATTCTATTGTCTATATGGACAAAAGTATTAGAACATATATCCCTTACACTGATGTGGTGTGAAGGCGTGGTCAAGCATCAATTTGTGAATGGGAGGCGGAGTCAAAAAGCCAGAAAGGAAATAATGTGGTCACATCTGGCTTCCTGACTCCACCTCCTATTTACAAATCAATATGCTGATCATGCTCTCACACCACAGTCCACCGTACAAAATAGACCGCCTCTTTTAACCTACCCCAATACAGGATACTGCAAGAGGTTTTAATAATCCATTTACAATGTAAATCTTTATACAGGTGAATAAACAGGATGAGAAAAGCACTGACCTGCAGCATGCCTTTACCCTCGAACTCGATGAGGCCTTCTGATGAGACGTGAAGGTTGGTCAGTTTTTCTGTTTTTCTGGAAATCAAATTCTATTAAGTCAAATAGCAATTATGAAGTCAAATAATTGTGGTAGTTCACAAATTAAAAGCATGTTAAAAGCATGTCACATACTCCGCCCATTTAGGAAAGTCATTTGGATGAAGCCAGATTCTTTCGAAAGTCACCAAGCCAAACGGTTTTGTTTCTGTAAAAAAAAAACATACATTTATAATATTAAACTGTTGGACTGAACATGTGCTTAACCAAATTCATCTTAAAGTCTAAATTAATTAATTCTGAGACGATTTAAAGACAAAGTGCACTTAAATGAGTTATTATATTTATATTATACAGCGTGATTACCCAACATTCATAAATGCTCAAACTTCTTTTCGTATTTAGGTGAGGTAAGGTATGTGCCAATCTATTATCCTTTAATATGTTAGGTTTGAGGCAGCATAGTGTTGGCTCCACCACCTCTCAGCACTAGGGATCCAGTTTCTCCTGATCTGGATGGTGTTCCCACGTTCTCTTGTCCGCATGGGTTTCCTCTGGGTTCTCCGTTTCTTTTCCCACAGTCCAAAAACAAAAACTCTAAATTACCACAAGCTAAACCCTATATAGTGTACGAGTGACCTGTATACCTGTTATAGAGTGGGTGTATCAGCCCTGTCACCAAAATGTTCTCCACCCAGTTGGGCATGGAACCCCCCCACCACCCCCCAGTAGTGGATTAAGATAAAGATGTTTTTTTCATGTTTTTAATCCATTGCAGAAATTAGATAAAATGACACGAAAATAATATGAAAATAATTAGATAAAATGACACACATTTAAAAAAAAATTATTTAAATTAAAACGGCACGGTGGCTTATTGGTTAGCACATTCGCCTCTCAGCGCTAGGGATTCCCGGTTCGAATCCCCATCTGGGTGGAGTTTCCATGTTCTCCCCGTGTCTGCGTGGGTTTCCTCCGGGTTCTCCGGTTTCCTCCCACAGTTCAAAAACATGGATCAAGTTAATTGAATTCTCAAAATTGCCCCATTTAGAGTGAGTCTGTGTGAGTGAGTGTGTGCCCAGCGATGGATTGGTGCCCTGTCCTGGGTCTATCTGCCCAGCGCCCGAGACGTTCTCCCCTGGATGGGCATGGGGAACCCCACCGCGACCCTAATAGAGGATAAGCGGGAGATAATGAATGAATAAATGAATATTTAAATTAAGAAAATTTTCTTTATGTGCATCATTCTCAGGTGAGTGGAATCATTACCTGGTTTTGTAACCGTGTCGAAATAGTGGAACAGTGCTCTGAGCTTTTGGGTTTTTTGTTCGCAGCGATCAAAAAACAGGCTGTTAAAAAACAAATACATGAATCAAAGACCTTTTAATAAGAAAGCAAACACAGTTTTGGTTAATCAAAGTTCCCTAATGCATTAATAAGTATGTTTAATCAAGACACGGTCATCAGGAAAAGTTGGTGCTTGTAATTATATATTTATTTAATTATATATTTATTTATCAGTTTTAAATTATAATTGGTCTTTTAGCTTGCGCTATACATACAGTACATATATACACACAGTCATGTAATATAAATAAATGAATAAAGGTAAATGGATCCAACCTGCTGAAGTTGATCGATGGGAAATGGGCGTATTCACTGCCAGGAGTTCTGGTGTTTCGGTGGGGAAAAGTGCAGAAGAAAGCGTTCGCTAAAAGACAGGCGATCTGCGTCTGGGACATGGTTAAACTTTTATTTTGTCCTCTCTTTAGTAAAGGGATAGGCTACAACAAGCATGTGAAAGAGACCAAAAAAAATCGTATTATTTATAATGTGAACCACATTTTCGGACTGTTTTTGTAATGCTGTTGTTGAGATGCATCGTGTCAAGCACTCACACATTTAATGAGATCCGGCAGCTTTTCAGCAAGTTTAGCCATTTTACTGATCACTTCCGAAAAGTTCCTCTTTTCAGAAGGTTGTTTTCTCTGTTGAGTGAAACCGTGAATGAAAAATTATTCAATTCTGCGTGAAAACGTGGTGTCTGTATTGAATCTGCTGGTTGTCTCACTGACCCTATAGTAGTCCTGCAGGGCATCAAACCTCCACTTTCCAACAAAAGATGGATTATATTTCATAATAGCGTTCTAAAATAAAAAAAGGAACAGTTTTAGTGTTTGTTCTTTAGTACAGTATTTAATGTAATATTAATATATATATATATATATATATATATATATATATATATATATATATATATATATATATATATATATATATATACTGTAAGCCACCGTAAGGTGGCTTAGTGGTTAGCACGTTCGCCTCTCAGCGCTAGGGATTCCCGGTTCGAATCCCTATCTGGGTGGAGTTTCCATGTTCTCCCCGTGTCTGCGTGGGTTTCCTCCGGGTTCTCCGGTTTCCTCCCACAGTCCAAAAACATGGAACAAGTTAATTGAATTCTCAAAATTGCCCTTATAGTGTGTGTCTGTGTGAGTAAGTGTGTGCCCAGCGATGGATTGGCGC
Source organism: Corydoras maculifer (assembly GCA_019802435.1). Taxonomy (NCBI): domain Eukaryota; kingdom Metazoa; phylum Chordata; class Actinopteri; order Siluriformes; family Callichthyidae; genus Corydoras; species Corydoras maculifer. The sequence goes on along the minus strand of JAFMOD010000298.1, from coordinate 1,568,114 downwards.
CCTGTCCTGGGTCTATCTGCCCAGCGCCCGAGATTTTCTCCCCTGGATGGGCATGGGGAACCCCCCCCCCGTGACCCTAATAGAGGATAAGCAGAAGATAATGAATGAATGAATGAATATATACTGTATGTGTGTGTGAGTATATATAAGGGCGCGGTGGCTCAGTGGGTTAGGGTGTTGGGCTATCAATCTGAAGGTTGGGGGTTCAAATCCCAGGTCCACTGAAGTTACCAGTGTGGGTCCTTGAGCGAAACCCTTAACCCTCATTGCTCCAGGGATGTTGAATGAACCCTGTGCTCATCTTGTCGCTTTGGATAAAAGCATCTGCTGACCAAATATATATATATATATATAAAATGTATGTGTGTGTGTGTGTGTGTGTGTGTGTGTGTATGTTCACTAGACCTCCAAATCTTCCACTGAGGAATTGTCATGTTGTAGTCGCTGCAGTGATTTCTTGATGTTGTTCCAACGAGATGCTTTGTTTGAAACTTCTCCTACATTCTGTTTAAAATTAAACACAATTAATAATAAAATAAAATATAATGCTCATGATTGATACCACAATGACCGGCTACTTTTAATTTTTTTTACAATAATATTCTTAAATCGATGAACTTACAAAATTTGGAAGTTTTACATGGTTACTGTCCCAAACCGGTGCTGCCGCATAAGGAGCTATTTTACCTTTTCTAAACAAGTTTATCTGTTAAAGCAAAAGCAGAGGTTTTAAAAGCAGTCAGAATCGAATGCAGTCCGCATTAATATTTTAGGAAACGCTGCCATTTTTACAGGTTTGCTATAAATAAGGCTTTAAAATGCAATATTACTAACAGTGCTCTTACATCTATAAGCACTCTGTGATCTCGGTTACAATACAGTTCTTCCTGCTCCATGTAACACTCTGGCTCCTTCTTCATCTCACGCAGGGGATGTGTCTTTATTGACTTTTCTTCCCTGTGGAGGTTCTGCTTCAAGCCGGCTGCTTCAGTTCTGGAGTTTGAGCCCCTGTCTGGCTTGTTCTTCGCCCTTTCTCTGCTCTCTTCACGTTTGTGGTCATGGTTAAGGCATTCCTTCATTTGGCTGCTGTCGTTCTGAGCCATCTTCAGAGGGCCAAAAGCCTTCAGTTAGAAAAATAATTTTAAAAACTTGAAAGAAATTCGTACGCAGTGCAGTTAAAATGACCAATTACATACATCAAGTACAACCTGAAATTGGAATAAATTTAATTGGATTTTCTATTATAAATCTGTTTGCATCGCTTCTGCTCATATTCAAACGTAAGCGTTATTCATAGGAATGATTTACACCTGTTGCAGCACCTGCTAAATTCAATGATCACACATTTCTTTCAGTGTTTTTAGGGTTTCACGGTTCAGCTGCATGCGACTAGAGTGTTGTACACTCTTAATATAAACACCATGTTCTAAATAGTACCAACACTGAGGAACAGAGAACTGTAGAACAGCAAGTCTGCAAAAAAAAAAACCATTACGGTTATTCACATTAACCTTTAAACTTACAAAGGCTCCTCGTCTGGCCTTGATTCGTTTCTAGAATAGTATTCCAGCATTCTTTAAAGCTTTAGTATTTTAGCGCTGAATATTGCGTCAATGTGAGACACACCTACAGCATGTTTACTATAGCTGCTGTATGAAAGACCTGAAAACACTTGTGTTATTATTAATTTTTTTTTTTACAAATTTATAGCAAAATAAAGTTCATTCTCTGGATGATGTGGCATTCAGGGGGACAGGAGTGTTCTACCACTTGTTAGTCACTTTTGTAATCTCAAGAACCCAATTAAAGTTAAGATAATAATAATAATAATAATAATAATAATAATAATAATAATAATAATAATAATAATAATAATAATAATAATAAAAATAATAATAATAATACTTGGACTTTCTGGCGGCAGCACGGTGGCTTAGTGGTTTAGCACGTTCGCCTCTCAGCGCTAGGGATTCCCGGTTCGAATCCCCATCTGGGTGGAGTTTCCATGTTCTCCCCGTGTCTGCGTGGGTTTCCTCTGGGTTCTCCGGTTTCCTCCCACAGTCCAAAAACATGGATCAGGTTAATTGAATTCTCAAAATTGCCCCCTATAGAGTGTGTCTGTGTGAGTGAGTGTGTGCCCAGCGATGGATTGGCGCCCTGTCCTGGGTCTATCTGCCCAGCGCCCGAGACGTTCTCCCCTGGATGGGCATGGGGAACCCCACCGCGACCCTAATAGAGGATAAGCGGGAGATAATGAATGAATGAATGAACTTTCTGGCAGATAATACGAATCTGGTTCACATCAGATAAAAATTGAGCAGTGCTATCTACATGACACTCGCTTTTGGTTGACGCATGATCCTAATTTGGTTGACCGTCTGTGGCTCATATCATACATCCAGGAATGGTCCATGCGGCATGTGGGCCAGCTGAAAAAAAACGAGGGATGTGGGCCAGAATATGGTTTATGTGTAAAAAATCAGTATTTAAAGCTTGAAGGCCAGTTTCAGGCATTTTATATTTATTTGCATTTATTGGTTATCATTTCTGCGCTGAAGGTATAAGCAATATAAATGTATATAATGTATAAGCAATATAAAGTGTTGTAATGTCCTTTAAACGCAGACGTATTGTTCAGGGTTCTGGACTCAGATCTCCATCATCATTTACAAACCGTGTAGCTTTTATCTGACAAATCGAGAGTGATGTTCAGAGCCACAGCGACGACTTTTCTTTCTTTACAACTCGATCAAAGGCAGGAATACAGAACGTTAATAAAAAGAATAGCAGAGGTTACGAAGTTTAAATCGGCTGCAAACGTTTAAAGGTGAAGTTTGGTGATGCAGAGGTTTAATATTTAGTGCATTGTGATCAGTTTGATGATCGCAGCGGTTAAAAGGTGCAAAATGTATCTGTTAAGAATTCATTCATTCATTCATTATCTCCCGCTTATCCTCTATTAGGGTCGCGGTGGGGTTCCCCATCCCCATCCAGGGGAGAACGTCTCGGGCGCTGGGCAGACAGACCCAGGACAGGGCGCCAATCCATCGCTGGGCACACACTCACTCACACAGACACACTCTATAGGGGGCAATTTGGAGAATTCAATTAACTTGATCCATGTTTTTGGACTGTGGGAGGAAACCGGAGAACCCTGAGGAAACCCACGCAGACACGGGGAGAACATGGAAACTCCACCCAGATGGGGATTCGAACCGGGAATCCCTAGCGCTGAGAGGCGAACGTGCTAACCACTAAACCCTCTGTTAAGAATTAAAAAAAAAAAAAAATTGGTGAAATTAGTGCAAAAGGAGAAACATTTCAAAGCCCTAGTTCCGCTTTCGATTTCATACCTGTGCTGACGTCGTTGCTTTTTCTAATATCGACGATAACAATTTAAACATCGGTCTGCATTCTAAAGCCAATTAATAAAGTTTAGAGACTGGCGTCACGGACTGACTCGAGTGAGTCGACTCTAATCGAGTGGACCGGAATCGAATGTGAAAGTAAAGGCTCGAATCAGGTGGTTACCCTGACGGGCTTTAAACTTTAACTCTTTATCTGCTTTACTTTCTCATGTTTGGAGTATAAATGCGACATGTCTTTTATAAGGAGGTTTTCACCGACATTACAACCGACATTACAACCGACATTACAAACGTTTATGACGTTAAAATAAAGCACGTTCCAGTTTACAGTGGAATGATCACGTGATCGTTTGTTTGGTTGCGTTGTGTTGCTTTAATAACATTTTAATGAACCATTTAAACGATGAACAACCAACATTTTCTCTCTCTTTCTTTTTTTTAATCTAAACTTTGTATAATTTGTTGTACTAAATAAAGAAAGTCACGGATTAAGTATCACAACTTTCAACAAATACGTAAATGTAATAGCTGCTAGTAGCCACAACGAAACAAACCATTTTTATTATTCATTCATCCATCCATCATCTTCCGCTTTATCCTCTATTAGGGTCGCGGTGGGGTTCCCCATGCCCATCCAGGGGAGAACATCTCGGGCGCTGGGCAGATAGACCCAGGACAGGGCGCCAATCCATCGCTGGGCACACACTCACTCACACACACACACTCTATATGGGGCAATTTTGAGAATTCAATTAACTTGATCCATGTTTTTGGACTGTGGGAGGAAACCGGAGAACCCGGAGGAAACCCACGCGGACACGGGGAGAACATGGAAACTCCACCCAGATGGGGATTCGAACCAGGAATCCCTAGTGATGAGAGGAGAACATGCTAAACCACTAAGCCACCGTGCTGCCATTTTTATTACAGGTTCTTAAATTTAAAACTTAATTTTATTTTCTATAAAGGCTACATGCACTTAATGGCCGCTTTTGTCTATTTTCATCCACTTATCATGTAGGTGGACTTTGGGGGGGGGGGGAGTGCGGGGGGGGTCCCCATGCCTATCCAGGGGAGAACATTTAGGGCGCTGGGTATACACTCACTCACAGACACACTCTATAGGGGGCAATTTGGAGAATTCAATTAACTTGATTCATGTTTTTGGACTGTGGGAGGAAACCGGAGAACCCGGAGGAAACCCACGCAGACACGGGGAGAACATGGAAACTCCACCCAGATGGGGATTCGAACCGGGAATCCCTAGCGCTGAAAGGAGAACATGCCAACCACTAAGCTACCATGCCGCCCTTGTAGATGGACTTTGTAGTTTTATAATTCCAGACTGTAGTCCATCTGTGTTCTGTGTTGGTTCTCTGTACTCTTTGGGTCAGGAGCATCACAGAACAGGTATCGTTTGGGTGGTGGATTGTTGATCAGTTCTGCAGTGATGCTGCCTCCATGTCCTCATCTTTTGATCCCAAATCTGAATGTTTTCAGTATAAAAATATCAAACCAGTGATTTGGCCTGACGTTTCTGATGCAACTGCGATTGGCTGAAGGGCCATTTTAAAAAATAAAATAAAATAAAAGTAAAGATAATGCCTGCGTTAGTGTGACTTTGTCAGCAGGGGGCACCACTGTTCAAATAATGTTTTCATCTTGACCCTTTAGTTAAAGGTCGCTGGATTTTACAGTGTGCCTCTTAATTGGCCTCTTAAGAAATGTGTTTCTGAGCCCTTAGTCTGACATATCAATTAATTCTTACTTTGTAGTATTTTTTGTGGGGGGGGGAACTTAGCAATTAAGTATTAATAATGCTGTAAATTGCAGTAAAAGTTATGTAATTAAAGGTTTGATTTTTAACTTTAAGTAAAAAGTTAACAGTCGTATCTCTTTGTCTTGAATCACTGCTGGAAAAAGCCTGAGGTTAAGGTTTTATTTTGGGTTTTAGGGGTTAAAATCAAAAGGGGTTCTGTTAGTAACCTATCATTACTAAAGTGCTTTTAAGCCCAAGCTCTGGGCTCTGAGTCGTCTGATTCTGTGTGTTTCGTTGTTGTTTCAGATTCAGTCGGGTCTTAACGCTGAGAGTTTTGTGCTTGCTGACTCACGGTTTATGACCAAAGTCCTCTGACCCTCTCTGCAGGACTCCACTTTTTAAAGAGGTACCTCGAGCGAGCAGAACAACAGCTCAATTTAAATGTGAAAGGGACTCTGTTGGAGATGCTTTTTTTTTTCTCTCTCTCTCTCGAGCGTTTCGTCCCCCCTCTTCTTCAGCTTTCGGACCTCTTACATGATCGGACGCTTTAATCGATAGCAAGCCAATAAGTGTGATTAACGCGAATCCCGAAAAAGCTCTCCTCCAGATAAAACCAAGCCAATAAAGTGCCATCCTGTTAATACAAAGGCAGCGTTGTTAACCTTGAAATATTTGCTGCGTGTTTAACAATGAACACGCTCCACCCTGACAGTGTTTACCACGGCGCAGATTAATTTCGGCGTACAGCTGAGGGGCGACAGCGGGTTCCAGTTGACACACTTTCTCCACAGCCTTGGCTGTTTTTGGCCTAATTAAGAGTGCCATGGAGTGATTGAGTGGGACAGAATGCCTGCTTCTGTAGCTGTTCCTGGGACTGATGTGGCCATTAACGTCTGCCTGAGTTACGCCAGTGCTTGCACAACAAGCTGCCCTCCCCTTGAGGTGGCTTCTTAACACATCTAAGAACAATCACATCTGTTTGCAATGTTAAAGCCAGGGTGGCTACACCGACCGATTAAAGGCGGTATCAGGCGATGGATACACCGAGGAGTAGATTAGGAATGTGCAGGTCTAATGGACAGACAGACCCTCCTGAGGACGCCGTGTTTTCGGTGCCTGCAGTGTTGTTGGTTGGCTGAGTGCAGGTTGCACAGAGCAGCTCTCTTTTCCTGATCCAACCATGCAAACCCCCGTTTTTCTTTTTTTTTTTTTTTTTCACTCCGTGCTGTTAGCCACTTCCCGGGAATGTTCCTCTCCCAGCCAGGGAGAAGTCACTACAATGGAATGCGGAGTGCGGCCCCTCCAAAAAAGCGCTGTTGACTTTAAAAGGCCAGAAAACAGAACCAAACACGTGGTCCGTCCTGTGCGCGTTTCCTTACATTTTTTTTTTTCCTCCTGTGCTTTCAATCAAATGCAGTTTATGCAGCATTAAAGTGATCCAGCGACTCCATCAACAAACTCATCGATCACTCCGGCAGGGGCTCGCGCATGCGAATCTGACAGCTGGACCAGGAAGGGACAGAGGGGAGGAGGCTCGTTCTGTTTCCTAATCATTTTTCTTTGTCTGTATCCTCTTGCACAATGCAGTGGGTCACACCGAGCCATGAGCCGGGGCAGTTCAAATGTAGCTGGAATGAAGTCCAACCCCCCCCCCCCCAGCTGTAGCAGCAGGCTCCTGTTTGACCCTAATACAGCGGACGACGACGTGCACACCGCTTCTCGAAGGGCAAAAAAAAAAAAAAAAAACCAGGGAGGTCGTCTGTTCTGGACTGTGACGTTGGTAAATGACTGCAGTAGATGGGAACCGGAGAGGGGGGTTGATGGGGTGGGGGTATGCAGCAGGTTCGTGGGGGAGGGAAGGCTTAGAGAGGTGGCACTGACATCGATAGTGAGGAAAAAAAAAAAAAAAAAAAAAAAAAAGAGATGAGGGTGGGGGGGGGGAAGGCAAAGAATCTCAGCACCTGTTTCCAGGGCAACAGGGAGCTGCTGAACATAAGTCAGACTTAGCCCCCCCCCACCACCACCACCACCGTCATTGCTGCACTGGCTTCATGCAGCGATGCAGGCACTTCAAGTGACTGATCTCACACAAAGAATCATGTAGATGTTTGCAATATGACTTCTTGCCCGGGAACCTCATGGCATCCTCGTTTCCAAGCCGTGAGATTTAAACCCCCCCCCCTCACTGTGTCCTTCAGGGTTTGAGACGAGGACTAATCGAATTAGCTGACTGCATGGGTGGAGGGGAGAAAAAAAAATCTTTATTGATGGCAAGTTCTCCTTTTGACAGGTTCTAATTTGTTCCCTCATTACCTGGTCAACTGACTTCTTTTGTTGGCCGCACCTCTGACAAAGCGTTGGCTGCTTCCAGCACTTGTCTGGCTCCAAACCTCTAGAGTAGCATTCAGTCACGCTCATCAAGACTGCAGATCTATTGTTCTTTTCTCAGCAGCTTTAGTCTAGCCTCAGTGCGCTCCCTCTCTCACCCTCTCTCTCTCTCCCTCCCTCCCTCCCTCCCTCTCTCCCTCCTGCTGTCTCTCTGCTTGATAATTCCCATGATATGTTCTTGCCATCGGCATAGAGTGTACCACTCGAAACGGGGGGTGAGAGAGCCCGAATGCAACGTTCTGCCTCGGTGTGGCTCACATCACAGAGTCTCAGCGCTGCCCGATCCGACCCCTTTGTTTAGAGCGAAGTCCGTTCGACCTGATGCCTCCGATTCTTAATAATTCCGGGCAAATTATCATTCCATCCCGCCGCTCTCTGTCCAGCTCTGAGCTGTAGTGGTGTCGTCCGTTCCCTCTTGGCACAGTAAAGTGTCTGTTTTATTGACTCACTGTCTTAAGGGCAGTTCTTTTCCTCTTTTTCTGCAGATATGCCATTGCCCTGTATGAGTTTAACAAGACAGAACAAGGAAGGAATATCAATTACACTCCCAGAGAACGAACGGTGAATGATTTACAAACAAAGGAACATAAACGTGATGGTCTGACATGTTGTGGCTAAATGAGGTTTATTTGGATCAGTGTGCTTCGTATTGACAATACCTCATTTGTGCACCTTATTGGTGCCCGCACTCTCGTGCATGTGCACACATGTTTATCTGGGAGAGTGTAAAGTAAAACTAAAAAAAGGAACACTGTTGATATTGATGGGTGCTGACAGTTACTTAGAGACACACCTGAACGTGCTGAGACTGTGGCCACGCCCCTCTAAAGATCACAATACCACCACACTGGCCCATCGCTGACTCTCACGCGCTCTGAAAATTTATAGCGAATAGCTGACTGCGGGTGCAACCACGGCTACAGAATATCTCGGGTTGAACATTACATAACATACTGCTGATTAAATGTCACGATCTGTACAATCATAACTCAATGTACATTCATTCATCCATTATCTTCCGCTTTATCCTCTATTAGGGTTGTGGGGGGTGGGGTTCCCCATGCCCATCCAGGGGAGAACGTTTCGGGCGCTGTGCAGATACACCCAGGACAGGACGCCAATCTATCGCTGGGCACACACTCACTCACACAGACACGCACGCATACACACTCTATATATATATATATATATATATATATATATATATATATATATATATATATATCTACACCCTCAATGTATATATTTTTATATATTTTATATATAATATTTGTTTTTTAATTTTCAACTTGGTGGCACAGTGGTTTAGTGGTTTAGCACGTTCGCCTCTCAGCGCTAGGAATTCCCGTTTCGAATCCCCATCTGGGTGGAGTTTCCATGTTCTCCCCGTGTCTACGTGGGTTTCCTCAGGGTTCTCCGGTTTCCTCCCACAGTCTAAAAACATGGATCAATTCAATTGAATTCTCCAAATTGCCCCATATAGAGTGTGTCTGTGTAAGCGAGTGTGTGCCCAGCGATGGATTGGCGCCCTGTCCTGGGTTTATCTGCCCAGCGCCCGAGATGTTCTCCCCTGGATGGGCATAGGGAACCCCACCGACCCTAATAGAGGATAAAGCGGGAGATAATGAATGAATAATGAATGAATGAATTTTCTACTTTTTCAACATAAGTGTGAGCATGTTCTCCTCTCAGTGCTGGGAATCCAGGTTTGAATCCCGATCTCAGTATCTGTTTTTCTATTTAAAATGCTATTTACTTTTTAAAAAAACATTTTCTTTTTTTTTATAAGCTTGCTGTTGCTTTCCTCTTTCTGGGGTTCGTGTTAGTTCTCGTTGCATCATCTGAATTTTATTTATCTTCAGGACAGGCATCAGTTTTCTAGCTTAATTTTAAAGTACACTTTGCTGCAGTTTTGAATTCATGTTTCTCTTAATGATTGCGAGTCGTTCAGGCCCTGAGGCGGCAGCGCAAACTCGAATCATAAATCGAATCAAAAGGGGTGTTTCTTTATGCATAGCATTATAAATTAGTTTTAAAAATCCATATTTATTCCAAAAGTCTATCATAAGTTATGTACAGCCAGTGTTTTCGGATTGACTTGGTGTTCATGTCGGTGAAATTGCCCCACCTCCAGTGTCTACAATGGTAACATGTTACTTTCACACTAATTATAATTACTTAGTTATATATACATAAGTTTATAATAACTTAGGAATTATGTAATTACTTAGTTTTATCCACACTAAGTAACAATCATCTAATGATGTTGTAAACACTAACTGCACTAATATTGAGGCTCTGTGAAGCTTGCGCGACGTCTATACTGTTTTTAATGATCAAGACCTCTACAGCACCACCGCCCAACAGAGCAGGTCTTATTCAGCGCGGCAGTGACACTGAAAGTCTTCGGTGTGTTAGTGTGTATTGCACTCGTATGAACGGATCAGACGGAACATCAACAGTGTCACTGCTGGACTGAGAAATGTGTAGCAACAAGAAACATTCAGACACTATCATCCTGTAAGTGCTGATTTGGGATTTAAGGATAACAAAGACAAACAGTGCAGCAACATATGAAGCACTGACTCTGATTTTCTAATCTAAAAGTTGGAGCAATAGGTGGAGCATTTAATATGACAACACTAATAACTAATAATTTTATTTTTAGTTACATTTTTTAATTATTTTAAACTTGATAATTTACTTGATTAATACTATTTTAAACTTGATAATTTATATATATATATATATATATATATATATATATATATATATATATATGTGTGTGTGTATATATGTATATATATGTGTGTATATATTTATGTATGTGTGTGTGTGTATGTGTATGTATGTATGTATTTATGTGTATATATATATATATATATATATATATATATATATATATATATATATATACATACTGTATAGTTTAATATAATCTAAAAAATTTTTTTATTATTTTAATTAAATCTAATTATTTTAAACTTGACAATTTATAAATATATATATATATATATATATATATATATATATATATATATATATATATATATATATATATATATATATATAGGGCGGCACGGTGGCTTAGTGGTTAGCACGTTCGCCTCTCAGCGCTAGGGATTCCCAGTTCGAATCCCCATCTGGGTGGAGTTTCCATGTTCTCCCCGTGTCTGCGTGGGTTTCCTCCGGGTTCTCCGGTTTCCTCCCACAGTCCAAAAACATGGATCAAGTTAATTGAATGCTCAAAAATTGCCCTGTTTAGAGTGTGTCTGTGTGAGGGAGTGTGTGCCCAGCGATGGATTGGCGCCCTGTCCTGGGTCTATCTGCCCAGCGCCTGAGACATTCTCCCCTGGATGGGCATGGGGAACCCCACCACGACCCTAATAGAGGATAAGCGTGAGATAATGAATGAATGAATGAATATATATATATATATATATGTATGTATGTGTATATCTATCTATCTATCTCTCTCTCTCTCTCTCTCTCTCTCTCTATATATATATATATATATATATACTGTATAGTTTAATATAATCTAAAAATAATCTAGGAATTTTGGAATTTGTAGTTGGTCATGACTTGTGCATTTACCATAAACTGACTCAACAGGACCGGCACAGACTGTGATGCTGGGGGGAACCCCGTCTCCTTTAGACTCTCTGACTGAAAGCACCGCCCAATTCATAGTGGTGAGGTCATCAAGTTATTATACTATTATACAAGTTATTTAACGTGCCTACTGCCTACTACATAGTAAGCATCAATCTGCGGGCATAAAAAGTTAATACATTCAAACATGCAGTAGGCATGAAGCAGCACCATGCATTCCCATGATTCATCTGGAACTGGGTCATGTGATCGAGCTGAGAAAAATGAAATGTTGGAGAGTGGACTATTTAGAATTGTAATTAAGCTACAATGAGGGTGAAGTGTCTTTTTCAATGGTGCACAGTGGTAACTACAGTGGGCTCGAACCCACAACCTTCAAATCGATAGTCCCCCACCTTAACCACTGAGCGACCATACCACAGTTATACAGTTATAGTTGTGGTGTGACCGCTCATATGAAATGACATTTGTAATGTGACGGACTTTGGCTTTGTAAGCAATAATGGATCACGGTGCAACACTTTGTTTAAGTCTTATGGGAGAATTTTCAGTCTGTTCAAACAGAATCACATCGTCTACAGTTCATAAAATTTAAAACGATTCAGTGCGTCAGAAGAAATCCTGCTGTGTGTGAAAGCCAAGGGTGGAAACTGATGCTGAATGTCTGTGACCATCGAGTCCCCAGGCTGTATTTTTTTTGAGAAACTGTCATGCTACGGTGATGGACATGACCTTCAAGGACTCAGAAGGACTTTGGAAAATCATTGTCACTTAACACAGTCTGCTGCGGTATCAGGAAATGCAACTTTAATGCTGGTGAGTTATTTGAAGCCCATTCATTCATTCATTCATTCATTCATCCATTATCATCCGCTTAATCATCTACTAGGGTTGTGAGTATGTATGTATGTGTGTGTGTGTGTGTGTGTGGGGGGGGGTTCCTCATGCCAATCCAGGGGTGAAGTTTTCGGGTGCTGGGCAGATACACCCAGGTGTATACAGAGTGGCAATCTGTCGCTGGGCACACTCAAACACACACTATATGGGGCAATTTAGACCACTCAATTTTATTGAATCCCACAGGGGGGGGGGAGATTCGAACCTGGATCCCCAGCACCAAGAGGCTGAGATGTGCTAACCACTAAGCCACCGTGCCGCCCTGTTTAAAGCTGTTCTGTCGTCAGCCGAGTCCAGAGTGCTTGTTTAAACTGTTAAAGACAATCCTGATAATTTCTCCAATTTTAAGTGCAAAACACAACATCTGTAATGGCATCGTATTTGTTTTATTATTTAAAAACCTTGATTCACTTCGACGACTGGTAAAGTTAGAAAGTTCAGTAAAAATGCACTTCGCCTCGCATCATGAACTTATCACGTAGGTCATATTAGAAATACATAACGTATTAATGTTTGGAAACCAGGAGACGTCCAAATTGCCCAATACCCCTTGATGTAGTGCACTCGGCGCATTTTTCTCCCCCGATCTAATCGCCGTTTGCTTCGTAGCTCGTGCTTTAAAGCGCTTTGTTTACGGGAAGTGAATCGATTCAAATTTAACGATTTTTATTTTAATGTATTGCTTTGCGGTGCGCGCGCCACGCGGCCTCCACTGACGCCCTATTTAGTAGGCGACGCTCTGTTTGGGACGCGAGCCGAGTCAGCGAGCCGACTCAGTTTGATCGATGCGCTTGATCTGCTAATCTGGCCTGAAAGAGCGCGAGACGCGTGGGGGGCAGTTTAGCTCGGGAAGGGCAGATGATGACGATCTGAGAGAGAGAGAGAGAGAGAGAGACACTCTCACACACTTATAATTTTATTTATATATATTTTACGGTATCTTGTTATTGTCTGTAAATTCTGTACATGTTTTATATTTGTTTTTGTTTTGTTCCCCGGCTTTGGGCAAAACAAATGTAATATTTGTTATGTTAATAAAGACTTTAAATTGAATTAAATATGGAGCGAGAGAGGGAGGGAGAGAGAGATAGAGAGCAAGGGAGCGAGAGAGAGAGAGAGAGAGAGAGGGAGAGAGAGAGAGAGACAGAGACAGAGAAGGGGGGAAGAGAGAGAGACAGAAAACGATAGAGAGAGGTAGAGCTAGAAGGAGAGAGGGAGAGAGAGAGTCAGAGAGAGGGGGGGAGAGAGAGATAGAGGAAGAGCTAGAGAGAGAGAGAGAAGGAGAGGGAGGGAGAGAGAGAGAGAGAAGGAGAGTGAGGGAGAGAGAGGGGAAAAAGCCTGCCTCTCTTGTCTTCTGTCAGAGAGCAAAACGAGCGAGAGAAGAGACGCTCCTTCCCCGCGATCTCATGAATAAATTATAGCGGCTCATTGTGCAATCGAAGGCGGAATGCGGCGGAGTCTGGCGAGGTAGCACCGACCGAGCGACCGACCCACAGAGTGAGCGACGGGCCAGCGCTCCCGACCACAGAGGCAGCGGAGCGGGCTCGGTGTGATTCTGCAGTCGGAGCGCATCGTGTTTGTTTGTTTGTTATTTTATTATTTCTTTTTTTTTATTTAATCCTCTTTCGAACGAACAGTCGAGCGGATTCGGCCGGCTTCGCTCCCCGCCGCAGATGGATTACAGTCGGGACTAGAACCAGACGCGGAGCGATATCGGACTTAAGGAGCGATCCGCCTGGCTGCGAGGAAGCAGCGGGGACTCCGGGCGCAGGCTCCCCGCCTCGGACGCACTCTCACACGGTTCAGCCGACTGAGCAACCTCGGGCAGTGGAAGTCGAGGTAAGCCGATAAGGCGCTAACGCTGGTTAGCCTTCAGCGCTAACGAACCCACGGGTCTCTCGGTTTATTAAGCGATCCCGCTGTTTATTACCTCCAACACCACGGTGAGCTCGGGATAGAAGAGCGTTCCTCAAAAGAACATGCACTTTTATATTTATTTCATTACATTTCGTGGAATCTGGTGCTTATCAACCTCACAGCAGTTAGCTCGCCCGTTAGCCAGTCCAGCAGGCTGCTTAAGAAGCGACAATTTACAAACAAAAAACTTTTTATTCTCAAAAAACGTCCAAAATCACAGAGCAACATTTATATTTCCCTACATCCCGCTACTTCACCTTTAATATTCTCTACGACAGGGCTTACAATCTGCAGACATGCTGTTATACTGCAGTTTGGACGAGAAATCAATGGAAATGAACCTTAATTGTTATTATTCTTCTACTTTATAAAATCCTATAGTTCTGAAAAGCGATGGCCCTCAAAGTGTTCAGAGTTTTGGCTGAGCTTTTTAACATTTTAATGCCAAAACATGTCCTGGAAGACTCCTATCTGCTATAAAAACAGCAAACATCAGCTGCAACAAAGTGCTGTGCAGTGTTTCCACTTAAAATGATAAAAAAAAAACAATTGTTTTACAATTTATAAAATAAAATATTGTTTATTAACAATAAAAACAATATATCAAGTAAAACACAAAAAAAGTTATGAAAACCAATGTTAAAGCATGGTGTGTTAAAAGCCAGAGAGTAAAAATGTGTTTTAAGACTAAATTTAAAAATGGACAGTGAAGAGGCCTGTCTAATATATATTCATCCATTATCTTCCGCTTTATCCTATATTGGGGATGCAATGGGGTTCCCCATGCCCATCCAGGGGAGAACGTTTCGGGCGCTGGGCAGATAGACCCAGGACAGGGCACCAATTTATCGCTGGGGTCTAATATATATATATATATATATATATATATATATATATATATATATATATATATATATATATAAAATATAATATAACATATAGATGTAGGTCATTCCAAAGCTTAGGAGCCGCAATCGAAAAAGGTTCGGTCCCCATCTGAGCTTACATTTGTTGTAGATATACAACTAATATCTTATAAAGGATCGTCGAAGTGTTAAGCAGATTGATGCAGCTTTCAGACTTTAAAGTGAGTCTCCATGTGTTTAACACATAATCTGAGATGCTGTAGGTCTGTATCCACAAATTGTCTCTTTGTTCCATTTAATATCTGCTATTACAGCAAAACCACAAACACATCAGTTAATTCGAACAGTTTTTTCCCTCGGAAACGGCGTGTTTTCTGAGATACCGAGTGGGGTCTGTACTATCTCTATTAAGACCCACTCAGCATTTCTCACGGATTCATCCGTTAAAGTTGGTTTAATAGGTTTGTCATCGTCAGAAATCCCGACTCGTGTTCAGATTTTTCATGTAAAATCATGTCCATGGGGTAATTTGCTGAATCAGTGCTGGTATTGAAGCGTTTCGTGGGTTTTTGAACATGGTGTGAATTAAAACCCCCCTGTTATAGCAGCTGTTTTACAGGAAATGGCGAGACGTTTGTAAACGGACTTTAACTTATTACCATTTGAAAAGTAGGTGAAACCTTCGGAATGGTCAGCATTTCAGTACTCGGACTGTACGTTTCTGATAGCAGGTGCGTTTTTTTAAAGACTTTTTGCACCCCGTGTCATTGAGCGTTTCACAATGTCCTTCTTGCCATAAATATCACACAGCAGCATCCTGTGGTCGGAAACTTAACCCTGACTGAGCTAGAGGGCAACAAAATGTATAAGTTATGTACGATGTACCTAATGTCTACAGTATCCTGTCAGTGTACATGGTATTAACCACCTTGGCAGCGTGAATACACCAAGTTGCTTACACCCTCAGGGAATAGTCCTCCACCATGGCAGCAACTCCCTTCATCTATAAATATAGCTTGTAGTTCACACTTACAGAGTGTAGTCCATCTGATTCTTTCATGCTTTGTGGGTCCTTTCGACACCATGCTTCAATGTTCAGGACCACCTCAGAGCAGGTATTATTTGGGTGGTGGATGAGTATTAGCACTGTGGTGTATACTGGTGTTCGTGGGATGATGCTGCTGGGGCATTTTGACGTGTCGTTGTTACTATTTCGAGAGATGGGACTGGAGGAATAACACAAAGTGTACGCGAAAAATGAGCAACTGTCTTTTAAGGTGAAGCAGTGATGTGGGTGGGACTAACACCTTGAACCAGCAGCACAGCAATGTCTGATCCACTCGCACAATACCATGTGAGTGTCACTGAGAATCCACCACCCAAATAATATCTACCCTCTGGTGGTCCTGACCATAAGAGAGCAGAGTATGAAGACTAATAGAGTATGCAGAGAAGCATATGGACTACAGACGGTGATTGGAAAACTACAAAGAGCATCTGTTTGGGTAAAATGAAACTAATCAATTGAGCAGTACGTTAATGAACACACTGCATCCCAAATGAAGGAGTGAGAGTCAACCGCCTGACAATCTGGTGATGTTTTTACATCAATACAGTGAATGTTGTCCCAACGAATTTGAACTTTCCTTTGGCGCCTTCTCCTGTTTCCTCAGATCTTTGAATTTATGTGATTCACTACCGGCCATGCGGTTTTAAAAACTCTGCCATGCCCGGTGCCCTGCAGTGAATCACTGCCATCCACAGCTCCGTTTGCACGGGCAGAAAAAACACAAGAAGCACTTGATGCTAGAAAGCTGACGTCAGTAAAGTTCAGCTTTGACTAATTCAGACGTCCCACGATGACAGTTCATACATGCACGTCCTGTGTCTCTTAAAGTTCAGTGCCGCCGTGTACGATGCTCCGGACGCCTTTTGGTATTAGGAATTTAACGGGCGTGTTCTGTACCTCCCGTCAGTCAGAAGTCACACGGTTGTAAAACCTTCCTGAACGTGATATAGTGTTGGCTATAAAAAAAAAAAAATGTGCAGCTATGTAATATGTGCAAAGCAATCTGTGAAGAAGTTCTCTGACAGTTCTAAAACAAGATGTGAGCCAACGCTTTGGGCAAGATCTTCATCCATCATTGAAGTGTGGTTGCAGAAACCCCTTTTGAAATGCCATGGGTGGTTTTGTGGTTTAGTTCCTTATCGGTGTTGACATTTAACATGATTTAATAGAGCCAAATGTTCCTGTTCGACTCGCGCTGTGATGCTTATGCGTTCGCGCTCGTCTCCGTCGCGTCCAAACGAGCGGCGCGTCGTCGTGTCTTCGTGTTTTTTTTTTTTTTTTCTTCCCCTTTTTGTTTTTTTAAAACAACTGCAAAAAATGTTCACCTCATTAAAGTTGTCCTTTGTTGTGAAAGCCGAGGTAAGTGTGGGTCTTAGGAAGATGATGGCTTTGCATATGACTGCTCCACCCATGCTTTACATGGTGGCGTACCGAGTCAACACAAGGCTGTCTGTGCAGCAACACGGCCGTTCCCATTCTCCCGGTCCTGCAGCATTTTGCTCTATTGCTGCTGCTGCTGCTGGCCACACTCTCGTCTATTAGGTCACCGCAGCCTGTCTAGAAATCATTGCACAGAAGGTGCTAAAGACAGATGGTGCGGATTTTGCGCCGAGCCAATGGGCTGCCCGTGTCTGCGCTGCAGACGCCGTGTTTGTGGGACATGAAACAGGGTCAGTTCATAACCACATGGCTCTCGTTTAATTCGTGCCCCTGTGAAAAGCCGTGCTGCCTGATGGTACTTCATTAATCGATTGTGTTTCGGACGGCTGAACTGAACTTCAGCACGTTTGCATCTAAAATGCAGTGAAAAACATAGTGTCTGCTGATGGGATGGAATGGATGAATGTGTGTGTGTATTGTATTGTGTCGTATGGGATTTTAAAATGGCATTAACCGACCAGAGGTTATTTTATAACTTACCCAGAAGAGGAACTAGGTATTTACAGGCTTTTTTTTTAAAAAACAGTAGTTCAGTAAAATGTGCTTTACACTAAAGTCATAAAGGACGTTTTACCACATTGATGAACTTTAAAACAAATGACTGACAGTCAAGCGGTTCTTTCCCACCACGAGGATTTATAGTGGGACATGGACGTTCTGTTTCTCTGGCACCACTGACTCGTTTCTTAAAGCCGGTTATAAACGGTGAACCTTGAAATGTTCCCTGATCTCCGTCACGTTGCCAAATCATAAAAGTTTGAATAGTTGGAAGAAAATTAGCACAACAGCAGATGAGCGGCCGTCTGGGAATGAACCTCCACAAGATGAAGCAATGAGGTGGGGTGTGTCTGGCGTGCGGCGAGTGGACAGTGTTCAGAAAACTACAGCAGGACTACAGTGTGTGTACAACTTGTACACTTGCACACTGCATTCGTCTCGTCCACCTCCCAAATAGCTGCCCTGAGCTCGTTATGACCAATAGAGCACAAAGTAAAGGATAGTGTAAAGTGATCGAGTGATCTATTTTAACCTACTGTGTACACAGAGGAATTAACCCATCCACACACTGAAATCCACACTGAAGTGAGCACATGCCCCGAGTGGTGGGCACCCGGGGAGCATTTGGGGTTGCATGCCAAGCCCAGGGTCGGGGACCTTCCGTTGGCAAAGCTGGTTCCTTTACCACAAGCCTGTAGCTGATAGAATATACATTGAGTGCGTCTAATAAATTTAACTCGTGAGTATAAACGTAAAGCTGTGGAAATTTTATTTCCTTTCTTTCTTTCTTTCGGACGGCTCGGTACGTACACCACGGCGTGCTCTCCCACACCACGATCAAGGATCAGAAAAGTTCAGTTACTCTAAGTATCAGGATTTGCATAATACAAACTGATATTTTAATACTGGAACAGCCAGTAGTCCAGGTTTGCCGCAGAGCGCTTCTCCTGCTTAAAGAACAACCAGGCTCACACTGATCCCACCACTGTGTTTTTAAACTATATAATCTACCGTCTCACGCCCCTGCGTTGTGCGTGGATCGGCGCGGGTGTATACAATACACTTAAGTATTTGTGTAATTACAATAATCGTTACAGGAACACGGTGCAATTTCATTGTTATTTGTAATATATCAGCCAAGTATCAGTGATCCAGATCATCTATAAGCGGCTAGTGCTAATGAATAAATAATAGATTCTGTTTATTATTATTATTATTATTCATTCATTCATTATCTCCCGCTTTATCCTCTATTAGGGTCGCGGTGGGGTTCCCCATGCCCATCCAGGGGAGAACGTCTCGGGCCCAGGACAGGGCGCCAATCCATCGCTGGGCACACACTCACTCACACACACACACACTCTATATGGGGCAATTTTGAGAATTCAATTAACTTGATCCATGTTTTTGGACTGTGGGAGGAAACCGGAGAACCCGGAGGAAACCCACGCAGACACGGGGAGAACATGGAAACTCCACCCAGATGGGGATTCGAACCGGGAATCCATAGCGCTGAGAGGCGAATGTGCTAAATCACTAAGCCACCGTGCCGCCCTTATTATTATTATTATTATTATTATTATTATTATTCTGTCTGTGGAACTATTTGGGTTTAATGGGGATGCCCTGACACTGAAATTAAACACAGTGGTTTATTATTATCACCACTGAGAATGAAATACGTGATTTACTACACAACAATTTTTACATCAGACATACCCACAAAACACAGGATGGCTTCAGAATACCCCCCCGTGTAATTAAAACTAATATAGCACTAAGACCTATATCATAGTAATAAATTAGTAATATTATGTGTGTTAACATTATTTACATAGACATATATACAGGGGCTTAGAAAATTGGCTTCTCCAATCCCAGTCCAAGTTTCTGTGTTCTCTCTGTGTCCATGTGGGTTTCCTCCAAGTTCTCCTGTTTTGTCCCACAGTCCAAAAACATGGGTTCAAGGTGAATTGGCTGCTGTTAATTTCCCCTATATTGTGTGTGTGTGTGACCAGTGATTGTTGCCCTGTCCTGGGTGTATCTGTCCAATGCCCAAAACGTGTCCCCAAGCGACCCTAGTAAGGGATTAAGCGGAAGATAATGAATTAAAAATGTATATGTATGTGTGTGTGTGTATACTAAAATGCTACAAAAACTTTTTGATTCCCCATTTGTAAATTTAAAAAAATCTGTGACACCCCAAACCCTCCAATGCTGTTCTTACGCAGCCGGCATGTGTAACTTTATCAGTGCACGTTATTTCTGCTCCATGTCTTTAATAAACAAACCTCATTTCCAAACCTTTAAGATTTCACTGACCGCACAAAGCCTTCCTTCTTAATATCTGCTTCAGTCACCTATTAATCACAGCCACCTGATTAATAGCAGCTTTTATAATCTTTTAATCATATCTTAATTAAATCGCTAATGTCTGCTACCTTCAATACAAACACGGCCGTGTTATAATAAGCTAACATCAATTAACATCTGGGAAGCGGCCAGGGTTTCGAGAAAAAAAAAAAAGGGGGGCGAGGAGTCATGAAAATCTGTCACTTTATTTTTTAACCTTGGGTTGTGAAAACATTGTGCTTGAGTTTGGCCCTGAGCTACAGTGTGAAGACTGCACTTCTTTTTTGTCTTCAGCATGTGCCAACAGGAGCACCAGCGGCAAAACAAAAGAACCAGCCAGTAATTTAATTTCCAGCTCGCACGCGGAGACAATGGATGATTTAGGAGAAACGGCTCCATAGCACCCCAAGTCGCGCTCGGAAAACAAACGGGCCGCGTTGTTATCGAACGTGCGGTTTAATTGACGGCGCCGGTCCGTGTTCTGAAGGAGCGGGAATGATAAGGATCAGGAATGAAAACAGTCTTTTATTAAAAGTTGTTTTTAATTCATTTCGATGATTGATTTCTGTTCAGCTCGACCTTTTTTTGTTTAAGGCCTTCCTAAATAAGGGGGCAGCACTGTTACTGCATTCGCCTCACCGGAAAAGGTGACCGCAAAGGCACCGGGTACAGAAAACGCTTCTGTGTGAAGTCTGCATGTCCTCCCCGTACATGCTGATGGGCAAATTGGAGGAGCTTAATATATGGGCTGTAAATATTCTTGTTGGAAAAGAGCCACCGACGCCGTCATGACGTTAAAATCCTAAAATATGAATGACGTAAAAATGAAATTAAAAATTAAAATTTCACAACACATGGACTGTATGTATGTATGATGTGGTTCCCCTGGAGCAATGAGGGTTAGGGGCCGTGTTTAAGGGCCCACATTGGTAATTTCTGGTTCATCAGATGGAAGGATAAAAATGGCGAAACCTACATTAGTTGCATTTATTAAATAAGCAAACAGGGTTTTGCTCCTTGGGTGGGGTGCACAGCGGTCATTTCTATGTCTGCGTGAGTTTCCTTTAAGCATTCCAGTTTCCTCCCACATACAGGGAGGTGAATTAGAGATACGAAGTTGCCTGACCCATGACTGTATTGTTTGTGTTTTCCTGTTGCAAAAAATGGCCCATCAGATCGTTTTGCAGATGCTTTTATTAAAGGGGTTTAGACGTGTCCTGATGTAATGGTTGGGGTTTAAATATAGGGTCAGTGATGATGCAGCAGCTCTGGATGCAGCAGTAAGGGTCAAGGGCCTTGGTCAAGGACCCACACTGGCAACTTTTTTTAGGCATCAGAGTTTAAACCCCCCAACGTATGGACCAGGGGTGTCAAAGCCAGTTGCACCGGGGGGGCAAAACTCGAAGCACGCTTTAGATCACGGGCCGAACCGGATAAGCATCGATTAAAAGCTGAATCAAAACAGACAAGAATATTATTCCACAATATACAAACTTAGTGTTTTAATTTGGATAAATATTCTGCTCTATAAAAAATGATCTCTTGTCAAAATGATGAACACGCTGCGAAAAAAAAAGCAATAACAATGATGCTTTACAATAAAAGTTCAAAAGAAAAGCAAATCAAAACATTCAGTTTTCTTTGATCTTGGGCCGGTTTAGTAAAATCAATTTCAACTTGAAATATCTATAAATATTTCTGCTTTTTATAAGATTGGTCCCGTTAAAATAATACAAATTTAAAATATGAATACGGTCCAAAAAAAAACAAAACCATATATCGCCGGGCCGTTAATAACAATGATAGTTGAATTGTATTCTATGGCCCGCGGGCCTTGAGTTTGACACCTATGGTACTGACCGATTAATTCCAGCACCATGAGCGTTGTGCAGTCTGAACAGAAAAACCTTAAAATGAATGAATAAATGGTTATTAAAGAGTCGCTGTACTGTGATCTCATTCAGGTTATGGTTCAGATCGAGTTTTATTTAATAGTGGTGTAACGTTTTACACATTTTTTGTAGGTATTAATATTTCGTTTTTACATTTTGCTCGGTTTCCAGTGATTCATAATCATTGTTTTGACAAATGTAGGCTTAAGTTAACTGGTTTAAAGGACGCAGGAGGGATTGGCGAGTCGCAGAGATTATCTCAAGTGAAGATTTCAGATATTAATAAACTATAAGAGACGACGGACGGGTGAATATCGGCGCTCGGTTGGGGCCCGAGTGCGTGACCCAGCATGCTTTTTAAGAACCAGCTCTTGTTTACGGAGCGGCGTGCGTGAATTAAAGTGCTGTGTAACAGCATGTGGGCGGTTCTTATGAGGAAGTCAAAGTCTATGCTCACCGTCGGTTACAACAGTTTTTTTTCTTTCTTTTTTTAAAGGTTAAACGTAAGGCGTGGAGATTCGTATTTAAGGCGATAGAATACAATATACAACACAATGTCATACGGTTTCATGTAAACTGTTCCAGTCGAAAGTTTGGACACCTATTTTTTTGTTCTACTTATTCCCCATGTCCTCAGTTCCACATTCTGTACCGATGGACTTTGTAGTTCTACAGTTCCACTCTGTAGTCCATCTGTTTGTGTTCTACAGTACATACTGTGTACTCTGTTCTAATGCTCAGAACCCCAGCAGTGTGACTGAGGTGTTTAAATGAAACTCCACTAAAACCCCCTCAGCGCATCAGTGTCACTGCAATCCACCACCCCAATGATACCTGTTCTGTGATGCTCCTGACCAACAGAGAACCAACACAGATGGACTACAGTCTGGAATTGGAAGAACTACAAAGTCCATCTATATGATAAGAGGAGGAAATGGAGAATGGAGCAACAAGGGGGCGTGGCCTAACTTCGGCCTGGTACTGTACAGCATATTCATTTTAAAAATAGTTCTTTATTTAAAAGATGGAGGCTGTATTCAGTTGTGTCTTTATATTTAGTTTGGGTGTGGTGTTCCGAAGAGTGTTGAGTCCATGGTGGGCCCTTGAGCACGGCCCTTAACCCACAATCCCCCAGGTGTGCCGTATCTCCTAATCTCTACTCCTGATTAATGCAGAAGAAAGTATTAAAGTTCCTAAACGTTCTGCTGTTCTGTCAGCAGCACATGCTGATGCTCGTTTTAAACTCTCAATTAAAAAAAATATATATATATTTTATTTTAAAACCCACTTGTTCTTAATAAATACAGAATGCAAGATTCCAGTGTTGAAATCACCGTCCTTGCCCCCCCCCCCCCATGGATCGACCCATTATGAGTCTGCAGACCTCGCTCTGAGACCCCGGGTTCGGCTCCGGAGCCCGGCTTTGTGCTCTTCATAGTTAATAGATAGAGATCGAGTTACTATGAAATAACCCGCTCACATGCGATCCCTGGTGGGACCCGACCCTCGGCGCAGCGGAGAGAAGAGCGCTGGTTTGTGGGTTTAATGGGATTATTCGGTGGCAGGACCGTATGCTCGCCTGCCGTCGGACATGATGTCCACCGTGTGCGAATCGATTCGGTCGAGTCCACGATGTGCTGGGAATAAAACAAACACACGGCGATAACTCACTCGTGTCAGTTACAAGAACGTTTCATTGTTCGTTATCTGATCCTGGATTCCTGACGGTTGTGACGTCATAAGAAATGCTGTTGTTAGCGCGTCTCCTCGGCGGGTTGCTCGTCAGGACGATCGGTCTGAGATTAGGACGACGAGTTCCATTCACACTGTTATTAGGACTGAATTTTGGGTGCCACTGGAAAAGTGGACGGGAAAAGCCCCAAATCCCGAATCGGGCCAGTTTCCGAATTCCAGTCTCGCACCCTTACTTAAACGGAACCCACACTATACACCGTCTCGCTTTCCGGCTCAGTGGCGGAAGGAATGTGCAGGTTTATTTTAGAGACATTAATGTTCCTGAAATTGCAGGGCTGGAGACGACGGGGCTTCCTGACGCCCAGACATCAGCCGACGAGAGCGTTTGATTGATTAAAAGCCTTTCCGCCGGGTTTCCAATGCAGACGCTTTCCCCCGAAGAGCGCCGGCCGTGCTATCGGAGAGCCCATCGACGTGGGGTGTTACTCAGACGGCGACGTGAGCGCGAACAGAAGGTTGACAGTGAGACAGAACAGCCTGCAGATCATCAGATAACAATCCTCGTGTAATCTGGCCGTGCCCCGTTTGCCATTTCCCCTTGGCAGCCGGTGTATTGTCCGACAGATGGAGAAAAGAACGGACGGCCGGCTTCATATCGACTGGCTCGGGTCGGCGAGCCTTATTAACCGAGCGCCTTCGTTCCCTCATCACGTTTTGGTGGGATCAAACGCAGAGGGCAGGGGGTGGGGGTCGGTGAACTAGACCGACGACTCCGTGATCGGCTGAGCTGCTCGTCCACCGGCTTCGGGGCTCTGCCAAGGTGTGGAGACGCGCTCAGACTGACTCGTGGCCATCGCAGCGTGATTAACATTCTGAACCGCAACTTGGCTCGCTAACGAATTCTCCCGTGCCCAGAGCCGCTAAAGAGCGGTTGGACCCGGCACCGCCACCTGTCGACCTGTTTGAATGGCGATGTGTGGAATGAATGAAACCCTTAAGTGAGAAGACATTCCCTTCCATTCTTAATTCTGAACACATGTCCCGTTCGGGTCCTTTTTCTTTCTTTTTTATTTTTTTTTGTCCTGGAGGTGTAATGGCTCTTTGGAAAGAGTCAAAAAAAAAAGAAGGCCGCGTTGGGATTTGGGGGAGGGTCGTGCTATGCAGTGCGGTGGGGGCAGGTAACTCTCTCTCTTTTGGAACAGCTGCCGTTTGCTGTGAAAGCTGATGTTCTGTTGCACCCCCCCTTACCCCCCACCCCCGTGTGTTTGGGTACACGGGAACAGCTTTGATCTCTACAGGACACAAGGCTTTTTGGACCACTCACCCAAATTGCGCCTGTAGGCGTACCGGCCCGGGGTCTGTTGATTCTTCTGAAAGACGAGGAGGGAAAAGACACTTTGCCGTGTATATAAACGCGCAGCGGTCGCAGAGGTCAGCGCCGAGTACCTTTCCATTAGCCGCTGGGAATCTTGAGAATGTGAGCAAGAGGGGCGTTCGGATGTGCGAATGGCAGCTAATTGGTTTCCTTTATACACTCTGTGGTCGCAAATGTAACCGATAGTAAGTTCCCCCCCCTCCCCCATTATTTACGTTTGGGTTATTCAATAGAACCCTGTTCAAATTTTGGCTTGTTGACTATTACTTTAAGTAACATTGTGAAATTTAGCGTAATTCTTTCGTTACCTTTTAATTTATCCCCGTTATCATGATTGTAGAAATCTTAAATGAAGCATTTGGCTCCTCCCCCTTTAATAAGTTTATTCAGCTACATATTAAACGTACCTTTTCACACTTTATTTTTTTTAATATAATTTAATTTATCGGTGCAGCACAAAATATTAAATGCGCCGTTAGGTTGGTTTGGTACGTTAACTGATAGTACATTTCCACACACCCCCCTATTTATTTATAACCTTTTAATTTATCCCCATTATCATGGTTGTAGAAATCTTAAATAATGCATTAGGCTCCTCCCCCTTTAAAAAGTATAAACAGCTACATATTAAACGTACCTTTTCACACTTTATTTTATTTAATGTAATTTAATTCATTGGTGCAGCACTAAATATTAAATGTGCCGTTAGGTCGGTTTGGTACCTTAACTGATAGTACATTTCCACACCCCCCCCCCTCCCCCATTATTTACGTTTGGGCTCTTCAGTAGAACCCTGTTCAAATTTTGGGATGATGACTGATTACTATAAGTAACATTTATCATAATTCTTTCGTAACCCTTTGATTTATCCCCATTGTCGTGATTGTAGAAATCTTAAATGATGCATTAGGCTCCTCCCCCTTTAACAAGTTTACACAGCTACATATTAAACGTGCCTTTTCACACTTCTTTTTTTTTTTTTTAGTGTAATTTAATTTATCGGTGCAGCACAAAATATTAAATGTGCCGTTAGCTAGGTTTGGTTTCCCCGACACCCCCCCCTCCCCATGCTGAGTTCATTAAATGGTCGGTAACCGAGTTAAAATGTGCTGAAGATTGTTTCCTGTTGCGGAGGTGTGTGTGTGTGTGTGTGTGTGTGTGTGTGTGTGTGTGTGTGTGTTCCACTTATTTTCACCGAGCACGTCGATAGAACGTGAAATCTTACACGGAATGTCCGCAAGTCTGCGCAGCCGCCTCGAAACGTTCACGTTCGCGTCCTGGTTGAAAGAAAATAACCTTTATTTCTTTATTATTTTCAAAATGTTAAAAATGTTCTTTTTGTATTGAATTATCATTCATCATTATCTTACTCTTTATGCTATATTAGGGTCACGGTGGGGGGGGTTCCCCATGCCCATCCAGGGGAGAACATTTCGGGCACTGGGCAGATACACCCAGGACAGGACGCCAACCTATCGCTGGGCACACACTCACTCACACACACACTCTATATGGGGCAATTTGGAGAACTCAATTGACTTGATCTATGTTTTTGGACTGTGGGAGGAAACCCACGCGGACACGGGGAGAACATGGAAACTCCTCCACAATGTGTACTAACGTGTGTGTGTGTGTGTGTGTGTGTGTGCGTTTGCATGCTTCCATTGCTTTGCAGTTTTCGTAGCGTTCTCTCTCCGTCGTACCCAAACCAATGCCGGCGTTCTATCCGTTTCGATCCGATGTGTCTGCCTCCATCTTCTGCCGTTTGCAGAACTGTGGAACCCGGTTCCGTCACTGCAGCCTCTTCCTCCATCCCCTCCAAACACAAAAAACACATGTCTGCGCTATATCGGTCCCAAACACTTGTCTGGCAGATTGGGCAAGCTGGGTGGGCAAGTCATACCTCCCAAAATTAGGCTGAGACAAATCGGGGGAGGCGTTCTAGGACATCGGCACGTAATTCAGCCCCGTGTAGTTAATCCAGCATGACGGATTATTAGAACAGAATTTCAGAATGTGAGCGTAAAGGGACCGCAGATCAGTCTTTTGTATTCGTTTTGGTGTTTTCAGTGTTTGACCGTCCTCACTCTGTCACGACTTTTACCGTCGTCTGTCACTAAATAAACGTCAGGGGTTAATACCAGTCGTTTTGATGCTGAGAATAATTAAACATCAGTATCAATGGAAGCCCTGATCACCACCGCGCCCCCATCGTCACACTGGCGCCACCATGTTTCACTTTATTATGGTAGGCTTGTGGTTAAGGACCTCCGCCTTGCAACCCTATAGATTCTCAATGGGGTTCGGGTCAGACGGATTGGCTGGCCAGTCGAGCACTGTGATGGCTTGGGCAGGTCAGGTCCTGCTGGAAGATACATTTACATGCACAGCACAACATTCCTGGAGCAATGAGGGCTGAGGGTCTTGCTCAAGGACCCACATTGGTAACAATGGACCTGGGATTTGAACCCCCAACCTTCAGGTTGATAGCCAACGCCCCTAACCACTGAGCCACCGCACCCTCTAGATGAAGCATGGAATCATCATCTCCATACAGATCCTCAGCAGAGGGAATCATGAAGTCCTCTAGCACTCTCTGGTAGACGGTCGCGGTGACCTTGGATTTTAGAAAGTAGAGTTTAGCTTCCCCTGCACCGGACAATGCCCCCCAAATGATGGCTGGCTGGATATCACACTGGACCTCAAGCAAGGGTTAGTAGATGGTTAGTGCCTCCCCAAAAATTTGGCCTGATTTTTTTTGTTTTCTTGTTTTCGTGAGGGCGCCTTTCAGCACTAGGAATTCCTGGTTCGATTCCCCATCTGGGTGGAGTTTCCATGTTCTCCCTGTGTCTGCATGGGTTTCCTCCGGGTTCTCCGGTTTCCTCCCACAGTCCAAAAACATGGATCAAGTCAATTGAGTTCTTCAAATTGCCCCATATAGAGTGTGTGTGTGTGAGTGAGAGTTTGCCCAGCGATAGGTTGGCGTCCTGTCCTGGGTCTATCTGCCCAGCGCCCGAAACCTTCTCCCCTGGATGGGCATGGGAACCCCCCTGTGACCCTAATAGAGGATAAAGTGGGAGATAATGAATGAATGAATTTTTCGTGGGTTTTATGAGCTGGAAGCCCAAATTATGCAAAACGATTCTTGAAATCGTTTAAATTGCGGGCCCTGAATCTATAATGGCGGCACAGTGGCTTAGTGGTTCAGCATGTTCTCCTTTCAGCACTAGGGATTCCCGGTTCGAATCCCCATCTGGTTGGAGTTTCCATGTTCTCCCCGTGTCTGCGTGGGTTTCCTCCGGGTTCTCCGGTTTCCTCCCACAGTCCAAAAACATGAATCAAGTCAATTGAGTTCTCCAAATTGCCCCATATAGAGTGTGTGTGAGTGAGAGTGTGCCCAGCGATAGGTTGGCGTACTGTCCTGGGTGTATCTGCCCAGCGCCCAAAACCTTCTCCTCTGGATAGAGGATAAAGCAGCAGATAATGAATGAATAAATCTATAATTTATGCAAGTTCAACTTTTTGAATGGAATTATGAAAATTGAATCAACTTTTTCTCATCATATTGAATTTTTTTTATTTAAAAACATTTTTTTTAAAGGGTCTGTGTACATGGTCTGTTATCTGTAAAGACGTGCCTGATAAAACGGTGCCAACCTCAGCTCATTACTTGCCCTCGGCGCCCTCCTCCGTCTAATCTTCCCGTCGCCCTGCGCCTGGCTCTGACGCAGTTTCGCCGCCGCTCTGCCCTGCCACGTGGCTACTCCCTAAAGAAGCCGGTTGCCTTCTAATCTCGCCACCGGGGGAAGAAAAGCGCACCGTGTCATTATTCGCGGGCTCCATATGTTGCACCTCCTCGCGAGAGGACGTACAGGAACCGTAACCGGCGGGACAAAGGAAGGAAGGAAGGTCAAACGGGACAATATATCTGACAAATCTCACTCATTTGCTTCGGTAGGATACATTTAGACATTAGCTCAGGGACACGGACTCCGAACATGATCTGCTTTGCATCGTCAGAAGTGCTGAGTGTCTTTAACACGTAGCAGAAATTCTAATTCCACACCACGCCGGCCGTGCGCATCACCTTGAGGCAGAGTTATTCATTTATTTTATTATTTTTTTGGCTGCAGATACGGCAGCTACTGAAGAGGCTTTTCCGAGCGCTAAGCGCGGGAGACTGGGAGACAACGATGGCATTGTCGTGCCGCGGCGGCGCAATTTGCCTACTTCACCACAACTTCCATTTGGATTGGAAATTTAATTCAAATCCACCTTTGGGGAATCCGTCCACCTTTGCGACGGCCGTGTTTAGGTGGTAGAGGCGACGGGGTTGTACGATGCAGAGCCGTCCGCATGGCTGGGGACACGGCCGATGATGGTTCCCTTCTACGGGACGCCCTGGCGCGGGGCGGCTGCGCAGGGTCGGCCGGGGTGATGGCGCCGCTGCTGTTCCTGACGGATGCCTCATTAGAAGGATTTCACTACGCCATTTGCACGAACTGTGTAGAGGAACCTGCGACGTGGTCCGCTATTTGAATCGGAGGTGTGAATGCGAGAGTCCGGGCGGAGTGTTTTTTATTATTTTTTTTTTATTTTATTCATTCATTCATTCATTATCTCCCGCTTTATCCTCTATTAGGGTCGTGGGGGTGGGGGGGGTTCCCCATGCCCATCCAGGGGAGAACGTTTCGAGCGCTGGGCAGATACACCCAGGACAGGGCGCCAATCTATTGCTGGGCACACACTCACTCACACAGACACGCAAAACATACACACTCTATATGGGGCAATTTGGAGAATTCACTTCACCTTGATCCATGTTTTTGGACTGTGGGAGGAAACCGGAGAACCCAGAGGAAACCCACGCGGACACGGGGAGAACATGGAAACTCCACCCAGATGGGCATTCGAACCGGGAATCCCTAGCGCTGAGAGAAGAACATGCCAAACCACTAAGCCACCCTTATTTTATTTTATTTTAAATTCTGTTGATTACAGTAATTTGATGCTGAACTGCACTTTCACGTCTGAGACTGATTTCCACATTTATGTGGACGAAATTATTGCTGTCCCACTCTTTTCTACAAGAAATTGGTGTGTGTGTGTGTGTGTGTGTGTGTGTGTGTGTGTGTGTGTGTGTGTGCGTGCGCCTAATGATCCTGAAGAACATTTGTAAGGTGGGAAATAAATAAACCTGGTTTGTCATCTCTGCTCTATATTATCAAAAGTTGAGGTTCTCTTTTCATAAACTTATTCCTGTATGAACCTCTCATTATGCCCTCTGTCATAGTCCTGCTGAAACAACAGCAGCCTTTTCCAAACTGTCCATATTTTTACATTTGGTCGTTTAGCAGACGCTTTTATCTGGAGCGACTTACAAAGACAGCACAGGGTTGGCCGCTGCATTCCTGGATATTCAGTGGACCTGGGATTTGAACCCACTACCTTCAGATTGTTAGCCCAACGTTGTTAATCGCTGAGCTGCCACACCCACATAAAGCTGGAATCATCCAGTTGTCTAGAATTCATAGCTATGTGTTTATTATTTTTCATTATTATTATATTGTATAGTGTATATAGTGCCTGGACGGCATGCTGGCTTAGTGGTTGGCATGTTCTCCTCTCTTTACTAGGGATTTCCGGTTCGAATCCCAATCTGGGTGGAGTTTCCATGTTTTCACCGTGTCCGTGTGGGTTTCCTCCGGGTTCTCCGGTTTCCTCCCACAGTCCAAAAACAAGGATCAAGGTCAATTGAATTCTCCAAATTGCCCCATATAGAGTGTGTCTGTGTGAGTGAGTGTGTGCCCAGCGATAGATTGGCGCCCTGTCCTGGGTGTATCTGCCCAGCGCCCGAAACATTCTCCCCTGGATGCCCCCCCCCCCACGCGACCCTAATATAGGATAAAGCGGAAGATAATGGGTGGATGGATGGAGTGTAACACCTGGATTATGTTCTACACCTGGATTAAGCGGCGTGTCCCAATACCTTTTGTGGTTAATTCAGTGTGAAACGTCTTCGTCATTCGTCTGAATTTCAAACCCGGACCGATTTGTCTTTTAATTTAGGATCACGTCTTTTAAACACGTTCGTGGAATTGTTGCTTCGGAGAAATGCCGAGTAAGCCGTCCTTCCTTTTTTGATAAGACGAATGTTAAAGTGGTGAAGACACCGTGGCAGCTCCGTCTTATTAAACGCCGCCACCAAGGAACCGTCGAGATGATTATACATCCGGCGTGCGATTCGCCGACATGTTTGTCTCGTTGCTGTAAAACCAACAATGAATTTATTATGAACCCGTGTACCGCCGCTGATGTTATGATTTATATTTTATTATTACCCCGTCGGTGATGGAATGCACATCGGTCACGTCAACCGTCAGACGTAAACAACGTGAGGTCGCCGATTTGGACCGTCAGCTGGTCGTTGGTTACAGATTAAAGTACCGTTTCGCACCTTAGAACCCTCGCAGACTCTTATTTCGCTTTTCCCTGAAATACAGACATCATTTCAGTTTTGCGACCACCTTCAAAAATGCCGCCCCCCCCGTCCCCACCACCACCCCCGATTCCACTTTACAACTGAAAGCCAGAACAATGGCGCGATGTTCCCACCTCAAACAGGCTGAGTAAATTGGGCTGCTATTTGCTCATCTCCTGGGATCTTTACACACCTCATGCTCTCCGGAGTTTACTCAGAGCGCCGCAATAAAGTCCAAAAAAACGGCCCGCGAGCCGCGCTCCGGCACACGGGGAAGCGAAGCCGAGACCGCTTTACACAAACCGGCCGTTGGCTAAATATTTAATGTCATAATGCAACGAGGAGGCCAGAATCATTCGGTCTTCTGATCTTCTGAAAATCTGCCGTGGTTTTGAGTCCCGACGCCCTGAAATCGTTCTCCTGCTGATGAACCGTCAGCACGACTGGAATCCTGAGCCAGCCGTTACCCTGCGTAAACATGTTTGATTTATTAAGGTGTTGCAAAGTTTGCCAATAATTAAAATAACGGTTTTACCTTTAGAAACGTTTAGAAATAGTGATGATGGCTTTAAAGCTTAAAAAAAGAGAGATTTTTATGAAGTTGCGTTGGTGTGATACGGCATTTTAGGGTCATTGTTGATTTTACAGATATGAAGATGAAGAGTCATGACCCTTAGGTTTAAATATGCGGAGTGTCTGCCTCGTCACGGTCCAGTCAGTGCATTAAAGCTGCAGCATGCACACTGCCGCTGCATCTGTAAAACCCTCCACCCTTTACACGTTCCTCCGTCATTTATCCAAATCCATTTATCTATTTATCAGCAGAGTGGAAGCTTTCAAACCCACTGCACC
>JAFMOD010000298.1:1457552-1485227 GCA_019802435.1 Corydoras maculifer | reverse complement strand
CCCCCCCCCCCAATGGGATGGATGGATAATGGATGGCTGGAAACCCCGAAGCTTCTCAGACGGTTGTTTAATAAAACGTTTGCTGTTTTTTTTAAGGCGGACCAGTTCAATGGCCAGGGCAGCAACCACGGCACGATGGCAGCAGGAGTGGCAGGAGGTGGAGGATACCAGACCTTCACTCAGAGCGCTGTGAACGGGGTCAGTGTCTCACTTCTCCTTTAACGTCCTGCGGGTTAATATTTTACAGTTCGGACTGAGCGTCACTTGGACTTTGTGACTTCGATCTCCGTCGGTTCTGCATTTGAGAAAATCACGACGTCAAAATGTCGACGGGTCCTAAAATGTCACCTCAGCCGAAGTGTCTTCAAAACGTGTCTTCTGATGTTTCCACTTTGATCAGCAGCCTTAATGACGAGCGTCCATTAATCATGTGGATGTGACGTGTCTTTCAGCCGGGACGGGCGATGCCCGGTTACCCCAGCTCCCCTCTGCCAGGGAATCCGACCCCTCCCATGACTCCCGGCAGCTCCATGCCGCCCTACATGTCCCCGGGACAGGACGTGAAGTCTCCTTTCCTCCCAGATGTCAAACCCAATATTAACACATTGCAGCCCCCTTCAGGTACGGAAGAGTGTTTGACTTTATAATCTGTTTAGTTAATAAAGTTCTGAAGATTTAAATCTGGACTGTAAATAAAAATTGATAGCTACGGGTTTGATAACGATCTACATTTATATGTTTCCTCTTCTTGGTTTGTGTTCGTGATTTTATGAAGAACATTAGAAATAAAATAAACATAAAGCTGACGGTATCAGATAAAACCCGCGCAGTGCGCCGAGATTCAGTCATCTTTATGAAGGTCGGGTCCAATCAATCTCTCTTTGGTTGCCAATCATTTGCTTTTTCAACATTTATAAACAGATTACTTTATTTTGAACTATTATAATAGAAAAACAAGTCCTCAAATCTGATTGGCTGAGTCGTTCGACTAGCCGTGACATCATTGATAATAACACACCCCTCTGAGCGCTTCACATTGATATAAGTCATAAAATACCGATTGATATAAACAGCGAGCCGATAATCTAATTAATAAACTGTGTTCTGTAATTTGACCAGTAGGTGGCAGTGTTTGTTAGAGAACGCAACGTCGCGGAAGAGCGATTATTAATGACAATAAGAGAGATTATTAACGATTTTGTTTTCAAGAACCGCATTTATGAATCACATTTTTTTATTACAGTGTGTTTGTGAGCATTTTATAAAAGGAATAGGACACGTAGGTTGTGTATTATTATTAATAAATCACGGGATGGAGGTGGAACCGCTCTCCGCTGCGCCTTGTGATTTATTCCGAATAATGCCACGCCCCCTCGCACCATGTTGCTTTAAATAAACATTTTAGAAGTGAGTTGTGTATTTTTCAGACCTGTTGGTCAGGTTGCATTGATCCGCGGTTTGCCTTATTATTTACCCTCACAATTGAAATGGTCATCGTCACCTGAATTTCCTTTGAACTGCAGGCAACCCGAGCGACGACCTGCGCCTGACGTTCCCCGTGAGGGACGGGGTGGTGCTGGAGCCTTTCCGGCTGGAGCACAACCTGGCCGTCAGCAACCACGTCTTCCAGCTGCGCGACTCCGTTTACAAAACGCTCATGATGAGGTGAGGCACCCACCGCGCAGGACGCATTCCATTTATTTATTCATTATCTTCCGCTTTATCCTATGTTAGGGTCACGGGGGAGAACGTCTCGGGCGCCGGGCAGATACACCCAGGACAGGGCGCCAATCTATCGCTGGGCACACACTCACTCACACAGACACACTCTATATGGGGCAATTTGGAGAACTCAATTTGGATGTTTTTGGACTGTGGGAGGAAACCAGAGAACCCGGAGGAAACCCACGCTTACACGGGGAGAACATGGAAACTCCACCCAGATGGGGATTCGAACCGGGAATCCCTAGTGCTGAGAGGAGAACGTGCTAAACCACTAAGCCACCGTGCCGCCGGGATGCAATCCAATTTATTTATTTACTAGCTGCTGTGTCCGGCATGCAATGTCGTTTCCCGTGAAACTGTGTAATTGTTGGCACTGCGCTGTTGAAATAGCAATCTGCCAAAGTGAGACTGCACCGGGCTCTTAAACGGGGAATCTTCAGTGACGAGTGAATTGGTTTAATGCACGCTACGCCCAAAACACGCCCCCACATCACGTCCTGCCAACTTCCACGCCCTAAATCAAGCTGGTCCAATTATAGCAGCGCGACCCACACTAATGGACCCAGCTCTGTGGGGGTTCTAATGATTACAGAACAAAGCAGGTTCTGTAATTATAGAACTGCACAGTTAATTAATACGGTAATTAAACGACGGGATCCTAACGCTTCTGATTGGTTGATTCAGGCCCGATTTGGAGTTGCAGTTCAAGTGCTACCATCACGAGGACCGCCAGATGAACACCAACTGGCCGGCGTCGGTGCAGGTCAGCGTGAACGCCACCCCCCTGACCATCGAGAGAGGCGACAACAAGACGTCGCACAAGCCACTTTACCTGAAACAAGTCTGCCAGCCGGGCCGGAACACCATCCAGATCACCGTCACCGCCTGCTGCTGCGTGAGTCTGCCGGCGGCATCGCGACGAGAATGCGCTCTCCGAACGCGTTGGCTGGGAATGTGAGTTTTGTATGTTCTCTTGGATGATGAATAATAACGGTGTACGCCCTCTGTTCTGTGCAGTCTCATCTGTTCGTGCTGCAGCTGGTCCACCGGCCCTCCGTCCGCTCCGTGCTTCAGGGCCTGATGAAGAAGAGGCTTCTGCCCGCCGAGCACTGCGTCACAAAGAGTGAGGACCAGTCCGGATTCAGGCTCTATTAATCCTCGTGTAAAGCTTAAATAAGCCTCATACCCAAATAAAGTGTTTGGGTTACACCATGATTTTCATCCATTATCTTCCGCTTTATCCTCTATTAGGATCGCGGGGGAGGGGGTTCCCCATGCCCATCCAGGGGCGAACGTTTCGGGTGCTGGGCAGATACACCCAGGACAGGGGGGCAATCTATCACTGAGCACACACTCACTCACACAGACACACTCTATATGGGGCAATTTGGGGAACTCAATTGACCTTGATCCATGTCTTTTGGGACCATGGGAGGAAACCCACGCGGACAACTCCACCCAGATGGGGATTCCAACCTGAAGCCCCCAGCGCTGAGAGGAGAACATGCCAACCACTAAGCCACCGTGCCGCCCACCATCATTATTATGATCATATTTTTAAAACAGCTCTCGAAATGACCCAAAGCAGAATTGGGACGCGTCTCCTGGACGTTCCTGCGTCTGAGATCCTGTGTCTCTGCTTTCAGTCAAGAGAAACTTCAGCAGTGGAACCATTCCAGGAACCCCCGGCCTCAACGGTGAGGACGGAGTGGAGCAGACGGCCATAAAGGTGTCGCTGAAGTGTCCCATCACTTTCCGTCGCATCCAGCTTCCCGCTCGAGGGCACGACTGCAGACACATACAGGTGCGAGTCGAATTCGAGGTCGTTAAAGTCGTTAATTAACATGATAGCTGCGTGAATTTAGACTTCTGCATTAAATAGAGAGAAGGTTGATTCAGGAGGGAGAACATGAAAAGGTGCAGGGATGGAGACAGAAGGTGGAATTAATTGTGCGGGGGTGGAGGGAGTATGTACCGTATTTTCCGGACTATAAGGCGCACCTAAAAGCCTAAAAAAGTGTTGTGCGACCGGGTGGTTTTTTCCACACATCACCGTCACTGCTGAAAAAGCCGAGTGAAGAAAATTAATTCGGAGCTCGCCGTCATTCCGGGAGGATTAAATAAAGAACTCTGGACATTGGCGTAAACGGGGCGTTTAGTAAAGTTGAAGGCGGCGTGGGAGCGATGGATGATTGACGGCGAACACACATTTACTAAAACTCGGGAGGCGGCGGCGGCGGGCGAGTTGCGTAGTAGAATAAACTTTAATTATATATCACCGCTGTGCATCCTTTACTTTTCTTGTAGATCGTATGTTTTATTATAAGTGCCTTATAATACGGTGCCGTACAGAATAAGTACCGTACAGAAATAGAGTCCGTAATCGAGACTGCGCCTTATAGTACGGTGCGCCTTATACGTGGGACAAATAAAGAAATAGACCCCGTAATTCAGACTGTGCCTTATAATACGGTGCACCTTATGGTCCGGAAAATACGGTACTTAACTCGATAGATAATGAGGACGTCAGAAATTTCCATTTAAAGCTCAAACCTAATGTAACAAATCCGAGGTCTGGTAGTTTCCTAAAAGTTCCTTCTTTAATTCCGGCTCTCGTGGCTGATGTTCTCTGAGGTTCTCTGATCTTTTCTGAGGTTCTCTGATGTTCTCTTTGCAGTGCTTTGATCTGGAGTCTTACCTGCAGCTGAACTGTGAGAGAGGAACCTGGCGCTGTCCTGTGTGCAAGTAAGATCCTCGTCTGGTTACAAACGACGATAAGACGCGACATAAACACTGTGTTACAAAAACCATGTGACATGTACACAAGAGACATCCATCCATCCTTTATCTTCCGCTTTATCCTCTATTAGGGTCGTGGGGGGAGGGGGGGTTCCCCATGCCCATCCAGGGGAGATTGTTTCGGGCACTGGGCAGATACACCCAGGACAGGACGCCAATCCATCGCTGGGCACACACTCACTCACACAGACACACTCTATATGGGGCAATTTGGAGAACTCAATTGACTTGATCCATGTTTTTGGACTGTGGGAGGAAACCCACGCGAACACGGGGAGAACATGAAAACTCCACGCGGATGGGGATTCGAACCGGGAATCCCCAGCGCTGAGAGGAGAACGTGCTAAACCACTAAGCCACCATGCCGCCACACGAGAGACACAATACTACAAAACATCCCGATAATTAAATTAAGATGGACGCAAAAGACTCAAATGCAGCGACATCGCATCTCATTATCGTCTCCTATAACGGTTGCCAAGGGTGGGGGGGGGGGGTGAGAACCCACCCAGGGGAGAACATTTCAGGTGCTGGGCAGAGACACCCAGGACAGGACAAACCAATCCATCACTGGGTACCTCACGAACACACATGCACTATATATATATATATATATATATATATATATATATATATATATATATATATATATATATATATATAAATTGCCCCTATATATATATATAGGGGCAATTTAGAGCAGCCAATTCCATATTTTTGGACTGTGGAAGGAAGCCAGAGAACCTGGTGAAAACCCACACGGACACTCCACCCAGATCGGGAATTCGAACCCAGATCCCCAGTGCTACATCAGCGTGCCGCCCGCCGTCGTCTTCCCAAAGTGCTCACTGTTTCCGGGATAGCCTCTAAAACCCTAAAGATTAAGCCCGGTCCGTACGGTCTCTGGGTGTCTCTTGGACTGACCTCAGGTCTGTGCTTTAATGAAAGGCATGTCTGTCTGATCTCTGCAGTAAGACGGCGCTCCTCGAGGGCCTGGAGGTGGATCAGTACATGCTGGGCATCCTCATCTACATCCAGAAGTGAGTACAACCCCGCCAGAGCGCGTCGGCGGGCCGGGGGCCACGCGTCCAGGGTCTGGGTTTTAACGGTCGGTCTGTTCTGCAGCTCCGACTACGAGGAGATCACCATCGACCCGGTGTGCAGCTGGAAACCGGTGCCGGTCAAGCCGGACATCCACATCAAAGAGGACCCGGACGGGCCAGCGCTGAAGCGCTGCCGCACGCTCAGCCCCAGTCACATGATCCTGCCCAGTGTTATGGATATGATCGCTGCTCTGGGCCCGGCGTCCTCGCCGTACCAGTCCATGCCACAAGGGGGCAGCAGCAGCACGCCTGATTACCCCAGTCAAGGTTGTGGGCTTTATCAGTTTGACCTTGTGTGATTAGGAATTGTTATACATGTTAAAACCTTGTGATGTTGGTTTACCTCATCAGCATGTCATCCAAATTTATATTCCTAATTTATATTCCTAATTAAAGTGGATTAAAAATCTCAGTGATGTAATAACGATGCTGTAATAAAATGCGATGAAGGTCGTGTTGATGGTGATGCATCAGACGACCGATGTTATGTAATTTAAAGCCACCAAACCTATTTGCATATTTGAGTTTTTTGGAATCTTTTGTGTACTTGCTCCTTTAATTTGCCCTATTTTTTTACAAAATCACACAGAAGTCACAATTACATTCATTCATTCATTATCTTCCGCTTTATCCTCTATTAGGGGGGGGGGACCAGGGGACAATGTTTCGGGCACTGGGCAGATACACCCAGGACAGGGCGCCAATCTATCATTGTTCACACACACTCTATATGGGGCAATTTTGGAGAACTCAATTGACTTGATCCATGTTTTTCGACTGTGGGAGGAAACCGGAGAACCCGAAGGAAACCCACGCAGACACGGGGAGAACATGGAAACTCCATCCAGATGGGGATTTCGAACCAGGAAACCCTTGTGCTGAGAGGAGAACATGCTAAACCACTAAGCCACCGTGCTGCCCTTACATTTTAATTCATTTTTCTCATTTTTATAACATATTCATTAATGTTCAATATGTTTTACGTGTTTCTACTATTTTAATGTTATATTGTTTTATTTGTTTTTTAAAGCAGTTGACGTCCCTAAGAGCACTCTATAAATCAAATGTATTATTATTATTATTATTATTATTATTAAATAGTTTTGTCTTCATCAGCTGGTTCGGGGTATTCCAGTCAGCCAGGCTTCTCAGACTTCCCTAATGCCCCTGGCACACCGACGCTGGGTGAGTTTTCTTCCGCGCCGCCACCCCTGACCTACCAGGCCGAACTGCCCAGTGGTCTCCTGACCCCCGAGAAGCCGGTGGTGCACCCCATGTCTGGACAGGTGAGGGATCTGCGTGGTTTGTGTATTTTATTTCATATATAGGACCACTCGAAAGTTAGACACGCCCCCCTCACTTACCGTAAAGATGGCCTTTGTAGTTCTAACGTTGTAGTCCATCATGGTTTTCGCTGCAGATGCCTCACTCTGGTCGCATGGACCCGTCTCACAACCCCCTCCCGCAGCAGCCGCCTCCTCCACAGCAGCAGCAGCATCAAGCTCTCCATGGCGGGTCCAACCTGGGGGGTCCGGGAGGACCCATGCATTCACGAAACTCTTCCCAGAATCCACGACTCCACACAGACAGCTTCGGCCTCGGCGGCCCCGGGGGCCCGGGGGACGTACCGGAGCCGACTCTCGATGTGAGTTTGGGCCACGGTCCAAAAACACATCCTGCTTCTGCATTATTGTTATTGTGTGTTATGAGGTCACGACCGGACAAATGGCTCAGCCAATCAGATTTAAGAAACGGAGCTACCCGTTTTATAATCCTTTATTCGTGTCACGGGGGGGTTCCCCATGCCCATCCAGGGGAGAACGTTTCGGGCGCTGGGCAGATACACCCAGGACAGGACGCCAATCTATCGCTGGGCAAACTCTCACTCACACAAACACACTCTATATGGGGCAATTTGCAGAACCCAATTGACCTTGATCCATGTTACTGGACTGTGGGAGGAAACCGGAGAACCCGGAGGAAACCCACGCGGACACGGGGAGAACATGGAAACTCCACCCAGATGGGGATTCGAACCGGGAATCCCTAGCGCTGAGAGGAGAACATGCCAAACCACTAAGCCACCGTGCCACCCCCCCGTTTTATAATCAATAATATAATTACTTATAGGTCTTATTGTGCCATAATAAACAAGATCCTCTTTATTTATAAATTGTGATGGGATGCAGGTAGTTTTAAGGGGGGGGGGGGGGGGGGGGGGGGGGGGGGGGGGGGGGGGGGGGGGGGGGGGGGGGGGGGGGGGGGGGGGGGGGGGGGGGGGGGGGGGGGGGGGGGGGGGAAAAAAAAAAAAAAAAAAAAAAAAAAAAAAAAGAAACGAAAAAAAAAAAGTAAAAAAAAAACGCTCGAACTATGGAAGGTGCTGAAGACCGTTTGCTCAGCTGCGTTCGTCCGACTTTAAACCGTCGAGCTTTTATCGTGATTTCGTTCGAGTCCCTTTCATGTTTGCAGCGTAAGAAGAAGAATAAGAAGAAAAAAGAGCGTCGTAGAAAAGCCGCTCACCTGTTGTCTGAATCGTGCTCGGTGTAAACTCCATACCAGCCTTTAGGCCGTTGGGCTCCCGCGGACGTCTCGACGCGCTCGTGGGCGACCGGGAATCGGAGCGACATGCGAAGAGGACCGACTTTTTCCCATGAAGACTGACGGGGGGGGCAGGACAGCCGTCTGGGATGGGGGGGGGGGGCTGTAACTTGTGCATGTCAGATGTGAGAATGCCGGCTTGCAGACGAAAGAGCGACTCGATTGGTGGAATAAACGCAGATTTTGAAGCATGCTGTGACCTTTTTGCCCAGAGGAACCCCCCGATCCAGCAGATCTGTACCTGAAGTCCAGCTCGCCGCCCGCGATCCACGCACCTCAGCGGCCTGCATGCCCTTGTCCTCCACCTCGGCCGATCGCGGCACAGCTCCCATTGGCGGCGCCGGTGTGTTTTCTATACGTTTGATCCGGGACTTTTTAGAAACCTCTCGTTTTAGAGACAGGAGCTGGAGTCCCACGCGGAGGCCTTCGGTCACGGAACGAAAACGTCACGGGCGAGAAGCCCACGGGCGTCCGCCGCATCTTCTTGCCATCTTCACCCTGAAGGATGCCGTCTTCCCGTTATCGCACGCCGATGCTGCGCCGGATGTGACGACCGAGACGAACCCTGGGCTTTGATTTGAGCTGTTCCTTCTATTCAGCACAAAGAGCAAATAACCAGAGCTTACTTTATAGCTCGGAGGATTAAAGGTCTCTTAGAGCACAATCCGATCCCAGATATATCAGACAGGGTATCAGACATGCTGTCCGGCTCCCCCCCCTCGTCTGAATCCATCATGCTGGCTTCTCAGAGGTTCTGTTGATGTGTACAGATGCAGGATCGTTATTATTCCGGGTGTAAACTCTGCATCAGTCTGAAACACTAGGACAAGCATTCAATCCAGCCCGTCCTCCCGTCCCGTCTCGTCCCGTCCCGTCCCCCCTGCTCTCCCCTCGCCACCGCCATCCACCAACCCCAGTTCCTGTGTCCGCTCTGTCCGAGGAGGACGTCCCGCTGCTTTCTGTCTCGGCTTACTTTATTATTTATGATCTCTGGACCCTGTCGGCCATCTGCAGTTGTTGCATATCTCCGGCGATCCGGGGGCGGGTCAGGAGAACCTGGATGTGCAATTGTTTTCCGAAGACATTTGTGTATCATACGATTTTATCTTTTAATTATATAATTATTGTTATTATAATAATTCTAAAGATAATTGGTGGACCTGTATGCATCTCTCTTATTGTGTGTTATCTAGAAAAAAATTTATGGATTTGTTACAAACAACAACAACAACAACAAAACAAAAAAAAAGCCAAAAAAAAAACAAAAAAACAAAACGACCCCAACGGAACGGAGACGCGTTGATTCGGCCATCGGCTCGTGACTGTGACGGGGGTTTGTACAGAGGGCAGACGGGGAGAGAAACGGGAGCAAAGTCACTTACTGTTCATCTGTTTAAAAAAAAAATGTTCGGCCGTCATGTGTAGGTGAATCTTACGTTTTAATGATTGGATTAAAGTTATAAATCTTAATCTTTTTTTTTTTTTTTCTTCTTTTTTTTCTAAAGATGTGAAATATTTCCATTATGTTTTTTAAGTAAAGAATTAAGCACCATGCATGTTGCGGTTGTGTTTCTTAACGTGCTTCACCGCACCGAAACATACACGACCAAACGTTTGGACACGCCCCTTCATTCCTCCACTTACCACTAGATGGCCTTTGTAGTTTTACAATTACAGATTGTAGTCCATCTGTGTTTTTGTTAGTCTCCTGTTGGTTCTCCATCACAGAACAGGTATCATTTGGGTGGTGGATTACAGTGACACTGATGCACTGAGGGGGTTTTAGTGGAGTTTCATTTAAACACCTCAGTGACACTGCTGGGATAGGAATAATGCCCCCACCCAATAACCCCTGCTCAGCATCAAGGGGGCATGTCCAAACTTTTAACCGGTACTGTAACCATTTCACTAACTTTATGAAGTGTGGACCTTATGGGTCGAGATCATAAATTTAGTGCAGAGTCGGTCACCCAATGGAAAACCAATGGCTCACATACTTATGTTATTCTTTATTTTCAGATATAATGACGAGTTTTAAGTTTTAAAAGCGATAGAAATCAAAACAAACACATTACAGAACGTGGATTCACAATACGATACACAATCAAGAGTTTAAATGCCATTTACAGAAGGGTGAGGGTTTTAGAATTGGTCACGTGACACACACGCGTTACAATATCGTAAAGATCAGAATACGTTTCGGAATGAACTTTGGTTTTGAACCGTTGCTGCGTTTTGGTTCGTTGTCTCTCGCGGCAAAGTTCGGGACGAAAAAGCTGGTAAATAAGTTCGTTAACAGACAGACGGCTCAGTTTCTTTGTAGAGTGAGCTGCACGTCGGCCACGTGCGATCGTTTAACCTCGATCCTGTGGCGCTGATGTTAACGTTCACGCGCATCATGACGATGTTGTGAGGTTTTCTGTCTACACGACGCCACAGGACGATTCACAACCGCAACGCAAAACATTTTTACAGTTTTTACAACGAAAGTCCGAACAATTTGGCGTGGCGGTGGGCCCGGCGGTTAAGAGTCGGCAGTTGTTCGCGTGTCGATGTTACGATACGGACGATGCTGAGGTATTTGTTTACTATTTTTAAAATACCTACGTTTGTAGAGTTACTCACACATGCGCATAACGTATTTAACGTATGACCTCCGTTTCTCCCTAAGAAGTTGAAAGAGTGCAGAGACGATTCATAAGACACAGATCGGTGTGTAATCGTAATTCCAGTTACGTCTTATGGTCCCGAAATTTCTCTACAAACTTAACGCGCTAAAGTCGCTTTTTTTTTTTTTCTCCATCTTTTTTTTTGTTTGTTTGTTTTCCTAAACAAATACTGTAATAATCACGATCACTAGTCACCACGACGTCACTAAAAACACCCAGCGGCACGTTTTCAGATGAGACGGATCACCAAATCGACATATTATAAAATTGGAATCTTCGTCTTTTGATAAAAACACGTTTACAATACGTCGAACGTCGATACTGATCGCATGTCTGAGACGTGTAACAGA
Source organism: Corydoras maculifer (assembly GCA_019802435.1). NCBI lineage: Eukaryota > Metazoa > Chordata > Actinopteri > Siluriformes > Callichthyidae > Corydoras > Corydoras maculifer. Next base: position 1,473,983 of record JAFMOD010000298.1, on the reverse strand, counting down.
GACAGGTTGCCCCCCCGGTGCAAACGAAGCGAAGCTACCCTATTAGCTGCACCACCGTAATGCTGAGCCAATCAGCGTGCCCGCATCCGATTACATAACGATGTTCATCAGTACAGACCGTCTGTAAACACCAAACCCAAAGTCTCAACACCAGCACATTATTATATAAAAGGTGGTGGCTCTGATGCAGATGTGGGGTTGTGCGGCGGTGGCGTTTTTGTGGGTGGTGATGCAGCAGAACGCTCGATGCGATCTTTGGCAGATAACAAATATATTGACGCGACGTCGTCCTGAACGCACCGTTTGGTTTCCTCGGTGCTGATTTTAAATGTGTTCTTATGTTTTCTATGTTTGAGTCGACCGCGATACTGTCCACTCACGAATCGCATCCTAAACCCAACAGTGTAATAGAGCTCTAACTCCTATCCCTGCTGTTCGATCGACTCGGATCGTTAAAAAGCAGCAGCCTGCAGTGAGCAGCTTATGTAAGTGTTATTTTATCTCTGCATGGGGGCGAGGCTCCGTGCATCGGTTACTTTTCGGTCTCTTTGGAGGCAGATCAACAGTTCCTACTTGTTATTCTATTAGTCTTAAATCAAAGGCATGACTGTGGCTGCGTCCCAAACGGCATAGGCAATACTGTATGCAAAAATACATCCGCTTAATCCCCTAATAGGGTCGTGGGGGAGGGTGGGGGTGGGCGTAATTCATGCCCTTCCAGGGGGACCACGGTTCGGATGCTGTGCAGGAGGCCTATCCTTCGCTGGGCACACTATATAGGGGCAATTTAGAGCAGTCTCTGCCTTCTGAACTGGACGCTGTTTGGAATCCCATCCCATGATTGAGATCTTTTGCAGTGAGTGGGCGTGGCCTATTACCTTAAATGACCTTTGTGACGCATCACGTCCGAGGCCGATTATCTACCACTTTATCCTACTAGGGTCGCGGGGGAGGTTTCCCATGCCCACCCAGGGGAAAACGTCTCGGGCGCTGGGCAGATAGACCCAGGACAAGGTGCCAATCTATCACTGGACACACACACACACTCACTCACACACACACTATATGGGGCAATTTGGAGAACTCAATTGACCTTGATCCATGTTTTTGGACTGTGGGAGGAAACCGGAGAACCCGGAGGAAACGCACGCGGACACGGGGAGGACATGGAAACTCCACCCAGATGGGGATTCGAACCGGGAATCCCTAGTGCTGAGAGGAGAACATGCTAAAGCACTAAGACACCGTGCCGCCTAAACAGTACCTACTTGATTAAAATTAGTGCAGTACAGTGTAGGAAGCGGTTTGGGACGCAGCCTGAGGGCTCATGCAGATGAGAAATGCCCCACGCCTTTTTGTATCGCAGTGAAAGTTGCTGGTGTTTAAAGGAAAGCTTCTGTTTTTTTACGATAACGATGTGGAGCGATGGTTTTGGACGTTGGTACGATCATCACGATAAGAAACTGGCGGCAGCTTTGATGAGCTCAGTTTGGGAAACCCCATCGTAGAGGAATGAGACGGGATAAGGCAGTAGGCATACCTCGCGAGGTCCTTAAGTAGTAAGGCATTTCTACTGATCACAGAAGAGAGGGAACGATGAGGCGGCACGGTGACACGCCGGCAAAGGCAATGAGGGTCCGAGCGTGGCAGAGGGCTCATGTGGCTTTGCGACTCGCCCGCAGGATGCCGTCCAGACCGCTGAGCTGCCGAAGGAAGCCTCGGTTGGGAATGACGCCTCGGTGGTCCTTCACCGTCTTGATGGCCTCCACCAGGGTCATGTTTTGTCTGATCATGAGGTAGGCCAGCACCAAGGTGGCCGAGCGGCTCACGCCGACGGCGCAGTGCACCAGCACGGTTCCTGTGGGGAAAATTACAGAACCGCATGTCAGAACTTCCACCGACCAGGCGTGACCTCATGAATATGGATGAGCATCAGGAGTTTAAGGGCGTGGACTTCTGTATCAGAGCATCTTCAGAACTCTGGCTCTTGTGGGGAGGGGGGGGGGTACCAGTCTGTAGTGCTCGACATCCATAAAAACCAAAAACGGGGTCATGGCAACCAGGAGTCGTTGAAGCCAGTTGGGAATGAAGGGGGGTCCGATCCGACAGGGGGAGTACTGTAGATTAGACTGCTGGAGAGTTCGTACTGGTTCTGATAGAACGCAGTCGGAATACAAAGTGCGTTACAGTTGGTGGTGTATGGGGCAGAATACAGGGGTGGCATGGTGGTGTAGTGTTTAGCATGTTCTCCTCTCAGCACTTGGGATTCCTGGTTCGAATCCCCATCTGGGTGGAGTTTCCATGTTCTCCCCGTGTCCGTGTGGGTTTCCTCCGGGTTCTCCGGTTTCCTCCCACAGTCCAAAAACATGGATCAAGTTAATTGAATCCTCAAAATTGCCCCATTTAGAGTATGTCTGTGTGAGTGAGTGTGTGCCCAGCGATGGATTGGCGCCCTGTCCTGGGTCTATCTGCCCAGCGCCCGAGACGTTCTCCCCTGGATGGGCATGGGGAACTCCCCCGCAACCCTAATAGAGGATAAGCGGGAGATAATGAATGAATGAATGAAAGTCAATTGAGTTCTCCAAATTGCCCCATATAGAGTGTGTCTGTGAGTGAGTGTGTGCCCAGTGATGGATTGCCCCCCTGTCCTGGGTTATATGCCCAGCGCCCGAAACGTTCTTCCCTGGGTGGGCATGAGGAACCCCACCGCGACCCTAATAGAGGATAAAGCAGATGATAATGAATGAATGAATGTCTGTGTGTGTTTGTGAGTCACTGGGATAGGCCAAATGAAATTTTCTGATAATTATTATTAATTGTATTAATTGCCCAAACCTCCCAAGCTGAGTGCTTTATGGATGAATTCTGCTGCTGGGTAGAAGTTGACGCTCATGTCGAATGACGGCGAGTCGTGGGCCTCGATGCCTTGGTAGGTGATGTTCATGCCCTCGTAGTACTCCGCTCCACTCCGCCATTTGCTTTGCGCACAGTTCAGGATATGTGTAATCCCGAGCCTTAGGAGTTCTCGCCGGTCCGAGGCGATGTCTCTGAAAAACAGTTTAGTTATGGTGCATAGTGATTCAGTAAGGAACCTTAAGCTTCTACAAGAACTGGGTGCAATTCGTACAAATGCCACGCCAGTTATACCATATAACATTATCTTTACATCAGGTCATTAAGAGGACGCTCTCATCCAGCAGGACTTATTCAGATCCTAACATGGTTGAGGTCAGAACGCAGGGTTGGTCATAAACACACATTGGTAACATTAGTGGACCTGGGATTTGAACCCACAACCAAGGTTTTTATAAGGTTGGTCACTAAGTATTTCCTCAACCATAGTTAACAAATGCTCCAATTAGAAGGGGGTAATTAGAGTGTCATACGTACGCATCAGACACAGGGGGGTCAAAAGGAGCAGAAGACACTGAACTACTTACTGGTCGCCGATGTAGAGTCTGGGCCAGACTTCATCTGCATGATTACAGGCGGTTTTTCCCGTGTACAGGAGGCGCTCGAGTTCAGCAATGCTGAGCACAGGTGACCCTTTTTCCGAATTCCTTCTGCTAGGGGATCTGGAATTGCTTCGGGACCGCGAGAATCTAGACATGAACGCCATCGGTTCTGGATTTTAAAGGGGTTCTGTGAACAAATGAAAGCAAAAGAATTTGTTACAGAGGCATGGGCTCCACTAGACCCCTGAAGGTGAGCTGTTGTTGGCACTAAGGTACTATGTATAGTCATTCATCTAATATCTCCCGCTTTATCCTCTATTAGGGTCGCGGGGGGGGGGGTTCCCCATGCCCATCCAGGGGAGAACGTCTCGGGCGCTGGGCAGATACACCCAGGACAGGGTGCCAATCCATCGTTGGCACACACTCTATATGGGGCAATTTTAAGAATTCAATTGACTTGATCCATGTTTTAGGACTGTGGGTGGAACCCGGAGAAAACCCACGCAGACACGGGGAGAACATGGAAACTCCACCCAGATTGGGATTCGAACCGGGAATCCCTAGTGCTGAGAGGAGAACATGCCAAACCACTAAGCCACCATGCCGGCCTAAAATTCAATTATTCATTATCTTCCTTTGTCCTATATTAGGGTCGTGGCTGGGTTCTCCATGCCCATCCAGGGGAGAACGTTTCGGGCGTTGGGCAGATACACCCAGGACAGGACGCCAATCTATCACTGGACACACACACACTCACTCACACACACACACACACACTCTATATGGGGCAATTTGGAGAACTCCATTGACTTGATCCATGTTTTTGGACTGTGGGAGGAAACCAGAGAACCCGGAGGAAACCCACACGGACACGGGGAGAACATGGAAACTCCACCCAGATGGAGATTCGAACCGGGAATCCTTAGCGCTGAGAGGAGAACATGCTAAACCACTAAACCACTAATTTTAAATAAGTGGATGAATTATGAATGAACCCTGAATGCCACCCTAAGATTTTCCACGCAAATCCAGCTGCAAAAATCGTAAATAATCTGCATGATGGGCAGAAAATCTCTTGAAGATGAGCAAATAGTGCGTTTGAATCAGATTAAATCAGACAGTCCCGGATTAGACACGTGATGCGTGCTGTCCTGAGGGAACCGCGAATTAAAATGGGAATTAAATGCAGGATGCATTTAGAATAAAATCAAAGTGGAAACTATACGTGTTTTTATTTATATATATATATCATCACGGGTCAAACTGCGTTCAGTCGGAGCATCACAGGACAAAGGATCAGATTCGGATGGAGATCGGATGGAGGGAGCAGAACGACTGCAGCATCACCGGTTCGTATCTCAGCTCTGTGTTTAAATCTGAACGGGTCCCGGGGTGGGGGGGATTAGTGAATTTACCCCGATGCTCTTTGTATATAGGTATATATATATAGATATATAAGTATATAAGACAGACGGACAGATAGAGGGTCAGACAGACAGAGGTCGCCCGAAATCCCTTACCTTCCATTCGCTGCTGTTTCCGAACAAACGGCAAAAGCTTCTGGATTCGGTCGAATGTCCTCCGCTTTTCTGTCGAGCTGATGGAGAAACATCCAGAACATATTTCAGTGACTCATGTCTCTGTGTGTATTGTCCTCGCAGGCTGGAGAGAGGAACCAGGAACGCCCACCCCACACACACTCAGCACCCCAGCATTAAAGGAACCACACGGTCACACACATCGGCTGTTTGCTGCGTTTTGTGCTTCGTCGTGTTTTGCAGATTATCCGATAAATTTACCAAAAAAACCCTAAAAGGAAATTGTAGTTGAATTAAAGGTCTGAATATTCTATAATAAGCTAAAATGTGGATAGATGCGGTTCCTTCTTCGGTCGTTAGGGGTCGCTACAGAGATAGCCTTCCTGACGCAGCCGTTCAGTTGCCCCGGGCTTTATAGCGGCACTATAAGTGATTTATTTTGTTTACTTCACTTACAAACGTGTCCTCCACATTTAACCCATTCGTGTTAAACGTTAAAACGGAGTGCAGTGAGCACCCTGTCCGGGGTCCGGTGCATTGCACGAGGGCGTTTCAGCCAAAAAGTTAAAGTAACATAATTAAAAACACAATTTGGCATTTCAATATATATATTTTTTTAACAATTTTTTTTATTGCCTTTTTATCATAACATCACACATCTACGTCACACAAAATCATACATGCACATATAGACAATAGAACAATAGGAATAAGTAACAAAGGAACATTCAAATAAATTAATAAATCTAAAAATAAAATTCGCCTCAGCGCTGGGGATTCCAGGTACGAATCCCAATCTGGGTAAAGTTTGCATGTTCTCCCTATGTCTGCGTGAGTTTCCTCTGGGTTCCCCGGTTTCCTCCTACAGTCGAAAAACATGGATCCAAAATGCCCCATATAGTGTGTGTGTGTTTGTGTGAGTAAGTGTGTTTGTGTGAGTGATAGATTGGCGTCCTGTCCTGTTCCCGGGTTCCTTCCACAGTCCAAAAACATGGATTTAAGGTAAATTGAAAGCTCCAAATTGCCCCATATAGTGTGTTTGTCTGAGTGAGTGTACCCAGTAATAGATTGGCGTCCTGTCCTGTTCTCCAGTTTCCTCCCACAGTTTACAAACATGTATTCAAGGTGAACTGAGTGCTTTAAATGCCCCATACGGCGTGTGTTTGTGTCCCCCGCCCTGTCCTTCCCTGGATGGGCATGGGAAAAGCCGCGAACCTAGTAGAGGATTAAGCGGAAAATATTGAATGCATGAATGAATAAATTTGAGGTCTAACTAAGACGATTAAACGCGGTTTAAGTTTAAGAACACCATTCCCTGGGTTTATGTCGACGCTTTTCGACCGAATAGATGTACGATGATGTAAGAATCGACTCCGTCGATTTACAACGCTTGGCAAGGGGAGTCGATTCAGGCGTTTGAGGAATCGAGCAGCCCCTGTGAGTCTGGACCGTGGCAGCGCTCAGAGAGGCAGCGGCCTCCGCATCGCGTCGCGTCGTGTTCGGGGTGGGGCTGCGGCTGTGTCCGTGGCTGTGTCCGTGTCGGCTGGAGGCTAAAGGTACGACATAAAAGCTTCACCTCTGACATTCTGACTTTAAAAATCCGAGCGTTAAACGGACGTACCGCTGGTTTCTGTGGCGTTTCTAAAGGCGGAGCGTTAGTTGTGATGGAGTTAACGTTAGCTCCGTGGCTACAGCTAACAAACTTACATCGGAATTTACTCATTATTGCTATTATTTCACAACATGTCACTTTGCCTGTAAATACATTCGCATTTTGTGTTTTAAAAAGATAGCTAAATGGTAAACTGATAAGGCATCGTTCGGGCGTGTTCGTGTGTGTTTATATCTGCAGTAAACGTCACATTCGGTTTATATAAGAGGATCAATCAAAAGAATTAAACCAAAAGGAATTAAAATAGTTATATACACGAACTTCAGCTGGGTCACGTGATGTTGACAGTACGGTCCGACCGTAGTCCATCTGTTGATAATGTTAACATTGTTTTTTTTTCTTCTTCATATAACTAAATACTTAAATACTGTGTATATAAAGTAAATGTTATTGTTTACAAGAACTATGCACATTATTTCCTTCTACTACGTTTATATACGTGTGTTTATATTTGTATTTGTTATAAAACAATATGAGTGAGTCGTCGTGTCAACAGAAAAACAATTCTTTTAAGTAACAAGAACATACACGGTGTAATTTTCATTCATTCATTATCTTCTGTTTAATCCTCTCATTGGGTTGGGGGGTGGGTGGGTGGGGGTTCTCCATGCACATCCAGGTGAGAACGCTTCGGGCGTTGAGCAGATACCCCCAAGACAGGGCACAAACTATCACTGGGCACACCCACACGCAAATTAACACTATATGGGGCAATTAGAGCACTCAATCTACCTTGAATCCATGTTTTTGGACTGTGGGGGGAAACCGGGAGAACCCAGAGGAACACCACGCAGGCTTGGGGAGAACATGGATTCCCAACACTGAGAGAAGAACACGCTAACCACTAAACTACAGTGCCGTCTACTGTATAATATTACCTTTTTTAAATTTATTATTATTATTATTTTTTATTATACCTAAAGGTTAATATTTTTTAAACCTTTTCCCCTATTTCCTGGCCCCAGACATCTCTTTGGTGAGAGGTTTTAAAGGCTTAATACTTGGCAACTGACAAGAATGCGTAATGAAATTCGATGAACAATAAAATTCTGTAGTTTTTAATTCATGTAAACCGAGACATGTTTGTACAGACGAGCTGATTCATCTTTTGATTTCCGTTTTCTTTAGGTCTGTATTATCTCTGCTGTCATATGGTTCGCGTTCCGCATTCCAGATCTATTTAAATGTACAGAATAGGAAAACATGAGCACAGGGAGGCCAAGTGGTCTTAAACCCCCAACTAAGATTGGTAAGACAAGTGCTCTGCCAACCAAGAGCTCCCCTCCCTCAGGTAAGAATAAGAGGATGAAGATGATGCGTGCTCAGTATTGATGCTGGTTTTTTTTTTTTTTTTTAAACCTGTGCTCTGTTTTATATCCACAGCCACGAAACCAGCTTTTCCAGCCGCTGACACCTCAGCGGGAAATGACGCGGCGGCCGACTTTACTGTTGGTGAACGCGTGTGGGTTAATGGAAATAAACCGGGATTCGTTCAGTTCGTTGGAGGAACCCAGTTTGCGCCGGGTCAGTGGGCGGGCATCGTTTTGGATGAGCCCATAGGGAAAAACGATGGCTCTGTGGCAGGAGTGCGCTATTTCCAGTGCGAGGACCAGCGGGGCATCTTCACTCGGCCTTCCAAACTCTCCCGGACTCCTGCTTCAGAAAGCGAGGCCAATGGAGCACAGACCAACAGCGACCAGCCCTCCTCTGCTGCTACCCCTGCTCCTGCTGCTGCCCCTGCTGCTCCTTCTGGTGATGGGAAACCCGGTGCTGCCCCTGCTGCTGCCCCTGCTGCTGCCCCTGCTGCTTCTTCCGGTGATGGGAAACCTGCTGCTGCCCCTGCTGGTGATGGCAAACCCGGTGCTGCTAACAAGACCTCATCAAACCTGGTCAGAGCAGCCAGTGGCTCCGCCTCCAACCTATCAGAGGCTGACTCCGCCCTAAAAGTCAAACGGGATCTGAAGCTCGGTGATCGTGTGCTGGTGAGGGTTTACCCTGTTAATATCAATCATTAGTTCATCCATCATCTTCCACTTAATCCGCTACTAGGGTGGGTGGGGGGGCACCAATCTGTCACTGGACAGACACACACATACAAAAACAAACACTACATGGGGCAATTTAGAGTATTCAGTTTACCTTGAAACCACGTTTTTGGACTGTGGGAGGAAACCGGAGAACTCTGAGCAAACCCACACAGACCAATATTTGGACTGGAACTGTAGTTCAGCAATGTAAAGATGGAGAAAAAAACACAAGCATAACATCAGCATAGCAACCACATCACTAGAGAGGCCAGATTAAAGGTTATATACAAACATATCTTTTTTAATTCTATTTGTTATTGTAAATGGAAACAAATAAAAAAATGAAAGCTCTCAAATTCTGTAAAACTGAGACAAAATAGTACTTCAGATTATAGTTAGACGGTTCTGGAAGGTTCCACAGTTAACAGTTTAACAGGAGATTAAGACATAAGTATAGAACTTATTATAGTGCTGCTGGATATTTTTAGATGTGTACAGCTACAAAGCCACACACACACACACACACACACACACACACACACACACACACACACACAGCTTCCCTTTCTGTACAGTTTAAAATACTCACTGATGTCAGATACCCATCCCTTGTTGGTGTTTTTTAGTTTTTGATTTTCCCCGCAATTCTGAGTCATTATGACATTTTTCATCCGCGGAAACAAAATTCTTCTGTGTGGGAAATCAAACACTGCCTCTTTCTTTTGCGCAGTCTTTTCCACACTGCAGTGACTGCATCTTTATAAAAATCTGTCATGTTTATTCTATTGAAGTAGATTTGTTAGTTTTTTGTTAGAGATTTTAACATCCAGACAGTTTCGACGACTGTTCAGGAACAGAACAGCAATACAGTCTTAGGAGGTAAATGTATGGAATACATGGAAATGTTGTTTCTCCCGTTTCACCAGCGTGTTGTTTTTTTTTAAAGTTATAGGACAGGATGGACATGGGAAACTCTGCACAGAAAGGACTTTTGTTCGTCCCATCTGCAAACTGAACCCAGGATCTTGTTGCTGAGTCAGAAGCTGCTTTTAGATCCTCATTAATTCAGTTTATCACATGCAGCTTGTTTATAATGGGTTTATAAGCAGCAAATGGTGACGAAATGTCCTTCCTCCTCAAGTAACGATGCATTACAGTGCCATGTATTAGCATGGTGCTCCTGGGATGTAAACATGTTTCTAAAACGGCTCGTTCCCGTCCTCAAATCTGATTGGCCGAGCTGTTTGTCCCGTTTTTAACTATAACACATTTGAGCGCTTCACATTCATATCAATACGTGATATACAATACATTACTTATATTAAGAAATGTATAAAATACAGATTCACAAAACAGCGAGCACTAAATCTGTTACAGCTGTTGTTTATGAACCGTGTTCTGTAATTTTTTTTTCAGTTTTTGATTGTTCGCGAAACTGTAATCCTGTTACTCAGCGATCAGCATTTCTAAATTACGTCGCAGAAGTATTTTTTTATTTTTTATTATTATTATTATAGTGTGTTTGTAAGCGTTTTATAAAAGCAATAAGACACTCCAGGTCTTGTATTATTGTGAACAAATCACGGAAAAGGATGCTGACCAGATCTGTTGCAATTGCTTTGATAGATTGGGGGAACGAAGGCGGGGGTCGTTCGCTTCCTCGGAGAAACTGATTTTGCCAAGGGCGAGTGGTGTGGAGTAGAACTCGACGAGCCGCTTGGCAAAAATGACGGTGCGGTAGCCGGCGTCAGGTATGATATCAAGACCTAACCTAATTTATACATGTATGTTTATACATATACACATGTGTGTGTGTGTGTGTGCACAGTTATAACCCACTATGTTAATGTGCTAGGTACTTCCAGTGCATGCCCAGGTATGGCCTGTTTGCCCCCACGCACAAAGTGACCCGCATTGGCTTCCCCTCCACCACCAAAGGCAAGTCGTCAAAGCGCAGGTCCACACTGCAGCACAGTCCCAGCGCCTCGTCCGTCAGCTCGCTGAGCTCGGTCACCTCATCGGTAGGAAAACCCAGTCGCGCAGGCCTGGTGAGGACCCTCAGTTAACTCATACACACCGCATGGCCCTTTACCTGCATGACAGCTGAGTGAGTAATGAGGCGAATAATACAAACATTTCAATAATAAACATCTATTCTCTTGACTTCGTGTCATTTCCAGTTGACGGAGACCTCGTCCCGCTACGCTCGTAAGATTTCGGGGACGACGGCCTTGCTGGAGGCGCTGAAGGAGAAGCAGCAACACATTGAGCAGCTCCTAGCCGAGCGGGATATTGAGAGAACGGAGGTGGCCAAGGCGACGTGCCATGCTGGAGAGGTACAGCAGGAGCTGGCTTTACTCAGGAAAGGCCAGGAGCAGGTCAGGGTCCAATGTTTATAAAAAGTACCAACATTCATGCAACTTATGTATTATATGTATCGTAAATAAATATATTGCACTGTTTAAAGTACGTAAATGAGATGGAGGCGAAGCTGGACCAGTTACGTAGACTTGTGGAGACGGCCGACAGAGAGAAACTGGAGCTGGTGAACCAACTGGAGGAGGAAAAAAGGTAACGGACGTGACGACTGACCGAGAGCGTATGAAAAACAGAATCAGTTTATAATAACCCATGACCCTTAACCAAACGTCTTCTGCACACAGGAAAGTCGAGGATCTTCAGTTCAGCGTGGAGGAAGCTTGTATTACTAAAGGTGATCTCGAGGTAAACTAATTATTTTATTTATTTTTTTTCCATGTATACTCTGATTTTTGACTAAATTTCATAACCACAAATGTAGATTCATATGAATTCCATATCTTCACTTCCTCACTGTATTTCCATTAAATTATAAACGTGATGTATACTTAATGTCTTGCCTAAGTTTTCAATTTTTAAAATTATTATTATCATTATTATACTTTCTTTTTAGCACATCTGTATCTTTAACGCTATAACTCCTTGATTTTGCGTAGACTGCAGTTCATCTGTTTGGAGTTTTGTTCGTTTAATGAATTTGATGAATCATTCTTTTCTTGCTTCATTTCATCGTTTCACTGCCTTTTTTTTTTTTTTTTGTCCCCCTCTTATTTTCATCCTTGTCCTTATTTTTTGAACCCTTGGTTCTACTCGGAACATCCCATGCCGCCATCCTTGTTTTCTTCCGTTGTGTCTGGTCGCCACACAGACCGTACTTGTGTCATGGCTTTCTTTGTCCTCATTCATAGAAGAGGATGATGTCAAGGCCCGCAGGAGGCTCTCCGTACTCGGCTTTGGGCTCGCATGTGACCTCAGCACCGCTGTTCTCTTTTTCTCCTTCCCTTTCTCTACTAACAGACGCAGACCAAACTGGAGCATGCCCACATAAAGGAGCTCGAACAGAGCCTTCTCTTTGAAAAGACCAAAGCTGATAAACTCCAGAGGGAGTTAGAGGATACTAGGGTAATTCAGTCTCGCACTATCCAATAAGGCAGGCGTCTCAATAAACGAATTCGCACGAGCGGTCTCTTGGGACTTGTGTTAGTGCTGCATGCTTGTTTGTTTGCTTGATGGAACAAGGTAGGTTGGAAGATTTGATTTGATTTGATTTACAGATTTGATTTTGCAATAAAGCTTTGGTCCGTTTAGTCCACGTCACAGTTCAGGTGTTGATCGTTGTGCTTGTGCTCTGTTTGAGAACATGTGAACGTCAGACGTCTAACTGTGGCGGTGCGATGTCGTGTTGTAGTTAGCCACAGTGTCTGAGCGCTCACGGATCATGGATCTGGAGAAGGAAGTGTCCGAGCTGCATCTGCGATTGCGTTCACAGAAGGCCGAGGCCGGACTGGGGTCGCCTCCTTTACAGGACAAAAAGGTCTGAGCTTTTTATTATTGTTTGGACATTGTCATTAGTTTGGACATGCCTCTCTTTTGCTTTCTGTTGAGATGGACTTTGTAGTTCTACAGTTCAAATCTGTAGTCCACCTGTTTGTGTTCTACAGTACATACTGTGTCCTCTGTTCTAATGCTCAGGACTCCCAATAGTAGCACCACAGAGCAAGGATTATTAGGTGGGTGCTTTATTCCTATCCCAGCAGTGTCACTGAGGTGTTTAAATGAAACTCCAGCAGCACTGCTGCACTAACACCCCCTCACCACATCAGTGTCACTGCAATCCACCACCCAAATAATACCTGTTCTGTGATGCTCCTGACCAACAGAGAACCAACGGGGGACTAACAAGAAAACAGAACACAGATAAACCAACGTCTGTAATTGTAAAACTACAAAGTCCATCTATGTGGTAGGTGAAGGAAAGAAGGGGGCGTGTCCTAACTTTTGCCCGGTGCTGTATATTTACATTCAACATGCTTTATTTAAATAATAAAGCTAAGTGAATTTATTAAAGAATACAAATGATTTGTAGAACCTAATGGATGATGTTTTCTGTGAAGCATGTTGACGCTGCACAGTGATGTTTTAAGACTTCTGTTTTTCCTCCACCTGGATTAATCTTAAACAGGAACTCAGCATTCCTCATTCAGAATTCTGAACTCGCTGCTTCCTTAAAATAGTTTTAAATCTGTGTGAACCATGGCTTTCACTTCATACCATTGATGTGACTCTCTTCCTCCAGGTTCGAGAGCTCAGCGCTGAGCTGGAGACCAAACACAAGGAGGTGTTGATGCTCCATCAGAGACTCAGCTCCTCAGAGCAGAAGACCACGTCCCTGCAGCATCAGCTCGATGACTTGGTAATGAAAATCCTGAAGTTAAATTACCAGAAGTAATGTTTTTAATTATTAATGACTTGAGTTGTTGGTCACATGGTGTATTATTTATACAACAGAATGAATTGATCTGATTATTTAAATCACAGAGGAACTGGCTTTTCCCTCTTCATGTGAGATGAATCCCACAGTGTAACCGTCTCAGATGCTTGCTCTGTTTTTCGGTTCATATTTTCAAGCTTGACATGGTGGCTCAGCAGCCTCACAGCATGATGATTTTGTTTTATAGTTTGCATGTTCTCCTCATATCTGTATTGGTTTACTCCAAGTACATGCAGGTTGTAATGTTGACGAACCGGATCCATCCTCCAGGTTTAAATGCGTCACCGTGTTTCACTAACGAACTTGAACTTCAGTTTACAAACAGACGGAGCAGTCGCAGAGCGTTCGTCTGCACTTCAGAAATAATTACTCATCGTTACCTCATTAATAATTATATTATAATTATAATAGTTATTATACAAAGTCGTGTTTACTCATATGATGTCGAGCATACAGTTTAAAAAAAAAAAATATATATATATATATATATATAAATATATATATATATATATATATATATATATATATATATATATATATACTCAACAGCTTTTACTTTTTTGTGTTTTATTGTACGTTTAGAAGCAGAAACTCGACTCCGACAGTGAAGAAAATAAAAAGACCAGTTCATCTATGGAAGGTAATGGAATTTTTATGTACACTCTGGATTACAGATGCATGTGCGCATGTAGTTCAGATACGATATTAAAGCAATAAGGTATGAGAGGGCGTGGCATAATTCTGAATAAATCACATAAAAAGGTGTTATTACTCCTGACACGTAGAAGAGGCATAGAAGCTTTAATGAATATTTTTATAATTATATAAAATATTTTGAATTAATTATAGTTATTAATAAAGATTTGCATTTTAAATGTGATTCACAGGAAGGATTTGTTAGGTTACTCACGCTGGTTCGCAGTGCTGTATTAAATGTATTATGATGTCAGGATTTTTTTTTTTTTCTCTTGGGTCTGTAGAGATGCTGAGGACCATGCAGGAAGAGCGAGCGATACGAGAGCAGCTGCAAACTGCAAAAGAGAGTCTGGAACAGGAGTTGTCTTCAGAACAGCAGAGGAACGAGGAGCACAAACGCCAGGAAACAGAGCTGCAAGAAAAAGTAGGCCGAATGGAAGAAGAGCTGCGACGAGCCCAGGACCGGAGCATGGAGCTGGAGCAGAGGCTGGCGGAGCTGCTGGTGTTCAAGGACAACGCTCAGGTGTTTGCTCTTGACCAAATGTACAAGATGTACAAGTTTGATCATGAGAATGACGACTGTAGACGTGTGTGATGCTGGAGACGGAGGGCGAACCCATCAGAACGAAAGCGTGGTAGCGTTTTTAAAAAGCAGGCGCATCATTCACCTCTTAGAGATGTTTGTGGATGTGTTATCAGCATGCTGAACAAATCCCACAGCTTTAATGAGCCAGACTTTACGCAGGATCGATGTATTCATGAGGTTTCTCCACAGGGATCCTTCCTTCAACCTGACAGTTCTAAACATCAGTTTTAGACCGGCCTTTTTGTCAATTCTTATGTTAAAAAAAACACTGAATTGCTTCAGGAAGAGCATCCGGTTTAAATCTGTGCCAAGTCCTTTAAGCGGAACAAACGGAGAGAGGAGGAAGGTACAGAAAACCGCATGTGCCATATAGCAACATTCATTAATCTGAGATAAAAAGGAAGCAATCATTTCCCCACTAATTAAACCAAAAAGCGACGACTGCTTCACATGACATGAGTAATGAGTACGACGTACATTTCAGCACTATTATAATATAATTTTGTATATAGTGCATACAGTCTGTACATGTAAATAGTAGCGGTTTTTATCTGTACTTTGAATTTACACTTGAAGCGGCGCAGTTGTTCGCTCCCCTCGGGATGTTAATAAGCTGGTAATTTATTCTCATAGCAGAAAAATTTCAATATACGGTTATAGGGGCGGCACGGTGGCTTAGTGGTTTGCATGTTTGCCTCTCACCACTAGGGGTTCCCGGTTCGAATCCCCATCTGGGTGGAGTTTCCATGTTCTCCCCTTGTCCGCGTGGGTTTCCTCCGGGTTCTCCGGTTTCCTCCCACAGTCCAAAAACATGGATCAAGTCAATTGAGTTCTCCAAATTGCCCCATGTTGAGTATGTCTGTGTGAGTGAGTGTGTGCCCAGCGATAGGTTGGCGCCCTGTCCTGGGTCTATCTGCCCGGCGCCCGAGACGTTCTCCCCTGGATGGGCATGGGGAACCCCACCATGACCCTAATAGAGGATAAAGCGGGAGATAATGAATGAATGAATGAACAGTTATAAACTCAGCGCAGGGTTAAGTTGCTTTGTTTAAGGGACGATGTCTACATATAAGAAACGTAAAAGTGTGATGGACCAATAGGGTTCCTCTACCCGATTCAGTCATCTTGTTACACATTGAGAGGGGAACAGGGTGCCGAAATCATTTTTATAACACCAGTAATATTCTGTGGCCCTGCATGTGAGAGACATGGCTCATTAACTTCATCGGCTGCATCACAAAAGAGGATGTATTTTTGTTTTCGGCGTCAAAAATGCTGAGTGAATCTCATTACGCCGTTCTTTCTCGTCCTCAGAACACGCAGCCTGTCGATGACCTGGAAACGCTGAGACGGGACAATCAGGAGCTTCTGCAGCAGGTAAGGAGGTCCTGCTGTTTACTGATTCTAAATGAGGTTTAATTAATCTTGAATGCTTTTTAATTGATGGTGCAGAGGTTTGGTTCCTGAGCAGTGTTGGAGTTTGCATGTTCTCCTCATGTCTGTCTGGGTTGCCTTTAGTTGTTTCGCGTTTCCCTCACATGTCATGTATGTCGCGTGAACTTGGTTTGCTCTGAAATTGCCCCATTCAAATTGCCACTGTATTGGGTGAGTATGTGCCCAGCGATAGATTGGCACCCAGTCCTTAAT
>JAFMOD010000298.1:1437409-1454378 GCA_019802435.1 Corydoras maculifer | reverse complement strand
ATTTTTTTATTATAATTCATTTCTTTTTTTAATCCAGTAATTAGTGTAAATTAATAATTAGAATCATAAACCCATATTAACGTTGATATTTTGTTTCCACAAAATTTTTTAAATAAGGTTGAATTTTTTGTGTGTGTGTGGAGAACATGCAAACTCCACACAGATTGGGATTCGAACCTGGATCCCCAGCGCTGAAAGGTGAACGTGCTCACCACAACGCCACCATGCCGTCGTCAAAAATGAATAATGATTGTAACAATAATAATTTTCTTATTTATTAAATAGATAAATATATTTATTATATTTATTTAAGTATAATAATTATTACTGACTTTAATTTATAATAGAAAGGGTTTATTATTGTATTAATTATTAATTGATACTAATGTTTTTTTAAATAGTTTTTTCTAACACGTTGCAGATTGATTTCTTAAGTTGTTTACTAAGCGTGTATTGCTTCATAAAAGTCGAACACGGCACACCTCCCAAAACACCACCTCACATTGATTTATGATTCTGACAAAGAAGTTTCCTTTCTGTAAAGATGTTCAGGATCGAAGGGAAGGAGGACGCTGACGGGTTCACCCAAAACAATTGATGAACACACTTAGTTTTAATAGTTATTTATTTCTATAGCTGGTGTTTTCTTTCACTGCTCAACTCACATCAGGTAACTTCTATAAAAAATCAAAAAATATATATCTGTAAAAGTATCGGTGAGCCGTTAAGAAAATTAATTGTATTATTTAAGTCACAGAACCAAATTCCTTAGACATCTCAGTTGATTTTTCGATTGGGGCTGCTCTCTTTGCTGCGTGTTTTAGTTTTTGGTCGGGTACGGGACACACGTTCGTTCTTTTCTATGAAGGACACTCCTGCGTGTTTGTCCCTCTGTGTAAATGGGGCTCGTTTTAGCTTCATGTCCCGGATTAAGTAAAAAAATTAAAGGCTGTTCTGTGTTTTATTTTCCAGCTTGAAGCTCTGAAGCAGCAGAATTCCAACTTTCAGGAGGAGCTCGGTCAGTCCAAGGAGCAGCTCGGTTCGGAGTGCCATCGCATCGGAAACCTGAGCACAGAAATGCGAGTAGCTTTTCCATGACACCAACATGAGATCATTCTAACACCATGTGCTTTACAGAGACTATAATTCTTCTTCTTCTTATTATTATTATTATGAAAAATCTTTATCATCACCCAGATTATTGTGAGTATAGCTTATCAACACTTTTTAGATGATCCCTGCCATTCCCTGAATGAATCATTATCTTCATCATCATCAGATGGGATGTTCGACTTGTGTGTTATTCAGAATCAAAGCAGTTTAAGTGTCTGTAAAAACTCACCTGCGAGTCGAAACTTGAATCATAGTCTCTGTTAGGTGTTTTTTTTAGATCCTGCACGCCGCAGAGCCTTTTCCCTAAAGCATTATGCAATATGCTCTCTGCTGCTCCACTGTCTGTTCCCTAACATGCATGACCTAAACTATTTTTACACACCGCAGAGACGCCTTGCCTCCTTTAATGTCCGAATATCGATGCAGAGTGGGGTCAGTTTAGCACAGTTTGTATTCTATTTTCAATTCTATTTCACTTCTGCAATTGATCCGTGTGATTTATATGAATTTCAGCCAGATGAGAGTACACGCTCAGTGTATTCATTAATCTTAAGTAATTCTCGAGTTGCATTTAGGAACCGACTTTTAAACATAAATGGGATTAATTAGATCACAGATTATTTAAAACGTAATGATTTACTTCTGGGGCAACATGAAACACAATCTGTATCTCTTTTTAGTGTGCTAGTTAGAATATAATTAAATTTTAACGTTGCACGATGATCATCTGTCTGGATTTTGAGTGTGATGAGCTGCTGGTCAGATATAGAATCCAGAGCTGGTGACGTTAGAGCGGCTGTAAAACGAGGTCAACATGCATCTAAAAACAAAAGTGGTTCATTATTAAGATTTAGAAAACCAACTTTGCTCTCAGAGTCTGTTAAAACTGATATGAATAACATTAATGTTGATGTCTGCTTACAGGGAAAACTTCAATACACTTATATCTGAGAAGGACAAAGAACTGGAAGCATTGAGGAATGAGGTAAAGGTTTATGGCTGTACGCAGATTTGTGTATTTGCGTGATTGCGGGAGGTCACATTAATTAAAAGAGTTGTATGTTTAGATCGCGGTGTTGCGAGGGGAGAACGCCACGGCTAAAACGCTGCAGTCGGCGGTGGAGACTTTGGAGCGGGACAAAGAGCAGCTGCAGAGCCGAGTGCACAGCCTGGAGCTGAAGCTGGACGGAGAACTGAATAAGAATCAGGATGAGGGTTCCCCCGGTGAGTCCGTGTAACGAGAACATGCTTTATTAAAGCTGATGGTTCCTGTGGTCGTCATAGTGACGTCCATCGTGTATCTCCACGTACTTTAGGTGATGCAGGCGTGAGTCAACTGAAGGAGGAGAAAGAGTTTGCAGAAGGACAGGTATGCGTCGTTACTGCTGACATTAAAACCTCAGTCCTCTGTTTGTCTTCTTAACACGGACTTTTGTTTATTAGATCAACTTCCTGAACTCGGTCATCGTGGACCTGCAGAGGAAAAACGAGGAGCTGAAGGTGAAACTGAAGAAAATGGCTTTGGCCGAGTTTAATGGGAACGAAGAAAATGATGGGTGAGTGTACAGATTCAGATTCCAGATGATGGAAATGATCACGACTATTATGAATATTATGCAAATATTAACTTTAACAAATAATTACAGAAACAAAGTGCCGTTTCTTATGTTCGTTATTTATTTAATGTAAGCATGAAATTACATTTTGTGATTAAAAAAGACACAAACAACACAAAACATTACATTATCTTGTAAAAATTAACGGACAGTGTCCCTCAAAGGCCACATTCATATCCATTTAAAAGTAAACTGGGTTTTTCTCTTTAAAACAACGGAAACAGACGAGTGTGCTATTTTTTGTTTGGTGCGAGTTGCTCCACTTGGTCTAATGTTTCAAGCACCATATTTTTCTTAATGAATGTCGCTATGATGATGTTAAGGCTCTTTCACAATGAATTAATTATTATGTTTTTAATCATGATTAATTGCAGAAACGATTAATTGTCTCATTCCTTTGTGTCAGATTTTAAGAAAACCCTTACTATTCATTATAAAAGCAATTTTTTGTAGCACTGTTCTGTATAATTAGCACCCAAGGTTGGCTCTATATTATTTTCTTTTTTCTAGGTCATTAATTGTTCTGTTTAATTAGTCGTGTGTGCAGTAAGAAAACATTGTGTACGGCAGATTTACGCTATATTACAACTATACGCTAAAGTATTCCAAGTTAAATACTTAATGTTCTCTGTTGACACACCCAGTAAGTAAGCAGACCCGTCTTATTAATAAAATGTCTCATTATTAATTTACAGACAGTTAATAATGTCTCATTATTAATTGTCTGTGAATATTAGAAGAGGTTTTAATGTGTTGCCGTGTCCGGCTGCTATTGACAGATCCTCAGGCCCTGGAGTCAAAATTCCGCATGACCTCGACGTTGATTGATTATTGGATTGTGCTTCTATTTTAAACTGCACCTGACCCCATTACACGAATATTTAAATTAGGGGAAAAAATAACATTCGTTATAAATTTACATAACGCACTAAAATGTTTATTAGGAACACTACAATTGTTTTTGTATAAACATTATAAAAATATTGTGAGAAGTAGGAATGAGACAAATAATTATTTTTGCAATTTAAAAAAAACATTATTTAATTGTGAGAGTGCCTTAACATTGTCATGATAATAATCATTAGAAAAATATTAACAATATTTTCCAAGTTCATATAACTTGCACGCAATAAAAATAAAGTTAAACTTGCAGCACACTCGTCCTTACGCCAATATGTTCTTTCATTTTTCCTTTGATTTTAACGAAATATTTATTTTTTATATTTTATGTTAATATATTTATATTTTGTGTAATTTTTGGACATTTTTTAAAGGTAATTATTGCATAATGAACGTAATAATCGTATAATCGTGATTATTTCTTGGACAGTAATCCTACCTGTAAGAACAAAGTAAACAAAAAAGTGTGCAACTTTATTTTTGTTCCGTGCGAGTTACGCCATTGGTCTAAAATTCTGGCTTCCGGCATACTGCGTA
Source organism: Corydoras maculifer (assembly GCA_019802435.1). Lineage (NCBI taxonomy): Eukaryota > Metazoa > Chordata > Actinopteri > Siluriformes > Callichthyidae > Corydoras > Corydoras maculifer. The sequence goes on along the minus strand of JAFMOD010000298.1, from coordinate 1,450,212 downwards.
TTTTTATTTTTTATTTATTTATTTTTTATGAATGTTGTCATGACAATGTTAAGGCGCTCTTATGATCAATTAATTATAACATTTTAAATTGCGATAATTGCGAGACTGATTAATCGTCTCGTCCCGAATGAAAGGACAGTTTCTCATATGTCTTCATATACATGGTGATGTCATGGGGGTGACTTCTCCCTCCTCCCACCTTCTGTGGCGTCTTCAGAGAACTTTAGTTTCCTTGTTGATGTAAACTGTACGTGTTCATTGATCTGAACGATTTAAACTCGTAATAAATAAGTTTCTTATATTTAGTTTGTTGGAAGGAAAGAAGAAGAAAAGAGCCCCGCCGCGGGTGTTCTGCGACATCTGCGACTGCTTTGATCTGCACGACACCGAGGACTGTCCCACCCAACTGCAATCCCCCGACTCGCCTCCGCACAGCACGCATCACGGCAGCCGCGACAAAGAGCGCCCCTACTGCGACATCTGCGAGACTTTCGGCCACTGGACGGACTCCTGTAACGATGACCAAACCTTTTGAGTACTCCTTTGTTCTTTTCCTAATAATCCAGCAAATGCACAAAGGCCGGTAAGCGTGTTTATTTTTGTACGCCGTCCGTGTGTTCTAAAGTGTTCCGTGCGGTCTAGATTAGCTTTGCTCATTTTTTTTTTTGTCGTCGTTCTTCTGTGTATAGCGTAGATCGTACGTGACGTCGGACCGTAACGCGTGGCACCCGACGGTCTTCACGGTTCGCTCCAGTGCTGCAATCAGATCAGCCTGACCAATAGTAACTTATTGCACTTCTCACTTTAAAGGCTTTCTTCACACAGTAAGCACAAGATCAAGCTGCCGTTCATCAGAACCTTTTCTACGTTATTCTTTTATATGATATTTAAAAAAAAAATGTAATTGTCCTATAAATAGCTTTCTAAATTATTTTACATTTTGTCTACTAGAGTTAAGAATAAAGCACAGACTGACATTAAATCAGACACTATATACTATATACTGTAATATTTATACTAAAGGTTATGTTTACAGCGAGCTGACCTGCAAAAAATGAGGTTCGGCAATGAAATTGTGCACGTTATGCACCGATGACCGTGTTTTTGGATCGTTTCATTTGTTGGAATAATACAATCTGTACTCTTCAGACGGAAGTATGGATGCCGGCGGGTATTTTTATATTTAAGGACCTTTTACAACAAATACAATTCAGCGTCCAAATTGAGTCCTACGAGACGGAATGGTCATTTAAAGCTGCAGAAGATCTGAACAACATCCTAGTTTAACTCCTAGACACCTGCATTTGCACACAGTTCAAGCTCCTCCTTAAAAGCAGCTTTAAGATGGAGAACCGAACCTTTTAAATCTAATTAAATCTCATTAAGGCAATAACTGTTTAATTTGTGTTTAATTACGGGTCTGTTAACTCAATACATTTTACACAAAGCTGGTTCTCTGTGTTAACAAGCATAAGTCAGTTTGGATATAATGTTCTAAAAACACGATGCCTCCATACTTTTGTTCTGCACTGTATAACGCTTGCACTAGAAATGCTGTTTTTAATAAACGACTTAACCGATAGTCGACAAATAACGCATCACTGTGACGTGTGACTAGGAGGCGGAGCTGAGGAGGAGGAGGGGGGGGTGATTCACTTACTTCTTTTGACTCCGCCTCCGAATCACATGCCAGCTGCCGCAATCACATTACGACGAAACGTTTACGATGTTTGGCTTCGGGGCACAAAAGCAACAGCGTCTTGTACAGCGTGCTCAGCAGCATCCTACCTCAGCTTTGTGTCATGGTTTCAAAGAATATTCTGAAAATCCAAAACACCAAACGAACACTGATGTTCATCCAAATATCAGCATTAACAGGAATAACGTTCTGCCTGCAGGATCAACAGCGTATTAATTATTAGAACAAAATCCGTGTTTTTCAGCTTTATTAAACAGAATTATGCAAAAGTCACTCCACGCCTCTCTTTCGCTCCACTTATTGTTTAGGTTCTCGGTTCCTCTTCCTGTAAAGATGGACTTTGTAGTTCTACAATTCCAGACTGTAGTCCATCTGTTGGTGTTCTACAGTACATACCGTGTACGTCCCCTTTACTCTGTTCTAATGTTCAGGACCCCAGCAGTACCAAAATAACAGAACGCAGCTGGACTACAGTCTGTAATTATAAAACTACAAAACCCATCTGTATGATAAGCGGAGGAAACAGAGAATGGAGCAAGAAGGGGGCGTGTCCAAACTTTTGACTGATTCTGCACGACTCGTGCTTATTTGTCGGTTATCTGTTAATTCCTACATTGTACAGCTGTTTGCAACTATTACAGTATTTTTACTAATTTAATAATAATTTGATTCATTAAGGATCTGTACTTATTGTGTGGTCCAAATATAAACACATTAACTCAATACACGTCCTAAAGTTGTCTTTGACCGTTTTTCTCAGTTATGAGTATTTACTAAACCAATATTTTTAATGAGATTAGGAGGTGCTGATGCTGCTCCCAGTTTTTATTGGGAGTCTGAACTGGTCGCAAGTCTTTTAAAGAACAAGCACATCGACAACTGTGGCTTAAAACTTACAGAGAAACAAAGAAAACATACTGAATCCATTCTGCCCTCCAACAGCAGCTGCTGCGAGCGCGTGTGCACAAATAGCCTTTCTAAATTTTTGATAAGTCTTCAGTCGGGGAACTTGCAACCAAACAAGAGCGCAACGGAGCGAGCGTTAAAATGCAAAGGCTTTCTGTTCCTCAATTTTCAGATACATATATATTAAATACATGGATAGAATTTCCTAAAGTTGGGGTTCCTCTGGGTTCTGCAGTTTCATCCCGCTGTCCAAAAAAGATGTATTCAAATAAATTGATGGGTCCAAATTGCCCTTATCTAATTTGCCCCTATAGAGTGTGTGTCTGTGTGAATGTGGGCCCAGCGATAGATTGACACCCTGAATCGATTCAAACCTTGATACAGTTGAAATCACTAATGCGATTTTTTATTTTATTTTTTTCTTAAATTGTAATAATTGATGTAAACATGACTTGTACCTTAATGACTTCGTGCATCACACATTAAAATAGCGTTAATATCCTACATTCAACCCAACCGTGATTTGTGACTGTACATGTGCACATGAGCATCAGGATTCCAGCTGGCAGGATGAACCTGCGGTCGTAAAAGCGCCCGAGACATTTAAAACAAATTGAAATGAGATCGGTCACACCCCCTCAGCCAAATCATCTGCACAAAAACACTTCCAGCAGCGCTCCCCGAAGATCCTTATGCACAGGCCCTATAATGACATTTAAAAATATCATCAAAATGACTTTCCTCTTAATCTTATTTGTGAGTGTGTGTGTCACGGCATGGATGGGTTAAATGTGAAGGACAGGGTTCTCTTTGTGTAAGCCCTGTAGGCAAAACAGGTCACTATCCCTTTAATCACTTAATTAAACGTCTTCAGTAATAATGCTGAAACAGAGGATGAATAATCCAGCATGATGCAGCGGCTCTGATTTTCTGAATGTGGGGGGGAGGTGGGGTACAGAACAAACGGTCCTCTTTCTAAATAAGACGTTTGTCTCGTTTCTCTCTCTAATTGCTGTGCACACTGGACTCTGATGCTCCCGCCGCCCTGTTGCGTGTGAAGTGTGTGAACAGTTTCCACACGGATGAAACCTTAAGGTAAACTTGCGGTTGTGGAAGCACCTGAGACATTTAAAACCGACTGAAATGAGATCACGTCAGCCAAATCAGCTGAGCTAATAATCACGAAGGTTTGCCAAAGACTGGCATGCACAGCGCTGGGGGTGTGACTTAAGAAACAAATGACCCTCTGCCTTAAACATCATGAATGTGAATATACACAAAAATCTAACATTCGAAGTACAGAAACGTTGTACGGAAATAACGGAGTCTCAGTTTAATACACAGTACCAACCATATGTTAGGACATGTCCCCTTTCTGCTCCCCTCAATGTCCATGTTCTCAGTTCCACGTCCCGTAATGATGGACTGATTCCACTCTGTAGTCCATCTGTTTGTGTTCTACAGTACATACTGTGTTCTCTGTTCTAATGCTCTGAACCCCAATAGTAGCACCACAGAGCAGGGAATATTGGGTGGGGGCATTAGTCCTATCCCAGCAGTGTCACTGAGGTGTTTAAATGAAACTACACTAAAACCCCCTCAGCGCATCAGTGTCACTGTAATCCACCACCCAAATGATACCCGTTCTGTGATGCTCCTGACCAACAGAGAACAGAGAACCAACACAGAACACAGATGGACTACAGACTGGAATTATAAAACTACAAAGTCCATCTGTATGGTAAGTGGAGGAAAGAATGTCCTAAATGTTTCCTCTTACCCCTGGCCCCTGTTCTTTCTGTTTTGGGATGCATCTGTATTAGTCTGTAGATTAGGAACCTCGCTTTTAAAGCTCTGTGGTTTTAGATGATCTGTCGAAATATGCAAACGCACCTCACTGAGGCTTCCGCAGTTCGCTTTGCAAGTCGATATGAATTTCAAATGACACTCATAATGCAGCCAGGGCCCAGCATGCTGTTTTTTTGCTAGTATTCAGCATAATGTCTGGATTTGAACAAACATTTTTGGTATTAAAATCCTGCCGCTGTTTATTGAACTGCTTTAGAACCCTGAATCAGCTCTGGGTTATTTATATGTGCTTCTTTAAAAAAAAAAAAAATGCAATATGACGATCCTGGTTATGACACATGATGGTTCAAAGAACCTAAACATGTATTAAACTTTTAAATTTTATTACTAGGGCGGCACGGTGATTTAGTGGTTTAGCACGTTCGCCTCTCAGCGCTGGGGATTCCCGGTTCGAATCCCCATCTGTGTGGAGTTTCCATGTTCTCCCCGTGTCCGCGTGGGTTTTCCAGTTTCCTCTCACAGTCCAAAAACATGGCTCAAGGTCAGTTGAATTATACAAATTGCCCCATATAGAGTGTCTGTGTAAGTGACTGTGTGTCCAGCGATAGATTAGTGCCCTGTCCTGGGTGTATCTGCCCAGCGCCCGAAACGTTCTCCCCTGTATGGGCATGGGGACCCCCCCCCCCCCCGCGCGACCCTAGTATAGGATAAAGCAGAAGATAATGGATGGAGGGATGTTTATTACTAATAACAATTATTTAACTTGCATTTTAAGGGTCAGGGCAACTGACGGATATCTGATTGTTAAATACATTTTTTAAATAGTGACATCTTTTAATGAAGTGTCTTTAGTACGTGCTGTACTGTATTTATTACATTTTCATTTAACTCATCTCATTGTCTTCGGCTTAATCCTCTACTAGGTTCCCCATGCCGCTCTCGGGGTGAACGTGTCAGGTGCTGGGCAGATACACCCAGGACAGAGCGCAGATCCATCGTTGGGCACATTCACTCACTCAGACACACTAAATATGGGCAATTTAGATGGGGCAATTTACCTTAAATCTATGTTTTTGCACTGTGGGTTTAAACTGGAGAATTCGGAGGAAGCCCACATGGACATGAGGAGAGAACATGTAAAGTCCACTCAGATTGGGATTCGAACCTGCATTCCCAGTGCTGAGAGGCACCATACTGACCACAACGCCATGATGCATTATGTTATCACTAAAGGTAATATGGAATAAGCCATTTGTCTAACCCCACATTTGTTTTTATGATATATTTTTTTTAAGTTACTGATTTCTTTCCTTTTAGCTTAGAATATTGTTAGAATTCCTTTGAATGCTGAGTGAGGAAACAGCAAACCTGTGGATTTAATGCTCTGCTTAAATCGGTGAAGCAGACCTTCGGGATCCAGACAATGACGTGAGCAGCAGTGCTGAGCAGATAAAGGTGAAAAAGTCCAACCTTCTGAGTGTCCATCATTCCACAGCAGTCTGCACAAAAACGACAACGACGGCGATGATGATGATGATGATGATGATGATGATGATGCCAGCAGCTATGCCAGACGGACAGATGTTTGGTACACATGCTCACGTAGAAGATCTCTCTCCGTGTGTTGTCATTGAGGCTTTAAATTTGTAGTGCTCCCACAGATGAGGCGCTGCGTGTAAACTTATCCCCCGTCCCTCTTCGGTCGACTTCAGGTCCATCTGATTGAGACGGTTCAGCAGGTGAGCTATTTTAAACAGCAGATCAGAGCCACGGTGGTGATGAAGAAGACGACGGTCCACATTACGTCCAGGAAGAAGAGTGTGATGCTAAAAAACGTGTTTCCAAAATCTCAGTGTTGTTCCTCTGGTTGTTCCTCAGTGGGAACCAAAAACAGAAGAGCAGCACGGAGATGAAGATGAAGAGGATAACCAAGTATTTAGATGCAATACGAACAGGGAAGAAGCCAGAAATGTTCCCCAAGAATTTGGACAGGGGGCAAAAAAGGATCAGCGTATGTCCGAGGAGTCGGTGGTACCTGCGAATGCTCTTCAGAGTTTACAAAACTGTGGGAACTTTACACGGGCGTGCTGTTTTATACCTCATCCCTTGAGGTCGACTTACCCTCGGGGTGGTCCTTCTGTTTGTGCTTATGTAAATTGTGGCGAGCTTGTTCGCTGACAACTAAATCCAAATGTAGAGAGTCAGTGATCACAGCGGTGGACGTTTAACCAGGTGGACAAACGATATCACACCCCGCTCCTGCTTCATTCACTATTTATTAACACATATTTACATACATAATGCAAAAATGTAGGTTTTAAATTTAATAACCCATTCCCTTCCTAAATTTCCTGATGTTTAGGATGAGTACGTGGATGACTTTAACACCGAACATTTTCATATCGAGGTAAGGACACTTTTGAAAGTCTTATTCATTTACAATGTAATAAACATCTTTAATGTTTCATGTAAACCACACTGAATACTGAACGATATAACAATATCAAAATCCTAGAACAGTCTTAACCGCTTCTTTCTATCCTAACGTTAATTAATCTGTATGAATCAGTCACAGACATGTGAAGATTAATGTGTAAAAGCCGATGCTGTGTATTAAAATAATAAAACAATGAAGTTTAATAAAAAGCATTTTTTTCATGACTAATTTTTTTTTATGTGATAGATCTACAATACAGATCTTACAACTAAACTCTAAAGAAACTTTAAATTTCATCCATAAAAGCTATTTTCTTGGCCTGTTGACACATGAACATGTAAATCTGGTGGTTTCCGTTGTCATAGTGATACCCCCTTTGATTTGTAAACAAATACGTCTTGTCCTGTAAGGTAACAGCGTGTGAGAGAATACGAACACAAGTATTAGTAAGACCGAGCAGCTAAAAAAACAAGTTCGGGTTTATATTCTAGTGAATTTATTCTTTATGATTGAATTTAGTCAATTATTTTATTTTATTTTACTATATTTTTATACTTACATTTTTATTCTACTTTTATGATTTATATTCTATAACATCTGCTATATGCAGAGCTGGTTCTCTGCTGCTTTGTCTGAATCGTGCAAGTTGTGTTTAACGCATCGTATTAAATTAGTTCTCTTATGTTTCATGAGGTTGTGCTCCTCCTCAGTGCTGGAGATCCAGGTTTGAATCCTGATCTGGGTGAAGTTTACATGTTCTCCCTGTGTCCATATGGGTTTCCTCCGGGTTCTCAGGGTTCCTCCCACAGTACAAAAACAAAAAACATAGATTCAAGGTAAAATGACTGCCTGCAATTACCCCTATCTAAAGTCTCTATATAGTTTGTTTGTGTGAGGGAATGTGTGCCCACTGATAGACTGTCCTGGGTGTATCTGCCCCTGATATTCTCCTCTGGATGAGCAGGGGTAAGCATGACCTTTGTAATTGTAATAATCATATGAATATAGAACTTTGAGGGATTGTCCCTTGTTCTATACGAACACATAACATACACGTATGGAATAAACCATATGAAGCCAGAGCTGCAATGTAAACTGACCTGCTGTGACCTGAATGGGGCACTACACTTTAATCCAGACCACCTTTTCACCATCCAATTGTTTCCCAGCTTGCACGGCACTTGCCTCCACCCCTTCCTCGCTCGCTGGCCATGCGCAGTGATGCGGTCAGTGGACTGTGGCAGGTTATTGCAGTGTGACCGCATATTAAATACACAGCGGGATGTGAACTGGTGACACTACATGAGGTGGAGCCCTGCAAATCGTGCATTTGTGTGAGTTGAACAGGACAGGAATCATTTAGCAGATTCAGCCAAATTAAGAGTAAAGAGTAACGAGCAGCCATAGCAGACGCCCTCTGAATCTGGTGTGTGATTACACTCTGCTTGTGGGACGTGTTGATGAAAGCTCGTTAGTGAGAACATCAGCCATCTTCACACAAATTAGTAAACACAGAGTGAGATTTCGGGTGTAAGGGTTCCGACCGACTGATACGAACCCACACATTGGGTCTTATTTTTCCCATCACAATCTATTCTTGATTTATTTATTTAAAATGGTTTTGGGTGGCACGGTGGCTTACTGGTTTGCATGTTCGCCTCTCAGCGCTAGGGATTCCCGGTTCGAATCCCCATCTGGGTGAAGTTTCCATGTTCTCCCCGTGTCTGCGTGGGTTTCCTCCGGGTTCTCCGGTTTCCTCCCACAGTCCAAAAACATGGATCAAGTCAATTGAATTCTTAAAATTGTCCCATATAGAGTGTGTTTGTGTGAGTGAGTGTGTGCCCAGCGATGGATTGGCGCCCTGTCCTGGGTCTATCTGCTCAGCGCCCGAGACGTTCTCCCCTGGATGGGCATGGGGAACCCCACCACGACCCTAATAGAGGATGAAGCGGGAGATAATGAATGAATGAAAATGGTTTTGAACATCAGGGTCAGGGTTGTACTTTTTGGGAGCTGCCACTGAGCAACAGTGACCACCTTCTGCTTCGAACATTCATTTTCTCCTGAAACAGAAATAACTTTCTAGACTTTAAACTATTCTGGTTTTCATGTAATGTCTATCCTTCAGCATATCTGCATTAACTCTGTTGATGGCCTTTCTCTTCACTCCATCACTAACAGCATCTACTTAGTGTTTAATTGTGTTTATAATCACTAAATCTGTTTCTCTTTTCACCTCCCTCTTCTACCACCAGTCCAGAGGTACCACGGACACAGTGGCACTGCCCTCTCTTCTCATCCAAGTGAAAGGTTTTGCATTGGTCATTACACTGTATACCACTTCACTTTCATCCCACTGTATGATGGACCCTCTGTAGTTGTTCTGGTTTTTACTTCTTTGTTACCCAGGATGGATGCCCACAGAATATTTTGTTATCATCCCATGTTAACTGGGTCATATCACTGCCTCTTCTTTTTTATTCCCACTGTATGATGTTAAGACCAAAGCAATAAGTAAATACATTTATTAGATACCCTGAGATCTAAGATTTTCAAAAACAGTTCCCATTATCACATAGTTTTGTTAATCCTGTTTATATTAATCTGTCTACGTTGGCGCATTTATGTATAATTTAAATCTTAACTCGTTTTTTATACATTAGGTATACATAGGCATTTTATCAGCTCGTTCTTTGCAATAAGTAATTGTTAATAAAGACGTAGATGACTGTTTCTCTATAACAAAAATCTACTCCAGAAACTGTAAACGGTACAGAAACTTGCCCCTGAAATGTGATTTTCACAAAATTAATTCATAAAATAGTATTTTTTCATCACTCTCTGCTACCTCAATGTAACAATCACTGCTCCTGGCATCAGAACGGCCTGCAGGCTTCGTGCTGAATCCACGGCGTCTGGAGGACTTAATCCGTGAGTTTGTAAAGAAAAAAAATGCACACAAACCTGATATCATAAAATATATATTTATTATTATTTATGAATATTTAATAAGACTTTTAACTTCCTGACAACTGACTGATGTAAGTGTTACAAACATAATATTTTAATGTATAACGTTTAAGTCACTAAACAAGATGTGATTAAATTAATTCAACAAATGAAATCAACTTTTTTTTTTTGGCATATTTGTAAATCAAAGTTCTTACATACTAGTTACAAGTCAGCATTTTTAAAAAATATTTCTACTCCTTGATGTAACTGATATTTATATGAACATGATTGTCATTTCATTAGCATCATTTCATCTACTTCATTTGTGATTAGTATAGTACACACATAGTATTACAGATAAATTAAATTAAATTAAATTAAAAGAAGCACTTTATCATATACACTAACCCTCCAATTATTATTTTTTTTTACATTATTCTTCATCCATGTCTTTATTCTTTATTTCCACTTCATTCTTTATTTCCAAATCAAAGTTTTTACACACTAGTTACAAGTCAGCATTTTAAATATATTTCTACTGATGTAACTGATATTTATACGAACATGATTGTCATTTCATTAGCATCATCACAACATTTGTGATTAGTATAGTAAGCACATAGTACTACAAATAAATTTAATTAAATGAAAAGAAGCACTTTGTCATATACACTAACCCCCCCCCCCTTTTTTTCCCCCCTTTACATTATTCATCATCCGTGTCTTTATTCTTTATTTCCACTTGTTGCCCTTTGAGTTTCAGGAAAAGTTTCTTTACGGTTCCACTGAATGCCGGAGTGGAGAAGTAATACACCAGCGGGTTGAGGGCGCTGTTGCAGTAGGTGAAGCTGAGCGTCATGTAAAACGCCAGGTTGGCGTCGCTGAAGTGCCGGCACTCATCATACCACAGCTTCAGGATCCAGACGGAGGTCCGCGCCGCGGTGCTGGGGAGGAAGCAGAGGATGAAGACGACGGCCACGACGAGGATGAAGTGCACGGCCCTGCGGACCCGGCCCTGCGTGTCCGTGGTCTTGTCCTTCAGCTGCTTGGTGATGCGCACCGTGCAGAAGATGATGATGACGCTCGGGACGCAGAACTGAATCAGGTAGAAGGCGCTCTGCCACGTGACCAGCGCGCCGCTGCCCATGCAGATGTTGAAGCTCTCGCACTGCGTGCGGTTGTTCACCAAAAAGAAATGGGGCGACCCCAGCAGGTACGAGGTCATGCACAGGGTCATCACCCACAGACCCACGCACACCATGTTGGCGTACCTCAGGCCCATCCGATTGAGGCGGTTCATCGGGTGGACGATTCTCAGGTAGCGGTCCACGGCCACCGCGGTGAGGAAGAAGATGCCCGCCGCCCGGTTGAAGGCGAGGAGGAAGAGCAGCAGGCGGCAGGACACGTCCCCGTGAACCCAGTCCTTGCCGCGGACGTAGTAATCGGCCCGAATGGGCATGCAGAAGAGGATGACGCAGTCGGCCACGGCCAGGTGCGCCAGGTAGATGGAGCTGGGCTTCCAGCTCTCCACGTGGAAGGCGAACATGGCCAGGGCCAGCACGTTCCCCGTGAGCCCGAAGACGAACTCGAGGAAGAGCAGAGGCGGCAGGAGGCGGTCCACGAGTGGGGCCTCGAAGGCGCAGCACGCGTCCGTGGAGTTGGACATGTCGGCGGCGCGCGTCTCCCCCACGCGGGCTGTGCTTTTATAGCGCGGCCCGCTGAGCCCCGGGGTGTCGTGCTGTTCGCGCGCATGTAAATCGCGGTCGGTTGGCTGGCAGCAACAACAAAGTCCACGTGTTGGGCGACACCGAGCCGACATCGCTTTTATCATTATTAAAACTCCACGTCACGTGGACAGACTTCGCCGCCTCGGCCACCAGATGGGAAAAGAGATTGTTTATTTAAATGCAAAATTCCAGGGATCCGGGTTCGAATCCATATCTGGGTGGAGTTTTCAGGTTCCCCCCCCATGTCCGTGTGGGCTTCCTCTGAGTTCTCTGGTCCTAGAACCCCCTCCCCTCCACACACANGAGCCGACATCGCTTTTATCATTATTAAAACTCCACGTCACGTGGACAGACTTCGCCGCCTCGGCCACCAGATGGGAAAAGAGATTGTTTATTTAAATGCAAAATTCCAGGGATCCGGGTTCGAATCCATATCTGGGTGGAGTTTTCAGGTTCCCCCCCCATGTCCGTGTGGGCTTCCTCTGAGTTCTCTGGTCCTAGAACCCCCTCCCCTCCACACACACACACACACACACACACACACACACACACACACACACACACACACACACACACACACACACACGACCCCTATTAAATATAATGAGATGAGTGGCAGTAATTATTATGACAACAATAATATATATTTTAAAGCTTAAGTAATGTAAACCAAACACTCAAGTAAGGCCTGATTAAATACTATACTTTTTTAAAATCAACTTATAGCTAGGCGGCACGGTGGCTTAGTGGTTAGCACATTCGCCTCTCAGCGCTAGGGATTCCCGGTTCGAATCCCCATCTGGGTGGAGTTTCCATGTTCTCCCCGTGTCTGCGTGGGTTTCCTCCGGGTTCTCCGGTTTCCTCCCACAGTCCAAAAACATGGATCAAGTTAATTGAATTCTCAAAATTGCCCAATTTAGAGTGTGTCTGTGTGTGTGAGTGAGTGCCCAGCGATGGATTGGCGCCCTGTCCTGGGTCTATCTGCCCAGCGCCCGAGACGTTCTCCCCTGGATGGGCATGGGGAACCCCACCGCGACCCTAATAGAGGATAAGCGGGAGATAATGAATAAATGAACTTATAGCCTGTGAATGAAACTGTACTGTATTGTAGTCTTTTAGATTTAAGTACATGGAATACTGGAACATCAGTGACATCTTCTATACACCCCCCCCCCCCCACACACACACATGACCATTATTAAATATAATGAGATGAGATAATAATATAGCAGTAATTATTACAACAATAATAATAATTTTTTAAAGCTTAAAT
>JAFMOD010000298.1:1419150-1434346 GCA_019802435.1 Corydoras maculifer | reverse complement strand
ATTATTCTGTACCTCTGAGTGGCCTCTGAAGCTCCCTCCCTCGGTTGTTACATGTGTATTGAATATCAGGCTCCCATCTGGGTGGCGATCAAGATAAACATGTGGTTGCAAATGTACCTGAGACATTTAAAACGAATTTAAATCAGATCGCTCGCACCGCGTCAGCCAAATCATACGAGCAAACAAAACAAACGTTTCCAGCAGCACGGCGTGAAGATTGTTCTGCTCGGCTCTGAAGGTGTGCCATAAGAAAAAAGACCCTTTGCATAAAACAAATGGGATTTTAAGATGATTGGAAATTTGCATGTGATACGTCTGTCAGGTTTTCGTCTATTTGAATAGAAGTCTAGAAGGCATTCAGTTGACCCTTATCACAATACTATTCAGATATAAAACAAACAAAATGGGCAAGAGTTGCATATTTTTTTTCATTATGTGATTAATAAAGCAAGCAACAGTCCTTCAGCCTTAAAATCAATTGTAATTAGTATAATGTACGTTAGTATATTACAGTCCAAACAGAAATTTATTCATTAAAATATTAGTATTCAACCTTCCAGTTACTTAATTGACCAACTCGCATACCGAACCATTGATCTTATTAAGTTTAGTTATTTATTGTGTTTCACGGTTGTTTTTTACACAAAGCAGCTACTGGTCAAACATAGTCAGGGCAGTCGTGGGCTTGTCTTGCAAGCTAAATGTCCCCGGTTTTCTTCCTGGTCCAATAAGTATTTTGGCTGGGTCCTTGAGCAAAGCACCCGACTCCAATTGCTGAGTACCCTGTACAGCGCTGCCCCTTCTGCTGCAGGCATGTGTGCTCACTTCACTCAGTGTGTGTGTGTGTGTGTGTGTGTGTGTGTGTGTGTGTGTGTGTGTGTGTTTCACTGCATTGATGTGTTAAATGTGGGGAACGCATTCCTCTGTGTGTAAGTACAGTAAGGAAAATAAATGACTTTCCTTTGCATATAGGAAAAACAGAAGTGACCAAACCATCTCCTTTTTGGTTCAGTAAATGTGAACAGAGAGGATTTTGATTCATGATATTTTCATTCATAAATTTTTATGAGGTCACTCACCAAGTCTTTCCTTAGTTATAGTTTACAAATAATACGATCAGGCAGGTGCACAACAACCAGTTTGAGGCATTGACTTGGTCTCCAAATTCCCTGATTAATCCATTGAGGCCCTACCTTGCTGATTATGGGAGTTAAAGCATCTGCATCATGCTCACAGATACTAACAGAAAAATAATTTATATTTCTCCAGCCATCATGTTCTCACTTTAACTTGTACTACTTAAGGTTAGTTGAGTTTTGGTAAATTACTGAAGAAATCCCAGTGTTTGTTTCAGGTGGGGAGATCATGGGTGTTTTCTGTGTGGACACTGCATGTCCTCTTTAAAAAATTTTTGAAGAGAAGGTACGGTCAGGTGTATGTCAACTAAAGGTTTTTGTTCCTTCCCCTCATTTATCAGTCTTTTTTTGAGCTTTCTTGTATCTTGGCGCAGAAACCATCTCAGACCAGTGATTTAAGTCATGCATTTTGTTTGTACACCAGGCAACTGTCAGCAGTATGGAAGGTTAAGGGCCTACGCGTTTCAGTGACCTTACGTTATATATCTGTACTAAGCAAAGACGTACCTTGCTTTTAAATGTTGGTTTGTGGTGTGAATGATTTGACAAAAACATGCAAATCTTTCTCATTGAGGCTTGTGCAGGTCACTTTGCAAGCCGATATGAATTTCAAATTGCATTCATAACGCAGCAACTGGCCAGCGTTCATTTCTAGTGTTAGAAATAATGTTCGGAGAAATGTTTCAGCATTTTTGGGAATCATAGTTTTAAACCTGTGTTATGTTTATAATGTATTTAAAAAAAAAAAAAGAAGTAATGGCACACAATGGCATTAAGGTCTTTATATTTATTATGCATGTTTTATTTATTAGGTAGGTAAAAATCATTATATGAATCATGACATTTAAGAAGAATAACATATTTTTAATTACAACACTAAACATATTCTGTAATTCAATTAATTTGCATATTTTGAACAATTATTATAAATCAAAGTCATTAAAACTGTTACAAGGTTTTAAACAGCTTTAAATTACAGAATGTAATTGTATATCTATAATTAAAATCTGATCTAAACATAGCGTTGGGATTAATACAGTTACCACAGAGAGGTAACCTCAAAGTATCTTTGTCATATAAACTACCCTTTAATTTTAAATGTTATTTAATCATCAGATTCTGTGTTCATTAGTTCTATTTGTTCCCCTTTCAGTTTCATGAAAAGTTTCTTTAACGTTCCACTGAATGCCGGAGTGGAGAAGTAATAAACCAGGGGGTTCATTACACTGTTGAAATAGGTAAAGCAGACTGAAGAGTAGAAAGCCAGGTTTGCTTCACTGAAGTACTGACACTCGTTGTACCAGGCCTTCAGAACCCAGACTGCGACCCGGGACGCGGTGCTGGGAAAGAAGCAGATGATGAAGACCATGGCCACTATGAAAATGAACTGAACAGCCCTCTTGATTTTGCCCTGCGTGTCCATTGTCTTGTTTTTTAGCTGCTTCGTGATGCTGACTGTGCAAAAAACAACGATGGCGCTGGGCACTGAGAACTGGATCACGTAAAAGGCGTTTTGCCAGATTGCTAACGGACTGTTGCCCATACATATGTTAAAGCTCTCACACTGCGTGCTGTTGCCGAGGCTAAAGAAATGCGGCGATCCCAGAAGATACGTCGTCATGCATAAAGTCATCACCCAGAGACCCGCACACACCATGTTGGCGTACTTCAGGCCCATCCGATTCAAGCGGTGCATCGGGTAAACTATTTTCAGATAGCGGTCCACGGCCACTGCGGTGAGGAAGAAGATGCCTGCCGCCCTGTTAGCTGCCAGAAGGAAGAGCAGGATGCGACAGAAGGCGTCTCCGAAAACCCAGTTCTTGTGCCTCAGATAGTAGTCAGCTCTGAAAGGCAGACAGAAAAGCACCACCGCATCGGCAACAGCTAGGTGAGCCAGGTAGATGGAGCTAGGTTTCCAGCTTTCCATGTGGAAGGCAAACATGGACAGAGCCAGGATGTTCCCCGAGAGGCCAAAAATGAACTCGAGAAAAAGAATAGGGGGCAGAACTTCATCCAGAATGGGAGCCGCAAAAGCACAACACACGTCCGTGGAGTTCGACATGTCATTGGCACTTGCTAATGCACTTCAGAGTTAAAAACAATAGAGAACTTTACAGCTGAGTGCTGTTTTATACCGTGTCCCAGAGTCAACTTATCCCTGGGGTGGTCCTTATGTTTGCACTCATGTAAATTGTGGTAAGCTTGTTCGCAGACAACAAAATCCAAATGTTGAGTGAAAGTGATTACAGCTGTAGACATGCAACCAGGTGGATTAAAGGTCTCAGCAGGCACCCGTGTTATTAGAAATTCAATTGACCTTGGCAGCGTGTACACAAAATACTCACAAAATAAATATCTAAATACAACAATCTATGTGCTCTGTATTTAATTTGACTTTAATAACAGATTCACAAAATGGGATTTCATGTCTTGTGTCTATATTATACAGTTTTTAATGCTAAGTAAAAAAGTAAAAGCTGCAAACATGTAATTATTTATTATAAAATTAATATAAAATTAATTTAATTACATTTTAATGAGTTAAAACCCATTTAAAAAAAATTAAACCAAAATAACAAAGTCAAAAGGGCAGAAAGAAAGGCCTGGTTCTCACGAACAGTAATAAAAAGCTGTAATTTAAATACAAATTTGACTGTTTTATTAAAGCACTACCAAGTTTTTTTTTTTAATTAAAGAACAGAATAAAATAAAAAATAGAATAGAAATAGTGTGGCAACATCTATTAACAATATTATACTGAATTAATCTAAAAGTGTAATAATTTAATCATATATTTTTTAAGAACCAAAGTTAGAGTACTATAATTTCCGCTATTTAAAATTTTCTAGACTTCTTTAACAGTAAACATGATGTTAGGAAAGTTGAAGCGTGCCATTTTGGGTTTGGCAAAACAAAAGATAAGTCAATATTAATGCTATTTACACTCTGATTGTTCATTAAGAGAGTCTTTACATTTGAGTTTGTTTAAGTGCTATTGATTAATTAGTATGGTTCATTAAAGGTGCAATTATACTTTATATTGCAAAGATTTACCAAAATAACATTTATTCTCTAAAATGATTGCTCCTCATAACTTGTTAATTGGTTACATTTTTAAATTTTTTTATATAATGTTTTTTTTTTAATATATTCTTATCAGTAAACAGAAAATTACAAAAGTACATTAGTAAATTATAAGTGTGTGCTTTTAGGTGATTTCTATACTTAAGTACATTTTCTATTACTCTATTTGTTGTTAATAACCAATAATAATAAAATTTTATAAACAAGTATTATACTTTTGAATACATTTAAAAATTTGCACAGACAATTAAACAGGCTTAAAGTATAATTTTTTATTAAAGATTAAACCTTTCACCTCTGACATCTTATATAAAAAACCCCGCAGTGTCATGTGAGTTCTAACACATTTTAGTTTCACATAACTGTTTGTTTTCCTTCTTTTAACATAATTTCTTTACAATACAACATCCAATATTTTCTAAAATTCTGAGCTCTGATAAATATTGCTTATAATATTAATTATAGAGTAGAATAGAATAAAGATTTAATGTGTTGTGCTGATAAGCGTTGACTTGTTAAACACCTCAGTGTTACTGTTGGACTGAGAGCGGTCACCAGCATCCTGTAGGTCGTGTCCTCTGAGGATGATGAAGGTTAAGAGCACAACTGACAAAATGCAGAATGAACTAATGTCTCTGACTTTACATCTGCAGGGTGCAGAACTGATGTGGACGTGAGCATGTTCTGTGGTTCTTCTGAAGGAATCCTGAGCCTTACAGAATAAAGGGAATTAACAAAGTATGTATACAAACTGATGGGCTACAGTCTCTGATTGTAAAACAACGACGTGCATCTTTATGGTGAGTAAACCAACGTTAGAAGTAAAATGGAAAAATATAGTAAGCATGATAAAGCATTTCTAATGTCACACTTAGTGTTTTAGATGTGAATTTTTGTGCATTCACATAATCCTTCTATTAATGCAATTGCAGTTCACTGATGGGAAAAGCATTACTCTAACATCTAACACTGTGTTCTGTCTGTACATCCATGTTAGGTAATTATTTCAGACACACTTTTAATAAAATAATTATTTATCATACATATGTAATAAAAAATATAAGCATAATAACAACTGACCAATGTCTACTTGTTAAACACAATTTAAATATCCCATTTCTAATTATAACACTAAATGTAATGTAATAAAAATAAATATGTGTAACTTTGTAAATTATGGATTACAAGTGAGAATTTATTGAGCTACATTTAAACAAATTACAGGATTTCCTTCACATGACTTAATATCTTTATAAATAATCAGGATTATATCTGAAGTAACTGAAATCTCCCCTCTATAAAGTTTTGTGGTTAGTTTATTACACACTAGAGAAAGGTAATATACAGGTAAAGTGTTTTGTCATAAATTCCAAGACCATATTTTTATTTGAAATGTTATTCATCATCTTCATCAACCTCTGTGTTCTTTAAGTCTACTTTTTCCCCTTTGAGTTTCAAGAAAAGTTTCTTTATGGTTCCACTGAATGCCGGAGTGGAGAAGTAATAAACCAGCGGGTTGAGTGCGCTGCTTAGGTAGGTGAAGCAGAGTGAAATATAAAATGCCAGATAGGCTTCAAAAAAGTGCTGACACTTGTTGTACCAGATCTTCAGAATCCAGACGGTCATCCGGGACGCGGTGCTGGGGAAGAAGCAGAGGACGAAAACGATGGCCACGACGAAGATGAACTGCACAGCCTTCTTGATCTTGCCCTGCTTGTCGGTGGTCTTGCCCTTCAGCTGCTTGGTGATGCGCACGGTGCAGAAGATGATGATGAAGCTCGGCACGCAGAACTGAATCAGGTAGTAGGCGTTCTGCCAGTTAGACGCCGGCGTGTTCCCCATGCACACGAAAAAGCTCTCGCACTGTGTGTGGTTGTTGATGGTTAAGAAATGAGGAGAGTCCAAAAGGTACGCGGTCATGGCCACGGTCAGCACCCAGAGCCCCACGCACACCATGTTGGCGTACATCAGGCCCATCCGATTGAGTCGGTTCATCGGGTGAACGATTCTCAGGTAGCGGTCCACGGCCACCGCGGTGAGGAAGAAGATGCTCGCCGTCCTGTTGGCCGCAACGGCAAAGAGCAGGATGCGGCAGAAGGCGTCTCCAAAAACCCAGTGCTTGCCCCTCAGGTAGTAATCGGTCCTGAACGGCATGAAAAAGAGCACCACCGAGTCGGCCACGGCCAGGTGCGCCAGGTAGATGGAGCTGGGCTTCCAGCTCTCTATATGGAAGGCGAACATGGACAGGGCCAGGACATTCCCCGTGAGCCCGAAAATGACTTCCAGGACCAGCAGAGGAGGCAGAGCATTGTCTAGGATGGGAGCTTCATACACGCAACACGCATCCGTTGAGTTGGCCATGTCGGAGGCCCGTGGATGGAGATGCTCCCTAGAGTTCAAAAAGATGAGGGAATCGTGCATTCTGCTGTTTTATAGCGTGTCCATGCGTCAGTGAGCCCCGGGGTGTCGTTATGTTTGCACTCATGTAAATCGCGGTAAGCACGCTGCCAGACAATAAAATCCAAATGTTGGGTGAAAATGATCTGCACCCTCGTCACAATTAAAAATCCTTCTGACCTCGGCAGCTGAATTCCCTCACGTAATGCACGTCTCAATGCGGGGGATGTGGTCTGGACTGTTTTCATTTGATCAAATCACCGATTCAGCTGAGCTTCACAGGCATTTAGCTACTATTTGGAACTAATAATTAATAATAAGACCTGATCATAAATGTACAATTAATTGTTAAAGGTAAATATAAAGAATTGAAGGTAGTTAATAGTTTACTTAATTTCCCAACTATAAGCAGCTTTTCGGTGAGTCTTGGTCTTTTCACTGTAGATCAGGGATTAGGTGTCAGCATCTAAACATGTTTAAATGAACTGCACTTTAAAAAAAAAAAAGCAAAACCAAACCTCCCACACTCTAAAATTATATTGCTTTCATTTAAGATAGGGAGTCACATTTGTTCAAAACGTCTTACAGTTAGATATACATAAAAGAATGCAAAACTTTCAAAGAAAAAGTGCCTGTGTCTGATGGGTGGTGGGTTGAATAGAAAAGTCTTCTTACTTAAACAAATTTCTTTAAGTACTTATGCACAAAAAATGTCTTTTTTTTTTTATTTATTATTTTTTTTAAATCAACTTAGTTATGGTATGCACTTTTGTATTCTCTTAAGTTTGTGTCTAAATTATGTCATTCTAAAGAATAAGTACTGTTATATTAATAGGACGTGTAGGATTTTTTTTTTATAATATATTTGTGACATTATTGTAATTTGATTTTTATTGTTCCACTGTTTTTTGTCTGGCTTTCTTTACCTGCAACTTTTAAGTTATCGACTCGATTTTTGCAGGACATTTGCAGCTCATTGATGAGTTGAGTGCTTGTATACAGCTGAGGAATCGGTTTATCTGTTTCTGAGATATTCTTGTTTTTCTGAGCCAAAATTCCCATTCAGTTAACATTACTGTGATATTTGAACATCTGTAACTCGGCCAGTTATTGAGCTACAAATAGAAAATTTACTGGAGTCAAAGATAGCTGCAGCCAGACTGGTCTTGTAAAATCATTTTAAGTGATCGCACTTTTCAATCACTCCTGATCACTTTTCAAAGTTGGCTCAGTTCATTTCCTATGGGAAAAATATGATGTTCAAAGTGGTGTAACTTGGTCATTTTTTGAGCTACAAACACAAAACTCGCCGCACCCCGAGTAATTTACAGAGACACCCACCATCTAAAACCACAGACTGAATGCACTTTCTGTTCACTTTTTATCACTCTTCAAATATTGCGTTCCTCCTCCTCAATCTAACTACACTCTAGTACCTCGGACATCTGTTTTTTCATAAAACTGTAAACTCTCTCTCAAAAACCCTTTTACTTTTCTTAATCACACTCACATTTTCTTCAGGAAATGTATCTCTCTAGTTCATATTGTTGTTTTGTTGTTTTTTTAAGGACATTGGCGTCTACTCCTGCAGGGAGCCGCCGGCCCTCCTTCATCATCCGGTTGACGTTTCTCTGTACAATGCTTACGTCTTGTGGACATCAATCCAGCCGTCCTGACAGAAGCAAAAGCCCTACAGGAGGAGGCTCTTCATTGAAGAGGATAAATGCTGCTGACCGCACACATCAAGAGGAGAGGGCGCCTTCCTCGCTCTTCAGCCGCTGCAGAAATAGTCTCCCAACGGTAAACGTAAAAGACGGAAGCAGTGTGAACTTTGTAAAGGGAAAGAGGGCAGAAAAAGGAAAGTTGGCAGTTCATGCTGTAACTGTGGAAGGTTCATATGCAAGGACCACATTCTGACACTTTGCAGAATGTGACTCTGACTCTTACCCCCAGAATGTATGTCGCCCTTTTTCTCATTTTGCTTTATCTTTGGTTAACTTGTTTTAAAGTTTTTTTTTTTTTTTTTTTGTCATATGACAGCAAATAAAATGATGACGATTGCTGTGATCATTGACCCATCATAAGACCTATTAATAATAATAAAGACTGCTTAAATATTTATGTTTGTACATAGTTTGACATGTATTTTATGGAAATGACTAAATGTTTGTTTTTAATAAAAAACTAATACAAAACAGTGGCACTGTCAACATGCTGTTCTATGAAGAATTACATTTTTAAGCTCATGTTGGAACTGAACGTTGAGGACACCCGTGTTGCTCTCCAACCTGCCCAGGTTCTTACAAAAGGTTCTTACAAAAGCCTTTGCTTCTTTAACAGGTACAAAAAAATACCGGTTATAGAAGTACGTCAGTAGTGTTAAAGTTAATGTGTGACAGTGTTTTGCACAATGGAACACTGAAAACAAATGTATGTATTTTTATTATGTACTGCATCAATTTTTCTGAATAATGCATTGATTACAACGCCTGCCAATCATGACGTGTTCTAATAGGTTAAGAAAAATAAGGAACATATGGAAAAACATACAAATTCTGATCATGAAAATTCTCTAAGGAGAAAAAAAATCAGAGAAGAGTCCAATAACCTATTTTATGTACGTTTACAGAATATTTTCTGACATTGGTGTGTGCTGTGATGTTAGGTGTAGTTTTCATGCTGACTATTATTGATGCTCTTTGACAATATGAATTATTTGTTAATACAACTATTAATTACTAGTGGATTAGGCTAATTTGCATTTAAAAACATGAAGTCCGGCAAGGCACTTCAACAGCTGATAACTATTAAACTTGTTTGCAAAATCAAAACCCTCTTTGGGATTAAGGGCAGTGTATGACTTTAAATCACAAGACCTGGAAGTCACTAAACCATGGGACATTTTAAGAAATGTCTCTCCCAATACATTTACATACATTACATTTACATTTGGTCATTTAGCAGACGCTTTTATTCAAAGTGACTTACAAGGTGAGTAACAACAGCACAACATCCCTGGAGCAATGAGGGTTAAGGGCCTCGCTCAAGAACCCACATTGGTAACTTCATTGGACCTGGGATTTGAACCCCCAACATTAAGATTGATAGCCCAATGCCCTAACCACTGAGCTGCCACGCCCACTATGTTTTTTAGTTTAGGAACACAGTCGTTACTAAACTGAATTCTATTTCATTGAATTTCTATGACCACAGACATAAATTCATACATGCAACCATGAAGTTTGAACAATTGCATGAATAAAATTTTGTTGGAACATTTTTTGTTCTACCATGATTGATCCCCTGAGCACAAATGTGAGTTTGCACCTGCTATCAGTTCCTGACCACATAATTGCTCTTCGTATGAATCGGTGAACATTCTTTCAGACAAATCAAGAACTTTTTTTTTTTTTTAAATAGTAAAGATGACAACTGCATAGAGGTTTTTACTTCAAATGAAGACATCATGTAATGAGTAGCTGTCCCAAAACATTTCACTTTTTACAGTAAGGTGTATATAATAAGGTTGTAATTCAAAACTTAACTTCCATGCTTTATTGTATTTATTCCATCAACAAAAAAATGTACAGCGCTCAGTTTAAATGATTCAGTTCTGTAATGAAAAGGCTTTTAATAAATTAAAGATCATCAGATCACCTGCTTATTTGACATATTAAGAGCCCAGCAAAAGAATTCTGGGACAGCAATGAAACCTTATGAACACGATTCTGCTTTAATAAACATGGCATTGACGTGTACCAGCGATCTTACGTCCACATTGGGGCTGGCAGCATCGGGATGACTAAGCACCATCGTCACGGGTCAGCGCAAGACAACAAACATATCGATACATACTGATTTGTATTTCAATGCCGTGATTTGTCTAACCTCACCACCCAAACCGAAGCCAGTGTATTCAGTCTGCCGGTCAGCAAGCGAACAGCAGGGGGGGAAAGACGTGCTTTGGAGCGACCTTCAGGATGTTAACCTCTAATCATTAGAAATAAAGCTTAAATTTATGCTACATCACATATTTGCCGTTTGAAGCGCAGGAAATAATAAAAACAAAGAAAGAACAAGCCAGTAAGCCCACAATTTATTAGCCTGCAGTTTGTTTGCAGTGAAGTGTTACTGAGATATTCACATCAAACTACACCTTTGGCAACCAATTGAAGCAGCAGCTGCTAGAACTGAAAAAAAAGGGATGACAATGATGTGGCCAAATCCACCTTGTTCTATACAGTAAATAAAATAGATATAAAACAACTCAATGTTAACATGTACATTTGGCCGTGGATTTGTGTCGTGTCGCATCAGTTTCGGTAAAAGTGCACATCGGGGGTTTCACTTTTTGACTTCTCCAAGGTCGTCAATGCTGTCATCATCCACCTGTCAGACAGAGAAGACAATTCATTTATATGTACATATGTAATTATACAGAAGGATCCAAAAGTGAATAAATACATTTATAATGTTTGCATTATTGCGGCACTTTGAGATTTTACATAATGAAAAGTGCATTACAAATTAAATCTATTATTATTATTATATTTATTAAACGGCTTAATGGTTTTCTACGTCTTTGCATAAAACCGGAATAAAATGATGGCAGTAATTAGTCAGATGTATTATACTAAAGAAAATATTTAGGGCTCTCCATTTGCAAAGTCCACAGTGCAGATAGTTGATTTTTAAACTGTTGGTGGAAGGTCGTAATTCTTTTACGTTCCTAAAGGGCAGAGGTGTGATGGAGGCACAGAGCAAGAGCATGCCACAGGTATGAATTAGTTTCTCCACCCTGCAGTGGAATGGTAAACTGTCCTGGGTATGTTCCCACCCTTCAAACTATAAACACTACATAATAAGCTTCAACTCCCTCCACAGCCCTAAATTTAGAATAAATAAATGTTTAAAATTGCACAGCTGATTTAAAAACCTATTAAAACCACAGAACCATATAATTTTCCCCATGATGGTACAATACGAATGCGTTAGGAAGTGTTTATGGAGTTCTTCTTTAAGCTAGCCTTATAAAGTTTTGTATTTGTTATCTGATTGTCACTAGACCAACAAAAAATAGGCATAGCTCTTAGTCACATGGAGCTCTGACCTGGCGCATGTCTACAGACGGATTAAAAACAGATTATATTAAAGCCTTAAATACGGCTTCACTGTGTGAAACATTAAAGGGGAAAAACCATAATGAGTACAAAAATCTGTATCATCAATTTCCTCGTATGTGCATTACCTCAGGCCACTTCTCCTGGATCACATCGATGATGTCATCCGTAAAGTCTCCCTGAATGATGATTTCGTCCTCGGCCGTCACTGAGGCACCGCAGGAGAATTTCTGAGCGAAGAATCGCTGCGCTTCTTTCAGTTCTATGTCTGAGGAAACAAATGTATTTAATACCATTATAGAGCGGCAGCACAAAATTTAGTTAGACCCCGCCCACCGTCGGCTCTCGGGCTTACCAAAGGTGCCCAAGCCGCACACACGCGTGACGTATTTCTTCTTTGCTCGCGGGATTTTCGCTATCGTGACCTTTTGGGGGACAGTTTTCTTCTTCTGTTTGATTTGACCTCTGCCACCTACAACCAATCACAACCAATCAGGTTTCACAGACATGACATCACGATGTATAGATATAAAAAAAAAAGCTTTTTTTTTTTCTAATAGCAGGGTGACCCTTACATCAATAAAAAATCATTGTTAATTAAATTTGGCTGTCTTTTTTTTTTATTTATAATTATCAGTGTGATTGTAAATTTCGCTTCATGCGACTCGTATCCAGTTGATTTATGGGATACCACACTGCACTACAGACGCTCACTTTGAAATTTAATTCAGTTCATTCAGAGGAATCGTACCCACTACATATTCAGACATACTAGACTTTCTCACCTAAAGCTTTTTTTTTTTTTTACTATGTAGTAGGCATTAGGTGATTTGAGACACAGCCTGCTATGTAATGCTGCTATATAAGAGTTAACAAACAAAAGATTTGACTATACTTGGAGTATACTTTTTAAGCACCGTTTATTTAGACGCACTAGTGTGCAGAATCAGAGAGATTTATTCTGAATCATACAAAGTGAAATTAGAATACTTGTTAGTGTACTAGTGATGGAAAAATTCTTTCTAATGGGTAAAAACTAAAAACGCTTAGTTTTCAAGAAAGATGTCAACTAAACATGGTGCATTTAATTTAGCAAAACACTTTTTGTTTATATTTTGTTGATACAAAAAAAAAATCATATTTACATATAAATCACTTAACCCGTTCTATGGTACAAGTACGTTTTTGGTTGAGTTATAATTGTACTTTTCTATGTAATAGATGAGACACAGGTGCCCATGTGTCAGGAATGTCATGATGATAAGGTATTTAATGTTAATTGTGTTGACAGCATGGTCGCATCGGTAAGATGAGCGAGGAGCAAAGCAAGACCAACCTCTTTTCTGCTTCTTCTTCTCCTCTTCCTCTACAGCAGGGGGTGCCTCTCGTCCACCTCCACCACCACCACCGCCTCCACCACCACCACCTTCTCCACCGCCGCCTCCAGGGTCCTGCTTAGGCGTGTTACCTGCAACCACACACGACCTCAAAGTTACAACTCTAAAAGCTGAACCAGATCATGATTAGAGAAACTGGGACATACCCATAGTGATTCTAGCAAACATGTCGGGGAAGTTTTTCTCCAGCCACTGCCTGCATTTTGCTGGTTCAGGCATATACTCACAGTACTGCGGAAACAGTGAGGTAAAACTTATAACCTTAATTCTTTATAATGCAGTTTATTCATTATAACACACCAATAAATTAGGCAAATAGCTCATAGTCAGGAACAACACAAGACACAAGTGCATCACTTATATTTTAAATTAAGTTCAGTCTATTGGTTACAAAATAGTCCCAATTTTACAAAACCCCTTAAAGAAAATAAACTGATCAACCCTGCATGAAAAAAATTGTTACATCATAATGTTAAGGCAAACAAGTATAAATAAGCATTTGCTGTTAAATACTGTACATCATACATTAATTCATAATTTATCATATTGCCCTTTTAAAGTATTTACTAGAACTTTAAAGAGCAGTGTTGAAGAACCACACAGCATGGGATTATGTACATATCCTTCAAATTAAATGTTTAAATAAAACTGGGAATTCTACATTCATTAAACAACATTCACAAAACACTGTACATCTTCAAACAGATGAAATAAGGATGAATAAATTTAAATGTACCTCTGACGGCAATGAGCACACTGAAAAGAGAAGGTGGAAGAATGTTATTGTACTTTAAACTTCTTAAGTTGAAATAAAGATATTTACCAGGTACTTGTACAACCATTTAATTATGATTGTTATAAAATAAAGCATACACAACAGAATAACAAGACGTTACCTCCACAGTAAAGCACTTTCAGAGGGTAGTTTGCTTCTACGTCATCAGACACTGCATTTTCAGTGGCAGCCATATTGTGTTATTCTAAGAAGAAAAAAAAAACATGGAGGAAACTCAGGAAACTCGAGCAGACATGGGGAGAACATACCAACTCCATTTTTTTAACGGGGATTAACGGGGTGATCATCATAAAACAGTTAGTTTCACTCCTTGAACCTGATTGGCTAAGCCAGTTTTTCCAGCCATGGCATTATTGGCAATAACACATATTTCTGAGTGCTATCACATCAACACTAAACCTGTTAACCTCTTGCCTTATTGATTTATTAATTCATCTGTATTGTATGTGGTCGTAAAAAATTAAAACATCATTGATAATGATGCTATTAAAATAAAAATTATTGTATTGATATAGGGCGGCACGGTGGCTTAGTGGTTAGCACGTTCGCCTCTCAGCGCTAGGGATTCCCGGTTCGAATCCCCATCTGGGTGGAGTTTCCATGTTCTCCCCGTGTGTGCGTGGGTTTCCTCCGGGTTCTCCGGTTTCCTCCCACAGTCCAAAAACATGGATTAACATGGAATTCTCAAAAAAAATTGCCCCGTTTAGAGTGTGTCTGTGTGAGTGAGTGTGTGCCCAGCGATGGATTGGCGCCCTGTCCTGGGTCTATCTGCCCAGCGCCTGAGATGTTCTCCCCTGGATGGGCATGGGGAACCCCACCGCGACCCTAATAGAGGATAAGCGGGAGATAATGAATGAATGAATGAATGAATGTATTGATATTTGTGTGTGTAGGTCACGTGTGAGGGGGGGGGAGGAGTCAGGTCATTTTAAGAGTGGGGCGTGGCCAGAGGGGGAATCCATTTTAGCATGTCTTATTGGTGGCCTGCACGCTAATTAAAGAGTTCTACTAAATGACCTCCCGTTGGTCAGCTGTGTCATGACAATAATTAAACATCATGACCTTATGCCGTTTGTGAAACCAATCCTCTGTCAGTAAGAGATGGAGTTTAAGATCTTCAACAGACGGGGTGTCAGTGTTTTATAATGTTCAGTTAATCTGTGCAGATTAAATGTTAAAGATTCAAGATTCAAGAAAATGTTATCATTTATCTCACATGTGGTACATGAGATAAGAACGAAATTATGGGTCACGGACCCCGATTAA
>JAFMOD010000298.1:1358739-1414786 GCA_019802435.1 Corydoras maculifer | reverse complement strand
GGGCGCCAATCCATCGCTGGGCACACACTCACTCACACATACACACTCTAAATTGGGCAATTTTGAGAATTCAATTAACTTGATCCATGTTTTTGGACTGTGGGAGGAAACCGGAGAACCCGGAGGAAACCCACGCAGACACGGGGAGAACATGGAAACTCCACCCAGATGGGGATTCGAACTGGGAATCCCTAGCGCTGAGAGGCGAATGTGCTAACCACTAAGCCACCGTGCCGCCTATATATATATATATATATATATATATTTATTTATTTATTTATTTTCTTTATTTATTTTTTAAGTGAGGCGGTGCCAATAATGTAGATCAAATATTCATCCATTCATTCATTATCTTCCGCTTTATCCTATATTGGGGTAGCGGGGGGGGGGGGACGTCTCGGGCACTGGGCAGATACACAAACACACTCTATATGGGGCAATTTGGAGAACTCAATTGACTTGATCCATGTTTTTGGACTGTGGGAGGAAACCGGAGAACCCGGAGGAAGCCCACACGGACACGGGGAGAACATGGAAACCCCACCCAGATGGGGATTCGAACCGGGAATCCCTAGTGCTGAGAGGCGAATGTGCTGACCACTAAGCCACCGTGCCGCCTAGATCAAATATATTCCACCTAATAGAAAAATACAAACACTCCAGAAGCTTAATCCCTTAATCCAGAAGCTTAATCCCTCAAATTGATTTCTCGCATATTCCAATAAGAACCTTTAAAAGTTCATCTCAACAAAAACTGTTTATTGTATGTAAGATTTGCAAAACTGGATGTCAATGAATCCATTGTTAACGGGCCGATGTGCAAATATTACCACCAATATTACCAACTGAATTCCTTTATAGATCATGTTATATTTACTGTTACCAACTCCTTAGTAAGGAAAGTGGCTAGTGGCTGTCCCAAAAGTCCCTAGATGTTGCTGCATGATGTCATCAACTAATTTGAATAATAGTCTATTTGCATGCATTTAAATCTGTAGAATAAAGGAATAAGGTTTGTGGGAAAGAAAAAAGTTAGAAAAAAACATCCAATATATGTCAAAACTACAAATAAACTATTTTCTAGGTTTTAGAAATCATCTACTGTGCACAGAGGATAATGGAACGTTTCCAGCAATACTTGGCAGTTGTCATAGTAATTAAAACTTAGGAACATCACTTAGAACGTCAGATCAATTGTGTTCAGATGAAGCTCAGGTTGAGTTACAGAACAGGTTGCAAATTAAGTCCACAAATAAGTTCAGGTAAGATAAATGTGTCCTGACACTGAAATATTGAAATATTAAAGCAATAAGGTACAAGAACGTCTGGCATAATTGTGAATAAATTACTTTAAAAAGGTGTTATTAGTCCTGACGCGTAGCGGAATACAGTTACATCACTTTCTTGGGATTTATTCACAATAATACACAACCTTAAGTGTCTTATTGCTTTTATAAAATGCTTACAAATACACTATATTTAAAAAACAAGGTTTTATTCAGAAATAGGTTTATTAAAACCAAAATTAATTTGGTCTTCCATGACGTAATCTTGTCCGGTTTTTAAAGTGAACACTAATTGCAGAGTACCAGGATTCTGGTTTCTCTAAAAATCAAATGCTGCCATCTAGTGGCCAAATTACAGTAAAAAAAAAAAAAAAAAAACATCAGGAAAATAATGTATTGTATATCACGCATTCATAAGAATGTAAAGCTCTCAGAGTTGAGTGTTATTGTCAATGATGTCACAGAAATGTAGCTCTTTCAAATGTTCATACATTTATTTATAATGAAAAATGGTATTAGATTTGCTGGATTTACAGTGCCATTATGTAAACATTTATTAAATCATTACAGTGGATGAGACTATTCATTCATTTATTCCAGTGAAATGCAGTATATGATAATCTAAAGCAATATTTGTTGATCTTGTCTTAGAAACTTTTCCTGTAAGAGCTGATTCAACGTCAGCCTGCTTCACTCTCTGGTGACATAATGGCTGAAAATCTAAGTTATTTCAAGCCAAAAGCCAATGAAAGTGGTTTGGGGAATGGTAATATGTTTAAAAAGCATCACTTTCTTGCATACTAAAGAACAATTGTGTGTTGCTTTAACCTGCTTTCTATTTATTTTTTTCCTTCAGATTTTTCACATAGACCGTTTCACAGCACCCCTGTTAAAAAGGTATGCACATCTGTCCGCTCTGCATTCACCTACTGAACGAATGACTGACTAAACCCTTGTTTATTTCTTTAGTCAAACTAACAGCAATTTTTACTTTCAATTCTTTATGTTTTTTTTGCATTACATATTACATCACATTGTCATTTGAAGTGCCTTACAAATATCTAATATTTGGGTTTGAAGTACAGGGTCAGGAATGATGTAGTACCCTGGAGTTGTTTATAATGAAGAGTTAGAAGGTGAAAATATGATCTGTCGTGGATTGTTCTTTGTTTTGTTTTTCCAAACACCAATTATTCAGCTTTATACAACCTAAGTTAAGTTAAAATATATGGTTGAATCAGAGAAAGTACAAAAACATGCGTAGAGCTCCAGGACGAGGTTTGAGCAACACAGGAATGTAGTTTGAAAGTATTTTAAATCTATGCACATTGTAATTCTAACGGCATGCCTCCTGTTTTTTTTTGTTACTGTAGCACACTAATGAAAAAAGCCCTCTCAATCACCAGAGATCTTTCTCTATTATGCAAGATTCTGTGGTAAACTGGATCTTTTCACATTCACTAGTTTTCTCATATTAATTTAACCGCTGATTTCTTCCACAATTTAACTGAAAGTTATTCAGTTGATGTGCCTGAACTCTTTTCTGTATTGTTATCATTAGATGCATATAAGTGAACTGAAGGACTCAACCATCCAAAATCAACGGTTTGCGCTTGAGCGTTTGGTAACGGAGCTGAAGGAGCGAGACTATGAGATTACCAGGATTGTGGCATCCCATAAAAAACAGATCAAATCCTGGGAGCAGGATAAACAGAAAGTGTTTACTCTGGAGAGGAAAAGGATTCGACTTGATGGTAAACAATTATGGTTATATGCAAACTACTGGAAATATAAAAATATGCTGCAAACTAATAGTCTTCAGTAATTATAGTTAGTCCATATCAGATTAATAAAGAAGTTAATAACTTATCTTATTTTAAAAATTTAGTATGTCTTTTTTTTTACCAAATACCTAGGTGAGATTTTAAAAACAATTGCTGTACAACAAAATATAAAACTAAACTCTTTGGCCTCAGTCAGCTAGTTATACGCTGCATCCACACTAATAAGTTTTTTCACCTTAACACTACTCAAATTATATTTTAAATGTAGTTTTTCAAAACAGCACCCATGTCAAGAGGACAGTGCAGAAAAATGCATATGATGAACTTTGCTTTTCGGGTGAATTAATCCATCATGGCATTCATTTGAATGAAATTCTGCTAACAGACTAAATGTAAAATGTTTTCCCTGATTGGTTTTTGTACCGTTATGTATTATAAAATCAGAGAGCTGGTGTTGAAAATACAATGGGTGTTTGTTTACTAGAAAAACTACAAAAGCGCAATGACATGATCCAAGCCCTTAGCAACCGTCTGAAGATGACTGAGGAAAAAGAAAAGGACAGCGAAATAAAACTGAGCAGCATGAAGCAGCAGCTACAGGAGCTCACCCAGAAACACCAGGAAAGCTGCCAAAAGAACGAGGAACTCAAGGCACTTTTTTTTTTTTACAATCAGTTAATTAATTTCATTGTTGTGTGTTTACTGTGTGAGCATCGAGAGTTATTTTATTATAGTCCTGGAAGCTGTGGCTAAGTAGTTACAGCCTCACATAATAAAAAGAATATTTCGGTCCTATTTCGGTAAATATCTTCACCCAAAACTTTGAGAATCATATATATCAGAACTGAAACTGGGACTGTTGTATAGAACAAAACAAATTAAATTGAAATTAAAATAAAAGCAATACAAATACAACGTCATCTAGTGCACACCATACACACAAAACATAAGCAGTGCTTTTATTTTAATAGTGCCTTTCAAATTTTGAAATTACAAATATGTGCGTCCATTACAAATCCAATTTATGTTTAAACTTAAACATAGCCACACTCACCGTGTAATTGTAGAATGAACAGACAGATCATGTGATGAACTGCTTTCAAAGTTGATGCTGATGATTCTTCACAGGAGAACAATCAGAATCTGAATTCGATCATCATAAGTCTTTATTCCGAGATTACCCACCGTCAGGATTCTCGGCCTCAAGTTAGTGATGAACTTAAAGGTGAGATCTGAAGGATAAAGCAAGCCATTTGTAAAAGAACAAAAGCAAAGATCAATTTGATGGTTTTTGGAGTGATATTATAGTTAGAGAGTAATTCAGTTTGTTTGCAAAGGTTTATTTGGACAACAGATTGTCCAGGGCATTAGTGCTTAGTTTTCTTCACTGACAGATTTAGTTAGGTTGTTAGTTAAACAAAAATCAAAGGTCTGTTCTGTGAGTGATCTTTCTGATCTTTAGTGATAATGTATTTTGTTTAAATATGATTTTATATTTGTGATCAGAACCCGTTTGGTGTTCAGGTTATAGCGTGTGATATGAGTTGACAGGCTGAATAATACACTTACAATAATGGCTCATCTTTTTCTCCAAGACAAATTTCAGGAAAAGAGTCTGGAATGCATCAGTCAGCGAGAAGAGATCAATCGTCTGACCCAAGAAAATCAGACCCTCAGGAAAGAGCTCATTCTCGCAGGTATGAGGAACATATCGACAGCTAGAACCCATTCAATGAAATGAAGTGAGAAACTGTTTGAAATGAAAAGAACTCCCTCAATTGGTACGAGTATGCATGTTCTGTACTTTCATTTGAGCAGGGAGGACCGTCTGCAGTTGTGCTGGAGCTGGGTGACTGTCCTCAGCACATTTTTGAAAACAAACGGAGCCAGTTTCATTTATTACAATTGTTCCAGTTGTTTTTGCTGTGACAGCCTGCGTGAGGGTGAGGCTGGTGGTTTAGAAAATGATCTTCATAATTGCTTTGCTGTGTGCTGCTCAGGTGAAGAGGAATCCAAAAAAGCTGACTTGCTCGATCAAGCCATATCAAAGCACGAGCGCACAGAGTCTAAGCTTCTCTGTCTACGACAGGTAACCTCCACCACAATGAGAGCAAGAATGAGACTAGTATAACACACTACATCCCTAATAATGAAACCTTTCACATTAGGAGTAACCTGGGATTGCATGTTAGCTGATCTATCAATCCTTTTAATTCAACAAGCACTAGGGCTGCACAGTCCGCACAGACTGTTTAACTCACAGCACAGCAAAAAAGAAGCATGTGACTGCTGTACTCTGGACTATTCAATAAATATTTCCCTGTATCAGCTAATTACACTCCATCATATATATCATACTATACTTTATCATATATATTGCATTATACACTTATTTATATACTATTTTCATAAGGTCATATACTAATATACGTTTGTAATGGGGGGTGGAAGGAATGAGGATTGGAGACATGATTTGACCCCATCGAACAGACTTTATTGCCGACGCGACACACATACAATTGAAAAAAAAACACTGGGCTTTAACGGTATTATTTTCCACCATCCCACCAGCTCAAGGTCAGCCTCTCTCCCCACGGCTTCCGATATTTCTTTTTCGGTTCAAAGGGAACACACTCATTAAGCGGAGCCATGTCAGGTGCATTAAATAACCTTACAACATTTATACCTATATTTATATACATATATATAATATAATACTTATATGTATATCCTAACTAACTATCAATAAGCTAACTATCGATCTTTCTGTCTATATAAAAAGAGGTTGTGCATGCCTTTGTGGTGGCATCAAAGTACAGATAACGTATTTCTAGGTTCTCTAGGTTTTAGGGTGATGAATTACATTTGATCTTCTAAGCGAACATGTGTACGATTTTGCAGGTTTATGAAACACAGCAGAATGACCTGCAGCTGCTGACACGATGCCTGGACAAAACCAGAGAGTCAAACAGACAGGGCGAAGAACAGAGGACACTTGAGAGGTGTGTTGCACTTTGAGTTATTAGGGCGAATTTGTTTGGCTTTGCATGATTTTTAACTTGTTCATGGTCCTAGGACGGATTGTGTGCCTGGAACCAGCGCTGTTTTAGAGCATAGTACCCAAAAAAGAACAGATTTAGGTGAGGCAATGAAAGCGTGTCAGAAGAGGAACGAAGAGACACAAGAAAGCTCACCTCAGCCAGTCCCCCAACAAAGCGATGGTCATGCATCCACCAGCTGTACGATAGAGGAAGATAAGAACGGCGATGCCATTGATAACACTCAACCAGGTTCTAAGCAAGAACGTCGTGAGTGTAGCAGTAGCTCGGCAGAAAACAAAGCCGATGGTAGTGCTGAAACCGAGATGGACTTCATAGCCATCATTAATAATGGTGAAGAGATGGAGGACTCTGTGCTGGTGATGGACGTCGGTCCGAATGACACACAGCATGGCTGGTAAGGAACTCTTGACAGTTTTTTCAGGCAAAGCACATTGGTGTCAAATACAGATCAGAGATGCTGATAGTGCAACTTTTACTTTTAATTTGATAACAAAAGTTATAATGCTGCAATCTATCTGAGGTTCAACATGTTTTTATTTCTTATTCAAGTCCAGAGAAGGCTCCCTGTGTGTATTTGGACACCACAACAACTTCACCGATGAAAAAGACAAGTCTCTGTCTTAAAGATGACACGGTCACGCACGGCTGCCAAGTCGCGGTAAGTGTGGTGTAGAGTTTATTACCTTTTTACCATGCAGTCCACCATATTTTAAACATTATTTCTGAAGGCCTATAATATGATAAAACAATATAATACATAAAGTGGATTGGCTTTTAAATTTCAGACTGGATGCTGCTTATACGCTGAGAACCTCACTAATACCTGACTCTGCTTTGTTTGATTCAACAGAAAGAGTTCATAACTTCTCCAAGTCGGATGCAGAGCCTGCTCGCAAAGTCACTGCGAATGGTGGCCCGTCACGGGCAGTCTTCCGGCCAACCGCCCAGCCCCGCCCAAAGCCCCACCTCAACCCCCATTTCAAGCTCAAATGCACACATAAGCCCCACGTCTGAATGTACTTCTGCTGATAGTCTCCTCGATACCCATCACATCAGTCATGATGACCACACCCACTCGCATCAGACAAGCCATGGACGGCCAAAAATGTTGCTTTTTGGTGTATTGTTCTGTTTTTTGCTCATTGTTGGTGCAGTGGTATCTCTGTATCGCTGAGCCTGTTTAGTGGCTGACTGCTTCCTCCCAAATGCAGAACCAACGGATTTCAAAGTTCTTTTGTCTCTCATGCTATCAGACTGTACAACTTCTTTCTAGGAGGGAGGAGGGGGTAACAAGGACCCTCATTATTTATTTCACCTTTTGTCAACTTAGTACAAATGTCATGTCCACTTAACGTGACTACTTAATAGCAGAATTCTGAATTTTCTGAGATCTAAACAGTTAAGAATATTTAAAATATATAACATGGATGTTTTATTTCATTTTAGTTTTTTATATCTGTACTTAAGACTGTTTTTTTTCCCATTATTTGACTATGAAATAAATAGCAATATACTTTATATAGGCAGGTATTGGGACACATTTGTGTCCCAATATAATACATATTATATAAAATAATATAGATGAGAATGAGAAGGCATAATCTTAATAGTCAGAGACATATGTTTGAATACAGACAAAAAGTTAATCTATGTGAAGATATAACTATTCCTAATAAAAGGATAACTTTTTAACTTTTTGATCTTAATGTTTTTAGAAAACATTTAACTCTTTTTTTTATTTAAGTGAATATTTGTGCCCATGACTGTAGATCAAAAATATCCCACCTAATAGAAATATACAAACACTACAGGATTAGAAGCTTAATAACACAAATTGATTCCCCCACATATTCCAAAAAATCTCAACAAAACTATATTTTATGTAAAATTTAGACAGCTGGATGTCAAAGAAGCCATTGTTAACAGACCGGTGTGCAAATATGACCACATAGCAAAGAGAATTTTACATAAGTAATGCTCCAATAAGTCATCCTTCACTGTGATGTTTACATTTTAATGAATTTACATTTTTTAATATTCTGTCCTTCAAGTCTGTAGTGTCTCTTAACCTTGCAGCTGGATTCTTATGGGACAGTGTCATATGAAAATCATTAGGTCAGATATTTTGCATCGATGTATAAAAATAAACACGAGGAAGTCTTACAACAGGATGCAAATACTCTTTCAGACCTGGATTCTATGTATAAAAGATCTTCACATCTCCACATCTTCTCATACTGCCTACTGACTCCTAACTCCACCGAACAAAGATGCTGCAAAAACAAAAACGAAAATGCTCTGAACACAACTGTCCCAGCTCACCAGCAAAGAAATGTGAGAACGTGGCAGAACATTAGTTTAAATTATACTGGAAATATACAGATAAACAATGAGCCATGTTCGATTAGCACTAAGCCAGAATTCTGTTACTTACCAATCAATGTTCACTTTAAAATCCAGAATAGATTACATTTCGAAAGACTGGATCATTAATAATTTATTTTTAAATAAACCCATTTATTAAATATTTTAATTGTAGTTTATTATTGTAAATAAATCATGGAGGGCGGCACGGTGGCTTAGTGGTCAGCACATTCGCCTCTCAGCGCTAGGGATTCCCGGTTCGAATCCCCATCTGGGTGGAGTTTCCATGTTCTCCCCGTGTCTGCGTGGGTTTCCTCCGGGTTCTCCGGTTTCCTCCCACAGTCCAAAAACATGGAACAAGTTAATTGAATTCTCAAAATTGCCCGCTATAGAGTGTGTCTGTGTGAGTGAGTGTGTGCCCAGCGATGGATTGGCGCCCTGTCCTGGGTCTATCCGCCCAGCGCCCGAGACGTTCTCCCCTGGATGGGCATGGGGAACCCCACCGCGACCCTAATAGAGGATAAGCGGGAGATAATGAATGAATGAATGAATGAATAAATCATGGATTTTTCACATCAACACCCCACCTTATTGTTTTAGTCGGCATTGCTGACAGTGTGGGTCTTTTGTTGTTATGTGCTTCTGTTCAGACAAAAAGTCATGTTTATTAAGACATTGATATAAAAATAATAGTTAAATGAATCGTTCGGCTGTAACGCCTCTCCCGGACAGTAGGTGACAAACAAGCTTTTCACTTGACAGTCAGCCGCTTTGGATTCAAAATGAAGAAGGTTTTTATCACACAGTGACATGCTGTGATTGTAATGATTTAATTCCAGTGTGTTGCACTTTATTATTTACTCCTGTTTCCCTGATTTATATTTCTAATTAAATTTACTACTAAGTGAGTTTCTGTCAAACAGATACACAAACTACAGTTAGGAGTTTAATCATCAAAATCTCTGCTCTTTAGTGATAATTATATTTAAAAACAGTGTGTGCTTAAAACCCGTTTCAGGTTGTAGAGTGTGATTTGAGTCAACAGGTTGAATAATACACTCACAATAAAAAGTCATTCTCTCAAGTATGAGGACTATGGACAGCTATAAACAATCCATCATCCCAGCCCCCAAGAAACTCCATCACAGGACTAAATGTCTACCGGCCCGTCGCATTGACAACCCTGTGATGACTAAATAAATCTGATTCTGATTCTCCCATTAATTAAAATAGAAACTGTTCAAAATAAAAAATTACTACCTCGATTGGTACGGGTATGCGTGTTCTGTACTTTCATTTGAGCAGGGAAGGTCATCTGCAGTCTGGAGCTGGGTCACTGTCCTCAGCACACAGATTCTCAGAATTTTCTTAAACAAGCCGAGCCAGTTTAACATATTCAAATTGTTCCTGTTGTTTTTGCCAGTGTAACAGGGGTGAGGCTTTTTGTGTTGAAAATGAATTTCATAATTGCTTGGCTGCATGCTGCTCAGATGAAGAGGGATAAGTTGCTCGAACAAGCCAGATCAAAGCACACCTACGACAGGTAACCTTTACCACACTGAGAGCAAGAATAAGACTAGAATGACACACTACACCAATGAAAAAGAATTATTTTAGAGGAACCTGGGATTGCATGCTGGCTGATTTGATTTTGTTCATCATATGGTTATATAGGACACTGTGCTGCTGATTGACGTCGGTCCGAATGACACACAGCATTGTTGATAAGAAACTCTGACAGGTTAGGTTTTTTAAGCAAAGCACATTGGTGTAAAATACCGATTAGAGATGCTGATGGTGCAACTTTTACTTTTAATTTGTTAACAACTATCAGCCCTGTCATTTTTGGCTTAGACCATCCCCTCATAATTAGCAGAGCAAAACCAACTAGTAATTTATGTATGCATTCCCTACTAGTCATCACCTAATTTGCATGATAGTCAATTTTCATGTATTTAAAGTTAAAATATTACGTTGTGGGAGAGAAAAACTAGCAACAAAACACCAAAAATATGTCAAAACTACAATTAAACTTCATTTTTTAGGTTTTGTAAATCTTCTACCGTCCACAGTGTATAATGGAACATTTTGAAGTTGAGAGTGGTGGTTGCCATAGCTACAAAACTAAAGAGGGTCACATAGAACGTCAGATCAATTGTGTTGAAACGAAGCTCAGGTTGAGTTACAAAACACTTCTGCCACACTGCTTCTTTCACAAATAAGTTTTGGTAAGAGAAATGTGTCTTACCATGGAAATGTTAGACATATTTGTGAGATATAATGCTGCTTTAAATGTGTAGGCAGTGTTGGGCGAGCTGCTTGTGAAATGTAGTGAGCTGAACTATTGGTCGACAAAAAATTACAAATTCAATCCACAAAAGCTCCACCCAAAGAAATATAGCTACACAAAAGCTCCTTCACGTTGTACCAACCTGATGTCAGATCAGTGCAAAATCACAGTCAGACACACTGAATAAAACATCTACTGAAAAAGAGCCAATGGTCTAACACACAAACCATTGTTTATATATATATATATATATATATATATATATATATATATATATATATATATATATATATATATATATATATAAAACTGGGTTCTCCAGTGTCCTCCCACAGTCCAAATAACTTGGCTATATATATATATATATATATATATATATATATATATATATATATATATATATATATATATATATATATATATAGTGCCCAGCGATGGATTGGCGCCCTGTCATGGGTCTATCTGCCCAGCGCCCGAGACGCTCTCCCCTGGATGGGCATGGGGAACCCCACCGCGACCCTAATAGAGGATAAGCGGGAGATAATGAATGAATGAATATATATATATATATATATATATATATATATATAAGACTGGCCCACAATTTAGAGTGCGGACCCCATTGATGGATCTTCAATAAAGACTATGAGTATATAGTATGAAAAAGAAATATCGTTAGAGAAAATAATCTGTTGTAAAAATATTATTATATATATATATTTTTTAATCAGCAATGGATTGGCGCCCTGTCCTGGGTCTATCTGCCCAGCGCCCAAAACGTTCTCCCCTGAATGGGCATGGGGAACCCCCCACCGCGACCCTAATAAAGGATAAGGAGATAATGAATGAATGAATATATATATACTGTATATCGAGCCCGGTAATAATGATAATTCTACACAAGCTTTCTTAAAAACAACATCGTTTTTACTTTTTGTCCATGTTCAGGGAATATTTCCGGTGTGTAGGTTGACTGCACTACAACTTCACTGAGGAGAAAGACAAGTCCCAATCCAAGAGATTAATTTCTGTAGGATTTCAGATTGGACGCTGCTTATACGCTGAGAACCTCAAAACAAGAGCAAGGACACTGACTCACCCCTCTCGTCCCCGCTGCCACACCGAACGCGCACTAGTCTACTGTACCCGAGCCTGTTGCAGAAATGTACCGGTACCTGGGACAACTCTTCACCCGCGCAAGAGGCTGCACTTTGGCCTCTGGACTTTCGGATGCCACCCTGCCGGCCGCC
The DNA here is from genome assembly GCA_019802435.1 of Corydoras maculifer. Lineage (NCBI taxonomy): Eukaryota > Metazoa > Chordata > Actinopteri > Siluriformes > Callichthyidae > Corydoras > Corydoras maculifer. Next base: position 1,402,750 of record JAFMOD010000298.1, on the reverse strand, counting down.
ACGTCTCCTCTTCGGCTGCGTCGTAGCAGCAGTGTCGCGGGGAAAGACGATGACAACCCGAATTTCTTCCGCATGGTGGAGGGCTTCTTCGACCGCGGTGCCGCCATCGTCGAGGACAAACTGGTGGAGGATCTGCGGACCACGGAGACTCCCGAGCAAAAGAGGCTTCGAGTGCAGGGAATCCTGAAGATCATTAAGCCGTGTAATCATGTCCTGGCCCTGTGCTTCCCTTTGAAGCGGGACAATGGCGAGTGGGAGATCATAGAGGGCTACCGGGCTCAGCACAGCCAGCACAGGACCCCCTGCAAGGGGGGAATCCGTTACAGCCCCGAGGTCTCTGTGGATGAAGTCAAAGCCCTGGCCTCGCTGATGACCTATAAGTGTGCTGTCGTCGACGTACCATTTGGTGGAGCCAAAGCTGGAGTTAAGATCAATCCCAAGAATTATTCTGACAACGAGCTGGAGAAAATCACCCGGCGATTCACCATCGAGCTGGCAAAGAAGGGCTTCATCGGGCCCAGCATTGATGTCCCTGCTCCTGACATGAGCACCGGGGAGAGAGAGATGTCCTGGATCGCTGACACCTACGCCAGCACTATGGGTTACTACGACATCAACGCTCATGCCTGTGTGACCGGGAAGCCAATCAGCCAGGGGGGCATTCATGGCCGAATCTCCGCCACCGGACGTGGAGTCTTCCACGGAATTGAAAATTTCGTCAACGATGCCTCATATATGAGTCGACTCGGAATGAACACCGGCCTTGGAGACAAGACCTTCATCGTTCAGGGCTTCGGTAACGTGGGTCTGCACTCCATGCGCTACCTGCACCGCTCGGGGGCGAAGTGTGTCGGCGTGGGTGAGGTGGACGGGAACATCTGGAACTCTAACGGAATAGACCCCAAGGAACTGGAAGAATACAAGCAGGCTCACGGGACAATTGTTGGCTTCCCCAACGCCAAGCCGTACGAGGGCAGCATTTTGGAGGCGGATTGTGACATTTTGATTCCCGCCGCGGGTGAGAAGCAACTGACGAAGAGGAACGCGCACAAGATCAAAGCGAAGATCATTGCCGAAGGAGCCAATGGACCCACCACCCTTGAGGCCGAGAAGATCTTCCTGAAGAGGAACGTCATGGTGATCCCGGACTTGTACCTGAACGCCGGGGGGGTGACCGTCTCCTACTTTGAGTGGCTGAAAAACCTGAACCACGTCAGCTACGGCAGGCTCACCTTCAAATACGAGAGGGACTCCAACTACCACCTGCTCATGTCGGTGCAGGAGAGCCTGGAGAAGAAGTTTGGGAAGCTCGGTGATACCATCCCCGTCATCCCCACCTCCAACTTCCAGGCCAGGATTGCAGGCGCGTCCGAAAAGGACATCGTGTCCTCAGGACTGGCCTCCACCATGGAATGCTCTGCCAAGCAAATTATGAGCACCGCCAACACACACAAACTGGGCCTGGACCTGCGGACGGCCGCGTACGTCAATTCCATTGAGAAGGTCTTCAAAGTCTACAGCAATGCCGGCGTCACCTTTATATAGATGCCTGCCCCGGTCGCCCTGCGTCTCCGTCCCGTCGATCCTCAGACATGTCTACGACCCTCTTGACGCCCTCCCCTGCCAAAATAACCTTTTGTGTAATGTCTCTATGTATATAACCCATGCACTTCTAAAACGATTCTTACTCAAGTCTTTAGGTGGTAACACCAAAGCCCTGACACCACCACGGCAGAGATGAGGATCATGGTCAGCTTTTGCCCTGCAGGTTAAATTCGTGATGCTCTATTCAGGGACGTTTCTGTTCTAAACATGTAACACCTGTCCAGCCTCAATATCACAGCTGCCTTGTTCTTTACTGTTCTCTAACTTGTGGCATGTGGTTCATACACCGAGGTTCAGTCCTCAGGTTTTTATGTTAAGTTGCACATGTCTGTCTTTAGTTACTAAAGTCTTATTATTTTTAGACAGTGCTGTTTCATCCCGTATGCAGTTGTTAGTAGCCAAATGCTTCTGTTGTAAAAGGTTGATTAATATTCTGAATATTTGGAGACAAACATTTTGTTTCCCTTTTTTGTTTTCACATCTGAAGTCGTTCATGAATTCTTTTTGGGGAGAGAATTTATAAGGCTATGTTTAAAGAGTGTAATAAAGAGAACATAATATTAAAAAATTAAAACAAAGAGGGTGAGGTAGCTCAGTGGAGAGAGTGTTGGGCTGTCACTCTGGGTTCAAATCCCAGGGTCCACTGATGTTACCACTCTGGGTCCTTGAGCAAGGCCCTTAACCCTCATTGCTCCAGACGGGCTACAGGACCGACCCTGTGTTCTGACCCCAACCAATTGGGATACTTGTAAGTCGATTTGGATGACAGCATCTGCCAAACGACCAAATGCAAATGTAAATGTAAGAGACACAAGAAGTTTCACTTCAGCCATTCCTCCACTGAAGTGAGAGCCATGCACCCACCTGCTGTATAATGGAGGAAGATATGACTGAAACAGCCATAGATAGTAGTCGGCTTTTAATCGGACCTATCTAAGTCCAGGAAAATGTTCACTGTGTGAATGTGAACTGCACTACAATTTTACAGTCTCAGCCTTTATAACGACACAGTATTATACAGTCCTTTAACGAACAAACAGGTAAGTTATTCATTTCTCTAGGATTTCAGACTGGGAGCTGATTATACACTGAGAACCTGGGGTCTAATCATTTTACCATTGAAGTGATAAATGTAAGATACTCTGCTTTCTTTGAATCAACAAGAAGTTTACATCATGTCTTCAGGTTGGATGCAGCGTCGGTGGCCAGTCCGGGGCCATCTTCAGACAAACCTCAAGGAACAGGATTAGGCAAGACAATAGAAGAGTGTCAAAACAAGAACAAAGACAAAACGAGTCTCAAAACAGGAGAAAGACAAGTCCCGGCCTTTAAGATAACACAGACTTCACGAATTCCCTCAGGACTTTATTATACTGTGCAAAATAAAATTGTGTATAATATTTTATAATATATTTCATTTAGGGGACAACACTTTCTGGATAATATTTATATTTAAATACTGAAAGAAATGTTACACTGCAATATTTTTTTTTAAATCAAATATTTTACTACAGTAAAATTTTGTTTTATCAATTTTAAATTGTAATATACGGTGTACTACCATTTCTTCAACATGTTTTTAACTTGCATTGAAAAAGAAACTTAATCTCGTATGTGTGTAAAGTGACAATAAAGGCATTCTATTCTATTTTACAACCAGGTGTTCTATCAATTTGGTCATTTGCAAAGTTCTACATATAAAATTAAAGAAGACATAAAGTGGATTGGCTTTTAAATTTTAGACGAAGCTGTTCATATGCTGAAAACTAATACCTGAGGTCTAATCATCTTCAAGTCGGTTGCAGCTCCTGCGTGCAGATTCCCTGCGAATAGAGGCCGGTCGGGGGCTCTCAGGCCGGCCAGAAACCCCACCCTAACCCCCACTTCAAATTTAAATCCAGACACGAGCACCAAGTCTGTACTTCAGTCGGTAGTCTGATACCCATAACAATAGTCATGATGGCCACACCCACTTTCATCAGACAAACCATGGACGGCCAAGAGATACAAACTCATCTGTATAAACCATCGTAAAATAGGTCGTTCCAGTCATTTAATTTGATTGGCTTAGCTGTTTGTACAGCTATGGCATTGTTGACAATAACACACACCTCTGATATACAATAAGTTATTTTTCCTGATGTTTTTTTTTTTAATATATATATATAAACTGTTTAGTAATGTGGCCACTAGATGTCAGTATTTGATCGTTAGAGAAACCTGAAACCTAAAACTCAGCATTCAGCATTCACTTTAAAAACCGGACCAGATTATATCGCATTTTGAGCAATAATATTTTTTGAATAAAACTGAAATATACTATAAAATATGTCTGACATCACGGGCGGCACGGTGGCTTAGTGGTTTGGCACGTTCACCTCTCAGCGCTAGGGATTCCCGGTTCGAATCCCCATCTGGGTGAAGTTTCCATGTTCTCCCCGTGTCTGCGTGGGTTTCCTCCAGGTTCTCCGGTTTCCTCCCACAGTCCAAAAACATGGAACAAGTTAATTGAATTCTCAAAATTGCCCCCTATAGAGTGTGTCTGTGTGAGTGAGTGTGTGCCCAGCGATGGATTGGCGCCCTGTCCTGGGTGTATCTGCCCAGCGCTCGAGACGTTCTCCCCTGAATGGACATGGGGAACCCCACCGCGACTCTAATAGAGGATAAAGTGGAAGATAATGAATGAATGAATGTCTATCATCACGTTTTACAATATATAATTTTTTTTTATATTATTTAAACCCATCAACTTACTGTATAAATTTGGAGAAATGCATCACAGTGCAAAACAAACGGACAAAACTTATTATGCTATTTTACTAAAATAATTCAGATTTATTATAATGTCTTCCTACAGGCTGTATTTTGTAGATTTTTATGACATGGTGGCTTGTAGACCACGCTCTCGTTCATGAGGTTTTGGTTAAACCAGTCCTACTGCATGACTGAATGGTTCTCCTTGTTTCGTCATTCCTGTTTCCCTGTCATCAGACCTGTTTCTAAATGAGGGTGCATGAAACTTTGCACTTTTATGCCACACTTTGGTGCATTTGACCTCAACTCTGAAGTCCGTGCCTTGGGATGAGGATGTTCGTTGTTTTGTTTAGATGTTTTTAAACCTTTGGAAGCTACAGCACCACATTCTCAGCGATCTGGAAATCAGACTGAAGGTATTGCAGTTATGTTTGTAGATGTTGCGCATTTGTTCATTACGTTGGAGCCAATGTGAAACCATGAAGTTCAATGCCGGATTGTTTTTTTAAAAACAGTTTATATAACTTTATAATTCAAAAAAGAACTTTGAATTTATTACTTGTTATACTTTTAAAATGAGAACAATCACACGTTTGTCACTTTTCTAATGAGCTTCAAACAGTCTTATGCTTTATTTAGACCTGATGCAAAAGATGCAATGGCTTTAAGCCGTCCATCTGATATAGACATGAGCACTGCTGCTCTTTACTTTGCATATCGCACACTAAGTAGACTTATAGTGGCACATTGCATTACTTTGTGATGCACATGGTGTTGGTTTGGTGCTCAGGTGTTACAGGTGTATGTATCTTAGGAAGATATTTAAACTTAATGCCAAAATAGGTTTGAGATTAATCACTTGTATTTCTTTGTAAATCTATCAGGACTGAAAGATGTCTTTGAAGAGTAAAAATGACAAAACCGACAAGTCTGAGAAAGCCCTGATGGCAGAGAAAGAGCAGTTTGTGAAACTTCAGGTAAATCTGCAGTTTAAGAGTTATATTATTAGTTATATTATTAATTAACATTTCAGTTATTAGCCCAAAATTAATGCTGCTTACAAAGCTGGACTTTCATTTCTCTTCCATTACCATTCACTATAACCATGTTATTGAATTAAGGCAAAAATAATGAGGTTTTTTTCTTTCCACAGCTGCAGAGCATTTCAAAGTGCCTCACCTCCACCGAGGCTCCAATAAAGGAGAAATATGGCCGCAGTATCTTTTCAAACTTCTGCTCAAATTTGAAACCCACTAAGATCTTTATAGTCATTCTTTATAATCTGTTAGGTTCGTATTCTTAACTAACCTTTGGGTTAAAATGTTCCTTAACGTTGGTGCAGATATTGTGTTAGGAACCCATAAAGAAGGTGGAGCCCTGACTTTCTGGTCCCACACCTCCAGTCTGCCTCTGGCCAGCAATGCCATCGTGAGCTGGAAGTTCTGCCACATGGTGCATAAACTTCTACGTGATGGCCATCCTAATGTAAGGTTCTCTAATTCACACTATACTAATTCTATTAAACAGGAGGGATAGTTTAGGATCTAACAACATTAGCTTTATCATTTATCCCACATTTCTCTACATTTGTATTTCATACAATCAGACACTGTTTTCGTGTAATAATAATTAAAATAATTAAAATCACCACAAAAGCCAAACTTTGTTTGTCCAGCAAAGACATTAAATTAAAGATATAAAACTCATTTTAATGAAAATCTAGTAGATATCTATTATCCATCCAAATCTTTTACAAACCTAATCCAATCATGTGATCCAAAATTAGACATACTGTATTAATACCCATGGTTCGGTTCTTATCGTGACGTCTAGGTCCTGCGTGATAGCCGTGGACATGTCCCGAGTCTTAAGCAGATGGGAACTTTATGGGTAGGTAAATGATTGCAGTTTAAATGATTCACTATTATCACTATTAATATTTTCATGTCACTGTTAATAATCCAAAAATGTCATGTTTATTAAGAACAGTGGACGTTTATCGTCGCATGCAGTGAAATCCACAGGCTGATATTTTGTGAAATGTTTTGTAGGGAAGTCTTCACGATCGGTACGGACATATTGTTGCTCTGCACGCCAAATTCTTATGCAACAAAATTGAATTTCACAGCAAGGTATGATTTTGCACACTCTGCTTTTGTTCACGACGGTTTAGATATAAAACATAGACTCATCAAGTATTATATTTGAAACACTATATTATTACACCATAAAAGTTCTGTTAAAACCTTTTTTTTTTGCAAAGATGTCAGGTTATTTATGCATTGATATAAGACTTCACAGCAGGATAAAATACCCAATTAAATATACATAAATATTATTATTATTATTATTATTATTAATAATATTAATATGGGGGCGGCACGGTGGCTTAGTGGTTAGCACGTTCGCCTCTCAGCGCTAGGGATTCCCGGTTCGAATCCCCATCTGGGTGGAGTTTCCATGTTCTCCCCGTGTCCGCGTGGGTTTCCTCCAGGTTCTCCGGATTCCTCCCACAGTCCAAAAACATGGACCAAGTCAATTGAGTTCTCCAAATTGCCCCATATAGAATGTGTCTGTGTGAGTGAGTGTGTGCCCAGCGATGGATTGGCGCCCTGTCCTGGGTCTATCTGCCCAGCACCCGAAGCGCTCTCCCCTGGATGGGCATGGGGAACCCCACCGCGACCCTAATAGAGGATAAAGCGGGAGATAATGAATGAATTATTATTATGATTATTATTATTATTATTATTATTATTATTATAAAACAGCATACGGACATTCCAGCAAATATCGAAGCTCCAGATGAGATCCTGGACAGGGTTGTTGCAGTTGATGTCAACCAAGTGTGAGTATCCAGTAATGCAGTGTTGTTGTTGTATTTTGCACAGATACAAAATTAGGCAGATTTAAAAAAAGTTCTTCTCTTTAGGTTTGAAATGACTGGAGAGGTTCTGGACTACATGGATGGAGCACTTTTATTACAAGAAACAGGCAAGATGTTTTAATCCTGTTATTAATAATGCTTGTTGACTAATGAAAAAGAAAACTCGCACTGGACGTGTCACAATTCTAATAAATGTTTATTTGACATATATTCTTATATCTTTATATTTATGTGTGGACATGTATATGTGTATATATATACAATATGTGTATAAATGCTTGTGTGTGGAAACGTCCCTCTAAATCATAACCCTGAACAATTCTAACTCGTCTGTGTGATGGTTATAGTTTTCCGACAGCTTGAATCCAATTCTACAAGCTCAGCCACTGCAGTGGGTCAGTGTCGTCTCGCACCTCTGGTTCAGTTCATTCAGGACTGCAGTCCTCTCTATCACTTTCTCGTCAAACTCCTTTTCAAGCTCCACAGTCGTAAGTGAACTTCTTATAGTGTTTAAATCTGATCACAGATGTTGGTTTATTACATTTAGAATAATTAAAAAGCATTTAGATCAGCACAAGTGAGTCTGCTGTTATGAATAATATATTATAATAAAATAAAGAGGGCGGCACGGTGGCTTAGTGGTCAGCACATTCGCCTCTCAGCGCTAGGGATTCCCGGTTCGAAAACCCCATCTGGGTGGAGTTTCCATGTTCTCCCCGTGTCTGCGTGGGTTTCCTCCGGGTTCTCCGGTTTCCTCCCACAGTCCAAAAACATTGATCAAGTTAACTGAATTTTCAAAATTGCCCGATTTAGAGTGTGTCTGTGTGAGTGAGTGTGTGCCCAGCGATGGATTGGCGCCCTGTCCTGGGTCTATCTGCCCAGCGCCCGAGACGTTCTCCCCTGGATGGGCATGGGGAACCCCACCACGACCCTAATAGAGGATAAAGCGGGAGATAATGAATGAATGAATGAATAAAATAAAGATCGAGTAAGAAGTGTCCTGTGTCGGCTCATCCCATCCACTCACACCAGTGCAATATACACCAACAATACACAATAACAAACAAATTGGAGGCCTTTACTGTTGATGTTAAATGTGTATTTTAAAATCATTATTTAACTCACACATGTAAACCTGTAAAACTGTAATTTAATAATGTAGCAGGTAAATTTAGGCAAACTCCCTCACACTGTCACACACTGTTGAGTAATCATCCACCATGCCCCATGTAGCCTATTAATCACAGTGTATAGTGCTGTGGTTTTACTCACTCTCTTATATTTACATTTAGACATTCAGTCATTTAGACAGATATCCAAAGCCACTTACAAATGAGAGGTTATTAAATAACCAGGCTGAATATCATTCTTTATGTGACTACTTAATATTTTTATTATTAAATGGCTGATATAATAATCCATGAAGAAAATGTTTTTATTCTTACCTGTTATGTGCTTTGACGTCATACAGGTGTCCCCATGGACGCTCTGCTGGGGCATCGAGAGCGGTTCCGTGACCAGTTCAACAGGTAGGACATAATCTCATTTCCTTTATTGTATTAATAAATAGGGCGGCACTGTGGCTCAGTGCTTTAGCACGTTCGCCTCTCAGCGCTAGGGATTCCCGGTTCGAATCCCCATCTGGGTGGAGTTTCCATGTTCTCCCCGTGTCTGCGTGGGTTTCCTCCGGGTTCTCCGATTTCCTCCCACAGTCCAAAAACATGGATCAAGTTAATTGAATTCTCAAAAATTGCCCCGTTTAGAGTGTGTCTGTGTGAGTGAGTGTGTGCCCAGCGATGGATTGGCGCCCTGTCCTGGGTCTATCTGCCCAGCGCCTGAGACGTGACTGTGACTGCTCCCCTAAATGGGCATGGGGAACCCCACCGCGACCCTAATAGAGGATAAGCAGGAGATAATGAATAAATGAATGAATGTATTAATAAATAACATTCTAAATATATTTTTTTGTCTCTAAGTCTTTCCCAGTTCTTTGAGAGAGCCAGGGGCATGGAGTTCTTTAAAACGATCATACAGATTCCAGATTTTCCTGAAGTAAGTTTCTTAATACAGAGTTAAATACAAACTACTGAAGAGTTCCAAATGTCTTCAATCACTGACGCGTCTTGAATTTTGGAAATGTTATTTTGGGACAGTTACGTCTCTTAATGTTTACGCACAGAGCCATTAAACGTTTGGACACGCCCCCTGTTTGCTCCCATGTCTATAAAGATGGAATTTGTAGTTTTACAATTAATCCTTCCACAAACAGATGGACTACAGGTGTAGAACTTTAAAGTCCATCTTTACAGAAAGGTGACAAGCATGTCCAAACTTTTGACTGGTACTGGTTTATTTATATACGTTTATTTATTCATGGATTTTGTAATCTTTGTTTTTTGTATTTTTATTTTTTAAAAATAGCTTTAGCTTTGTTTGGCTTTGGCTCCATCTAGCGGCACTTGTTATAATAAACATTTTACAAAAAAGGAATGGAATTTTGTATTCATCTGACTTTCTTAAAAACATCTAATCGATACTCAATTGATGATGAGCCTTCAGTTGTTCAAATGATTCTCATGTATTATATGTTATTTTAAAGTCTCTTTTATTTTGTGTAAATTTACAGTCCCCGCCAAATTTCTTGCGTGCGGCTTCACTGGGGGATTATGTTAAACCTGTGGTGGTTGAGAATCAGCTTCCTGAGGACAACGCTTTAGATGCTCAGGTGAAACAGACAAACCAAAATAATAATCTATATTTTATAATTAACATTGGTGGAAGTGATCTTTAAATATAAATATACATTTTTATATTCCTCTTAACAGTTCTATCCATATGGCCAGTATGACCCACTAAATGATCCATCAGTTCCATGGTAATTCATTTGCATTTTATAATTCTCTATTTGCTGTGTTTGCTTTTCTTCGTGTTGCTGAATTCAGTCCCTCACTGAGCCTCAGTTCCCACAATGTTTCTTTCTTTAAAATCAATCAAATGCCAAAAAGTGACATACAAATCATTTGAATGTAAAACTGAACGTGAATCTGACGTATACATTGACCTCTTTATTTTTAGGGAGACTGAGTCTTTACGAAAGGATCTTCAGTCACTGAATCCTGAGGTTCAGATGTTCAAAGCAGAGGTACCATACAGCACTGCGTCCTATTTTAAATCGTTTATTGTGTCTTTTCCATGAATATGACTTGATCATGTTTAATAGCTTTGCTAGTATGTGCTGATAAATTAACAGTTTTGAAAAAAGACCAGCGAGAGCGTTACAGAGACATGAACTGAATTGATGTAGATTGACATGATGTTTAAAAAACCTTCAATAGTGATCCCTACTGTAAAGCAGGGTTAAGGAAGCATCATAGTTTGATGCTTCTTTGCTGTTTTCTGGATACTGGAAACCTAATTCCATACGGTTTATATTATAATGGAGTTTTTATTGCTGCTCACAGGCTCAGCGTGCGCTTGTTATACTAAAGGATAAAGTGAATAAACTGGAAGCCGAACTGGAGGAACAGCGGACCCACAAACAGATGGCCCTGGTGGAAAAAGAGCAGCTGCGCATGGAAGTGGACTCACTGCGGACACAAACAGCAACGGCTGCGAGCATACAGGCCTCTGCAGAGGATGCAGGTGGTGAGTGTTTTTGTGAAACACTATTTAAGTACTATTTAAATACTATAAGACATTCGTAGACATTGGTGCATGTGAGCAATAACAGAGCCAAAAACATGAATAGTAAAAAATAATTTGTAAAATTTATTGAAATGTAATTTCAGTAAGGGTACGGTGGCTTAGTGGTTAACACATTCACCTCTCAATGCTGGGGATCCAGGTTCGAATCCCAATCTGGGTGGAGTTTCCATGTTATCCATGTGTCGGGGTGGGTTTCCTCCGGGTTCTTCCTCTGGGTTTTCCTCCCACAGTCTTAAAACATGGATAAAGGCAAGGTAAATTCATTCATTCATTCATTATCTTCCGCTTATCTTCTATTAGGGTCGCGGTGGGGTTCCCCATGCCCATCCAGGGGAGAACATCTCGGGCGCTGGGCAGATAGACCCAGGACAGGGCGCCAATCCATCGCTGGGCACACACACACTCACACAGTCACACTATAAACGGGGCAATTTTGAGAATTCAATTAACTTGATCCATGTTTTTGGACTGTGGGAGGAAACCGGAAAACCCGGAGGAAACCCACGCAGACACGGGGAGAACATGGAAACTCCACCCAGATGGGGATTCGAACCGGGAATCCCTAGCGCTGAGAGGCAAACGTGCTAACCACTAAGCCACCGTGCCACCCGCAAGGTAAATTGATTGTTCCAAATTTGCCCCAAATAGTGTGTGTTTGTCTGTGTGAGTCCGTGTGCCCAGTAATAGATTGGCACCCTGTGCTGAGTGAATCTGCCCAACATCCGAAACTTTCTCCCCTGGATGGGCATGGGAACCCATGAGACAGCGCGACTTACAGCCCCCATGGGTCCGCTTCACAGCCATTAAAATTGACCGTATTTTAGAAATGATGTGATTATGGATATTGTTTCTCTAAGTGTTCTCCGTCCTCGCTCTTTGTAAAAGGCCGCGCTCAAACCGCCCAAATGTATTTCACCCGGCTCAAAGAAAAGCACGCAGACCTGGTCACCAGACATGCAGACCTGATGAGAAAGGTGCTTAAATATTCACAAATTTCCTTTTTTAATAATAGGATTTTAACTACTCTGCAGTCTGCTCTGTATAAACCTGCTGTTGCTTCATGTATCAGAATACAGAAACGGTAAAGGAGCTGTCCAGCACTCAGAAAGCTCAGGAAGATCTACTGAAGAGCAGGCAGCAGGTTGCAGAAGAGCTGGAGCAGCTTAAACAGGAGAACCACACAAAGGTAGAACTCGTTCAGTCGAAGTCCGGCACTGTGTCTGGGGTGACCAGTCACGCAATTTCATTGCTTTTCACGCGTCCCGCAAATTGAGACGTTATATATATATTATCCGTTTTTATTTGCAGTCTGTTATGTGCTAAAGGGGCAGAATAGAGATGTTTCTTTTTTTGTTTCAAGTTATTTTAGAATACCTTGATGCATTGGTGTCCCACATTGTCCCACACAAACATAGTCTTTGTCCCGCATCTGGTGAATAGGAATCTGGTCACCCTAACTGTGTCGACCTTTTGCCTTCAATTAAAGTAGAACTGAGTCAGGTATTTTCATTCATTTATGTTCTAAGCTGCTTAATTGGGGTTTTGAAGTGAAAAGCAAAGAAACACTCTGCACAGGTCACTTTTCTGCGCAGGAAAAACACTTTCACACACAAACACACACACACACACACTTTTAAAGAGGGATTCATTTTGTATCTCTGAGTCACCTGACCTATACACTTTTCAGAAGCCCACACAGACACAAGGAGAGCATTTAAACCTCCTACAATATTTAATAAGCGAAATGTCAGCTCACTCATGTTGACTGGTTTTAATGTTTTTCTCTCTTTGAAACGTTAAGCTCGAAGCCCAGAAAGCTGAAATCATCCGGCTGAAGCAGGAGCTGCAGACGGGTAAAGCTGAAATCGTTCAAGTTCAGAGTGCATTACAGAGCAAAGAGAAGGTCCTGTGCATCCTCACATTATTCAGTGTAATGTCATTAAATGCTGGGTTCCAGCCGTATAACCGGCGTGCTTTTGATGTTGGGGTTCACAGACAGGGGACCAGCTGAGCAGTGTGTTGGTTGGGCTGCAGGCCGAGAAGCAGGCTCTCATGCGTTCGATGAAAGAGCAAGAGGCTGAACTCGCCGACCTGCGAGGGGCCACTCGACTTCACCAAACCACTTTGCAGCAGGAGAGAGAGAAGAACCAGATGGAGTCGGGGCTACTGCAGAGTCAGCTGCAGGAAAAAGTGAGAACAGCAGCAATAATTATCAAACGTGTTTGGTGTTTTAATAAAAAGCAGCCATAAAATTCTACTAACATCTCGGGCCATTATTGTCTGCATTATATTAGAAAAACTGACAGAAATTGACATTTAACTTTATGTTTACCTGATATACCTGATACTACCTCCATCCATCCATCCATCTTCCACTTTATCCTCTATTAGGGCTGCGGTGGGGTTCTACATGCCCATCCAGGGGAGAACGTTTCGGGTGCTGGGCAGATACACCCAGGACAGGAGGCCAATCTATCGCTGGGCACACACTCACTCACACAGACACACTCAATAGGGGGCAATTTGGAGAATTCGATTGACTTGATCCATCTTTTTGGACTGTGGGAGGAAACCGGAGAACCCGGAGGAAACCCACGCGGACACGGGGAGAACATGGAAACTCCACCCAGATGGGGATTTGAACCGGGAATCCCTAGAGCTGAGAGGAGAACATGCTAAACCACTAAGCCACCCTGATACTACCTGATGGCAATAAAGCCTGTAATGTGCAGTTTGGAGGCTGTGGATCTCATTGAAAGTGATGAAGATTGGTGATATTAGGAATGAGTTCATTTAGAGGGACTGTAACGGAAGACGAAGTTAGAGAGGTAAAACTAAGGTGGTTTGGACATGTACGGAGGAGGGATGAGGTTTATATCGGCAAAATAATTGGAGCCACCAGACAGATGGAGAAGAGGAAGGCCATAGAAAAGTGAGGACATTCAGGTGGTTGGGGTGACAGGGGAGGATTCTCAAAACAGAGTGAGATGAAGAATAATGATCTATATAACACGTCATGTCTTTGCAGGTGATTCAGGAGAATGAACAGCAGATGGAGCTGGATAAATTAAGGCGAGAGCTTGAGATGAAGAAAGCCGAGGTGCTGAGTGTACAGAGCATCCTTCAGAGTAAAGAGGCTGTGAGTGCCTTTTGAAACTTAATAAGTCTTTGGAGAGGACTTAGTGTTATCATTAGGTTACTTTATAGTGTGTGCGTGTGTGTGTGTGTGTGTGTGTGTGTGTGTGTGTTGTTTTAGGCAGGGGACCAGCTGAACAGTTTACTGTTGGGTCTACATGCCGAGAAGGAAACCCTGATGCGTTCTTTGCGAGAGAAAGAGGCCGAGCTCTGTAACCTGCGTCAGGCTGCAGAACTTCACCAAGTCGCCCTGCAACAAGAAAGAGAGAAGAACCAGAGGGACATCAGCGCCCTGCAATCTCAACTTCAGCAACTAGTCAGTTATATAATGCGCTATAATCATTTGTGTCTTCAGTGATCTGATATGTGATGTGATGTGCTGTTCAGATGATGTGTTGGAAAATCAGATCCTTATTTAGTGTTTTAGATGATCGTCTTTATTAGAATGTCGTTTCTATCTAGATAAATAAAGCCACATTCCTGTTGGTGACTGCTCTGATTCCTCTGTGTATTGACAGCTGATGCGTGAGCAGGAACAACAGAAAGAGATTGCCAGAGTGAAATGTGAATTAGAGATAAAGAGAGTGGAAGCATCCAGCGCCCAAAGTGCTCTGAACAGCAAAGAGACGGTATCTGATTTATCTTTAACGCAGCATGATGTCGACTGAGGAAACAATGTCACATTTCAGGAAACAATGTCACATATATTTATATATATATACTTTAAAACAGACATTTCAATAAATAACGAAAATAGGAAACCGTGTATTGTTCCTGTGATTTCTGGCACTTTTTTAATTGGTTAATTTTTGCATAATAATAGTATGATCATAATAATAGTATCATTTCTTGGACATTGATCTTACCATCGAAATCTGTAATTGTTTCATCCCTAAGGTGTACAAGTGTGTCTGTTTCTGTTTGTATATCTGTGTATTAGTTATTTATAATAACAAAATCTTTATTGCATGCCATGTCCATTAAAAGACATGAACACATGATAATGCACAGTTCCAGAATTTCTAAAACTGTTGCATACATTCTGACAATCCTATAGGATCCCTAAATTTAAGATGTGTTAGGCAGATCTATCTCAGATTATCACTCAGTAGTGGTGAAAGCACAACCGATGAAAAAGCTCTGTATATGTATAAAGTTTATACGTTTTGCTGCTGGATGAAGTTGGATTTGCTGTTTTGTGGAAAACAGGCAGGCACCCAGATGAGCGGTGTGTTGGTCGGGCTGCAGGTTGAGAAGGAAACGCTGATGCGCTCGTTAAAAGAGCAGGAGGCCGAGCTCTCGCACCTGCGACAGGCGGCGCAGCTCCATCAGGTCGCGCTACAGCAGGAAAGAGAGCAGAACCGGAGAGAGACGAGCCTCCTGCAAAGTCAGCTGCAGGCCAAGGTCGAGCACCGGAAAAGTGATACCCAACCACGTCACATATTCACCCAGCTGCATCGCCTCGTTACAGAGGTTTAACCTGACTGATCGTTTCATTTCAGTCCTGTCAGGAAGCCATGCTGCAGCAGAAGCTGCAGGACGAGCAGTTTGGTTTGCTGCAGTGCGCCGTGGTGGAGGCTGAAGGCATCATCCTCGATGCTGTGGCCAAAGTGGATGATCCCATGTATGTCCGCTGTGTTTCCACTCCAGGTATAGTTACTGGGATTATGTACTGCTACTAATGAATTACAATAATGTCACATTGAGGCGCTCACGTCAATCACTGTGTGTGCAAATCTAGAGTATTTGGTCAATCGGGCTGAGACAACCCTACTGGCCATCGACAAGATGAAGCAGAGTCATGCCGGCTATTTGGGAAATCTGGATGGTGAGGGTTTTATCTGAGGAAGAGGTCGGTTGCCAAATTTTCCCGATTAAAAGGGATGTGTGATTATTCCTTTGCCGCAGATGCCAGTGGACTGTTAAGAGCTGTGACGCAGTTTTCTCATCTTGCTGCAGACACTATTGTCAATGGGGCTGCCGTCTCTCACACTGCACCTACAGACCACGCCGATAGTAAGATGAACAATCAACATTTTAACCCACAAAACACGACAAATAATAATACTGCAGCACACAAGCAGGAAAACATTCTCTCCTGCCAGGCATTGAGACAGATCTGATGTTCATACTGAATGTGGAGACTCATTTCCATATCAGGTGTTCTTCGGTTCCTTGGAGTGCTCTCGAAATTTGCATCTTCCGAGATAGACAAAAACATGGAATGATCACAGGGTCTGTTCCCTCACTTCAACCCAATAATGGCAACTGCCCACATTAGATGTTAAAACCTGAAATGACCAACCACATTGTACACTATATCATTTTTCAGACACATTTAAACAAAGTGTCTTACAAGTAACCTCAGCTCGATGGTTGGACCTCATCAGCATCAGAATACAGGGTCGTCCATGATACAGCACCCATGCAGGGTTAATGGCCTTGCTCAGGGGTCCAATAGTGACACTTTAAGCTAATAAAGAAATCTGACGATTAAATTAGGCTTTGGCTTTTTTATCCCCACAATCTGAAAGGTTGTCTGTTGTTTAACTACGAACCATTTTGGACAATTATTTCAGCATTTGACACCAAAAGGTCCTGATCATCTGATCATAACTACAAAAATCTTTCTTTTCCGTCTGCACATCTTCAGAGCTGACGGATAACTGCAGGGACTGTGCTACACACTGTCTACAGTTTCTCAAAGAGCTCAAGCTCAAAACCACTCTACCGAGGGCTGACCCAAGCATCATCTGCCACGTGGTCCAACGCATCCTTAACCAGGCTCAAGTAAGTGTGTTTATTTTTAATAAACACTCAAAAACTAAACCCTTATGACTCCTACATATTACACCCAAATAGATGAGGGCTCTATAATCAGTTTGGGCTCTTAAATATAGAAATACTCTTCTTTTTCTTAAAATAATGTTTGATCTATGTGTCTTTCCATAGTCCATAATGAATCCTGTATGTTGATGTAGTTTCACTCATTTAATGCAGAACCTACGGTACAGTGATGCAGATGTTCAGAAAGCAGACCTGGAGGACATGGTGAATAATGAGATGGCTGCCACATCCACTGCTATTGAGGATGCTGTATTAAGGATGGAGGTATTAGTCATACTAAGACACAGTAATATTGCTGTGGCCTGTAGCTATAGTTATAAGATATTCTGTTTTTTTAACAGGAAATATTGAGCCAAGCAAGAAAAGACACAACAGGATTAAAACTGGAGGTCAACCAAAGGTCAGTAAGGACTGCAATCATAAGGACCAACAAAATAAGGGTTTCTGTATCCTTTTCTGATGTTTATTGCTGTATTTATAATTATTTGAAACTTTCCTCTGCAGCATTCTTGGGTCGTGCTCGGATCTAATGAAGGTAGGGCTCTTTTCATGCACACCTCAAATCATATTTTAAATTTATGTAGATGATTAAATCCATTTTATAGTATCATGAAGCTACACAGTCTCCTTTTCAGTTTCCCATTTCTGTCCTGCAATTTTATCTGCAGAACTAATTTAAGGAATAGATCAGAATTTCTAAGTTCTATATATTTTATTATATTCTTCATCTATGCTATTTTTTTTTTATCTAATATGGACGAAAGTATTAGTTACTGTCGATTAAACAGTTTTAATTAAAAGTGGATAAATCAATGCCCGTTTACTTACATTTCTTAAGTAACTTAATAAGCAGCAACATACAATTCTTTCATTATTGTGAAATTATAAGCCAACCACTGTGTTAACATCATCCCATTGGACTGTATTTTGCTGTATATAACTAAATTTGCTTTATGTAATCACATTATATTATTTTGCCGATGCTATGCAACTTTGTTGGACTTGTGGTTTGAACCCCTGAACATCAGGTCATCAAACTCCAACATTTAACCACTGAGCTCTTGCAATATGCGTTATTATGCCTCTTTATTATGTATTTTATGACTCTAATGACATTTCCCTCAAGATATTAACAATTGATAATGTCATGTTTGTTTCCTACAGGCCATCCACATGCTGGTTACAGCTGCAACTGATTTACAGACAGACATTGTGGAGGGCGCTCGGGTATGTGTTGAAGGACAAGAAATGAGACATTATTGCATAGAAGATTTTTACTCATAAGGTTTTACGCAGGGAGCCGGATCAGTGAAGGACTTCTACGCTAAGAATTCCTGCTGGACAGAAGGCCTCATTTCTGCTTCCAAGGCGGTGGGATGGGGAGCCACACAGATGGTGTAAGTGCTTTACATCAATCGATGGTTTTAGCTTAGAAGACAAATGCATTCGTTTTATGTTTTTTTTAGATCTCAACTAAACACTTAGCGGATTATAATAAAATGCTGGTGTGTTTTTTTGTCTAGTGGTTTTAGATTTTAATTAAATGACGGTGATTATCTGAGTTCACATATCCTCTTGAATCACTATGACTACTGCTGATAATTTTTCTTTTCTTTGTTGCAAAAACTTAGATTCAGATACTCAATTGATAACATAATTTTTATTGGATTAATAATGAGGCCTTTTTAAAATTTATTTTATGCCCTAATGCAATGTAATGCTGTACCTTTGAACCCATACTGTCCTCTATGATCAGTGAGTCTGCTGACAAAGTGGTGACTGACCGAGGCAAATATGAAGAGCTGATCGTGTGTTCTCATGAGATCGCTGCCAGCACTGCCCAGTTAGTGGCTGCTTCAAAGGTAAATAAAAAAGCTTTACTGTAAACTACCACGTTTTTAATCTACAGCTCTGAGGAAAAGCTTTTGAAATAAGTGCAATTGCTTATTGTATTCACACAGGTGAAGGCAGATCGAGGCAATAAAAAGCTTCAAACGCTGCTTCAGGCCTCTCATCATGTTAACGATATGGCTGCCACTGTTGTGACTTCAACCAAAGCAGGACAAATGCAGATCGAGGATAAGGGTTAGTGGGGTTATTGTGTTAAAACAGCATCAATTATCAGATTATCAAGTGGAAGTAAAAGGTGTATATTATGTATGTGTGTGTGTGTGTGTGTGTGTGTGTCACATCTCACTGAATAGATCCTATGGATTTCACTGGCATGTCTCTAATCAAACTGAAGACAGAGGAAATGGAATCTCAGGTAAATTTACTCACTTAATATATGACTTTCTCTGTTTTGAATTTAGTGCAAGATGCTGGAGATTCTTATTTATGGATGAGTTTGTATGTGCAGGTGAAAGTACTAGAGCTGGAGACTCGGCTGTCGAGTGAACGTCAGCGGCTTGGAGAGTTGAGGAAAAAGCACTATGAGCTGGCTGGAGTGCCTCTTGATCAGCCTTTGGAGCCAGATCTGGACAGGGTTGTGGGTGGTTTACCTCAGGTGGTGCTTGAGCCAGAAGGACCCAAACTCGAACCTCCAAAGAACCCACAATCTAAAAAGCCCTCGATCTTTCACAAATCTGGAAGTCTGCTTAAGAATAAAGTAAATCATTCTTTGCGCGGTTATTTCTTTTCTTTTTTTGTTTCTGTTGATTTACGCATTTTAATGTTAAACAGTCTGTTTATTGTCTTTTTTCTGTACATTTTATCGTTTCACAGTTTAGATGAAGACTTCCCACAGTGATGTACAGAAGGGAAACTCAAACGGAAGGAACATTTAAAAACTTTTTGTATTATGCCTTGTGCAGATGATTATTTATTCTGGGTGAGTTATAATAATGGTTTTTATGGCAGGATTTTATGATATTGACCATATTTATTTATTATAATAAATCTGAATATAGACATGTCTTAACGCATTTTTGGCAAAAATTTTTTTTGCACATTTTGAATTATGACCCACATGTTAAAATTTAAGTTGTCCAACAATTTTTGACTCAACCACATTTAGCTATCAAATAAAAAGTAATTAACCCATACAGACACATATAACAAGCTGTCTTGTGTTGGAGCACTTATGCTGTAAATATGAGCATCCGTCTTAGCCTTTGTATTTAGTAAGGCAAATGTATTTAATGATATTTAATGTTTTTACTTCCTGAGACGTATCTAACAGTGAGCTTAAAAATGGTTATATCATATGTTAATAATATGCTGAATAATATCAAAGTTAAACCTACACTTTAAAACAGAACAATACTCGAATACAACTCCTTAAGATGTCTTTAAATAAAAAATGTTAGGTTTTGCTCTGACAGCATTTTAAGGGGTGGAATCACTAATAAGTCATTTAATGTTTTACAGCTTAATATGGTTTAGAAAGATTTTGTGATAGTTTACAACCATCTTTAATGCCTCTTCGACTAAAATAACCTACAATATAAAAAGCTTTTTTTTAACGTGAGGTGACTTGGGTGATTGCGGTGGCTTAGTGGTTTAGCACGTTCTCCTCTCAGCACTAGGGATTCCCGGTTCGAATCCCAATCTGGGTGGAGTTTCCATGTTCTCCCCTTGTCCGCGTGGGTTACCTCCGGGATCTCTGGTTTCCTCCCACAGTCCAAAAACATGGATCAAGGTCAACTGAATTCTCCAAATTGCCCCATATAGAGTGTGTGTGTGTGAGTGTGTGTGTGAGTGTGTGTCCAGCGATAGATTGGCGCCATGTCCTGGGTGTATCTGCCCAGTGCCCAGTGCCCCCCCCCTGACCCTAGTAGAGGATTAAGCAGAAGATAAGGGATGGATGGATGGATGGATGGATGAACTTGGGTGATTTTAGGCTCTCGGAAATGAGAGCTGACGTAAAGACGAGACTTCAACTTCATAAGTAAGGGATTACTGTTTGATTGGATGTGTTTATACACGTTTAATGGGTGAAGTTGACATCCACACTGATGATTTAAAGATGATTTACACTGTAGTTCTATTTTGACATCTTGGTCGGTCACACGCTCGGGTTTCACTCCGCGCATGCGCAGTCGCTACGCCTCCAGTTTCCAGTGTAGAAGTCGGGGCAGCGGCCGGAGTGCGATGGCTGTGTTATTGTCGTTAAATGGACGCGTCCTGCCCTCGCTGTGGGCTTCACGGCCCGCAGAATGACTCTGCGGTTATTCTGAGAGGTGCGCTGCACTTGTCCGCTTTTTAATTCAAGGGGGGAAGTAAAGTTTCGGGGGGGTTCAGAGGCAGCTCGGTCAGCGGGTGAGGGAGTCGCGACTCGCCGTCATGGAGGGCTTCGGCTCGGCTCTGGAGAAGAACGTGGCGGATTTGACGGTGATGGACGTCTACGACATCGCGGCGGTGGTGGGTCAGGAGTTCGAGCGGATCATTGATCAGTACGGCTGCGAGGCGCTGGCCCGGCTCATGCCCAAAGTCGTGCGGGTTCTGGAGATCCTGGAGGTGCTCGTCAGCCGGAACAGCATCAGCCCGGAGACCGAGGAGCTGCGGCTGGAGCTCGACAAACTTCGCCTGGAGAGACTGGACCGAATGGAGAAGGAAAAGAAACATAAAAAGGTCCAAACACCATTATATATCAACGGGGGGGGGGGGGGGGGGGGGGGGGGGGGGGGGGGGGGGGGGGGGGGGGGGGGGGGGGGGGGGGGGGGGGGGGGGGGGGGGGGGGGGGGGGGGGGGGGGGTATATATATATATATATATATATATATATATATATATATATATATATATGTATATAGATAGATAGATAGATATACACACACGTTCCATGCATTAGAGTACTGACACACCCCTTAATCATTGTATTCAGATGTTTTGTTCAGTTTTATTGCCGCAGGTGTATGACATTAATCAGGTAGCCAGTCTGCCTTTACTAAATTTGAGTGTGGTAGTGTAATAAGATGCTATTGTACCAATAAGTCTGTTTTTTTTATCATTAATAAAAAGTGAAAGCATACGGGAACCACATCAACTCAACCACAAATTATCGGACTGGGTAGTGTTACATATCAGCTGACTTAATAACCGTAGAGTTACAAACATCTGGCTTTAACATCTGCATAACAGTTCGAAGCTGGAAGCTTAATAACATGGATTTGCATGGTCAGTGTTATGACATTTACCAGCTTCTAAAAAGATACTACATTTATAGACCGAACATTCCTTTGTAGTCGGTCTGTGACTGTATCTCAGGACTTTTATCACCGCGCCATCGTTTCCATTTCCTAACTCCTCCCAACCAGGAAACTACGAGAGAAAAGTGGATATGATGTAAGTGGTCTAATTGTGCGGAATCATTTAGGAATTGTGTTGCAATTTAATACAGGATTTTAGACAGTATGCACTAATCTGCACACATGATGCAAGCAGTCATATGAGTGTTAATAAACACAACTCTGTTTCAGCACCACGTTCAATCACAAAGTTATTTTTATTAAGGACATTTCCTGTTTCGGCCTGGCGGTGACCACATCCTGAAACCTTTAAAGATGAATTTTAATTGTCAGACTTCTTTGCAAGTCAGATTTTATTGTCCATTATGCCCAGGGAAATTTGGGTGACCTGTATAATCTAAGCATTTTGGGAAAATAATATTCAGATTTATTCATCTCATCCGGAGGATGTTCGCTGTTTCTAATCAGGGGTGAAGGTTTCAGACGCTGGGCAGATTTAAAGAAAAGTAGTCTGTGTTTTTGATATGCTCTTCATCAGCAGCAGCTCAAAATATATAAGATTCACCCCAAAAATAGCGATTAATTGCTTGATGTGTTTGTGCGGACACAGGAGCTGGAGTTGGTTGAGGACGTGTGGCGAGGTGAAGCTCAAGACTTGTTGTCTCAGATTGCACAGCTGCAAGAAGAGAACAAGGCCCTTCTCAACAACATGTCCATTAAGGACTGTCCAATAACAGAGGAGGACGTTCAGAAACAGGAAGGTATTTCACACACAAGCTTCCTTACGGCGTGTTCCGATCCTGCCAGCTGCGTCTGTGATTTGAATAAAGAACCTAATACACTGTTTTTAGTGGGAGGCCACAAAGGGAAGGAGTTTACAAACAGAGCCTTGGACATCGAGAATTTTCTATTATAAATGTAATATTTCTATAGAATCTATACACAAATTTTCAGCACCTTGTGAAAGTTGTCTTTACAACCACCGGGAGACCACACATGGCTGTACTCTTGCTCAGACAGACAAAAGCCATTCAGACATGCAGCACAAAGAAGTCGTTCTCTGTGTACTGAAGGGAAGCCAGGATGCGTAACTCCACTAGTAGGCAAGCATAGGGGAGCACAGAGATGCTTTAGTACTCGGGACACTCGCACGTGCCTCTTTCAGCGCTCTCACAATCTGCTGGATTTGCAATTAAAGGCATCAACAAAAGCACATTACATCACTGCATGCAAACGGGACAGATATCCAATGAAAAGTTTTTTACTGATCTGAATGTGTAATGCAGGGCAAAGTGAATTTCCAGGAGAGTGTATGTTTATATATGTGTGTGTATATATATATTCATTTTTTTTAACATCAATAGACAGACAGAGATAAATATTGTGTGTGGGTATATATATATATATATATATATATATTTATATGTGTGTACATATATAATATTATAAAAGTATAATGTATGTGTATGTCCTCAAATCAAAGCACTTCCTCTTTAAGCTTCATTAAAGCTCGACTAAACTCAAAATAGATCTGTGTCAGTGAACAGACACACAGTGGGTCAGTCACTGAAGCCAAAATAACTCTCCTGGTCATAAAGAGAACTCGCTCTGTGCTGTATTACACCTTTAGATCAGTAGCAAATACATACTGTGGTTTTATTCATGGCTTCATGGGAAAATCTATATAAATCTAGTAAATAGACAATGGAGCAAGAAGGTGGTGTGTCCAAATTTTTGACTCGTACTGTACATGTGCATAGGGCAGGTAAAGACTTTAATGGCTTGTGTTGGCAGGTATGTCAGAACGTGAAAGGCAGGTGATGAAAAAGCTCAAGGAAGTGGTGGATAAACAGAGAGATGAGATTCGTGCCAAGGATCGAGAGCTCACGCTTAAAAGTGAAGACATTGAAGCAGTGAGTTTGACCCACAGCATACAGATCTAACTTTAAAAGGGCGTCATTAATCATTGCTCGGCTCCATTGTCTTGTTTGCATTCTAGTTGCAGCAGCAGCAGAATCGATTGATGAAGATCAACCATGACCTGCGGCATAAGATCACAGTGGTGGATGCACAGGGCAAAACTCTGATCGAACAAAAGGTTGAGCTCGAGGCCTTTGCTCAAGCCAGGCAGCAGGAGTTGATGAGTCTGAGGCAGGAAGTGGCACGGCTCAAAGAGCGGCTCCAGGGTGAGATCAAAAGTCCCGAAACGGAGAAACCACCCACTCCACCGTCACCAGCACAGGTATGTACGGAGGTCCTACAAACCTCTAATGCTCTATCTCCATCACCACACACTGAGAGTCTCATCTAGACATAAGTCTGTTTACCTGTTACCAGTCTTTATATACAGTTCCAGTCAAAAGTTAGGACACGCCCCCTTCTTTCCTCCACCTACCATATAGATGGACTTTGTAGTTTTACGATTGTAGTGGATGTAGTCCATCTATTGTTGGTGTTAGTTCCCTGTTGGTTCTCTGTTCTCTGTTGGTCAGGAGTATCACAGAGCAGGTATCATTTGGGTGGTGGATTGTAGTGACACTGATGCGCTGAGGGGGTTTTAGTGCAGCAGTGCTGCTGGAGTTTCATTTAAACACCTCAGTGACACTGCTGGGATAGGAATAATGCCCCCATCCAATATCCCCTGCTCTGTGGTGGTACTATTGGGGTTCTGAGCATTAGAACAGAGTACACAGTATGTACTGTAGAACCCAAACAGATGGACTACAGAGTGGAACTGTAGAACTACAAAGTCCATCTTTACAGGAAGTGGAACGAACTTTTGAGTGGTACTGCATTTTGTTTAAACATTTAAACTTTATCAAAGTCAAAGTCGGCTTTATTGTCAATTCCTTCACATGTTCTATACATACAAAGTAATCGAAATTACATTCCTCGCTGTCCCACGGTTACAGACCTTTATGACATTTAGACATAAAACAAGAAAGTGAAATGCAGTGTGATGTAACGGAATTTAACAGTAAAAAAGTTTATATACTATGATTATGTAGTGAAGGCACTGTAATGTGAATTAAATGGTAACAGTAATAATAATAATAATAATAATAATAATAATAATAATAACTATAGTAATAATAGCAATAACAATAGCAATAATAAATAGTAGTAGTAATATTAATAATGTTAATATCAATAATAATAATAAAGTAATATATAATAATTACTATAAATATATATTATATATAAGTAATAAATAATAATATGAGATTTGTAACAGTAGTAGTAAAAATATAGACCTGAGTTTGTGTTATACACTGTTATTCACAGTCACAGTAGCAGCAGAATGTTAAAATCTTATTTTTTTATTTTTGTGCAAAAGGCATAATAGTGCACAATAGTGCACAAGAGTCTTGTGTACATGTGTGCAATGGATTTATGGATTTATTTCCTTAGTAGTCCGGTTGAAACAGAGTGCAGGGAATTCAGCATCCTTACTGCCTGGTGGATTTGAGTCTCGTGGTGTTGGAACCAAGACTTCTGTATCTTCTTCCAGAGGGGAGCATGCTGAACAAACTGTGTGCAGGGTGGTGTGTGTCACTCGAAATTGTCATTGCTTTCCGAGTGAGGCGGGTGGTGTATATGTCTTGCACTGAGGGTAGTGGAGCCCCAATTATCTTTCCAGCTGCTTTCACAAAAATCATTATTCTGTTATTTGAGTCCTCATTTCAGATTTCAGTGAAACAGTACAGAGCAAGAGTTTTTCTTAAATGAGTTCCTCTTGAACGAGCTGAATTATGAGCTCAGTGTGTCAGGCCTGTTCACGAGAATGTGACTGCAATGAATCAGATCTCAGTCAGTGTGTCATGGATATTATGAGTCTGACCTGCAAGATAAATATAGCCAGGATTTGGCCGGCGAACTAGAAGACTGACCTAAAGGCGTTTAAGCGAAGTGACACCGGGTTAACTGTAAGGAAGACCTGAGTCTACTCATTCACACATTCACATTCTTCAGAGACACTAACATTCATTTATTCATTATCTTCCACTTTATCCTATATTAGGGTCGCGGGGGGGTTCCCCATGCCCATCCAGGGGAGAACGTTTCGGGCGCTGGGCAGATACACCCAGGACAGGGCGCCAATCTATCGCTGGGCACACACTCACACACTCACAGACACACTCTACATGGGGCAATTTGGAGAATTTAATTGACTTGATCCATGTTTTTGGACTGTGGGAGGAAACCGGAGAACCCGGAGGAAACCCACACAGACACGGGGAGAACATGGAAACTCCACCCAGATGGGGATTCGAACCGGGAATCCCCAGCGCTGAGAGGCGAACGTGCTAACCACTAAGCCACCATTCCGCTTTAATATTATATGTTTAATAAAGTTTAATAAAATGATTATCTGTATAAATGAAGGCGGCACGGTGGCTTGGTGGTTAGCACGTTCGCATCATGTTTGAAATGTAATATTAAATACCGCTTTATTATGATCACGGGGGGGGACGGACCCGGAGGAAACCCACGCGGACACGGGGAGAACATGGAAACTCCACCAAGATGGGGATTCGAACCGGGAATCCCTAGTGCTGAGAGGAGAACATGCTTTTGAACACGTTTATGAAATAAATAAAGAGTGAGGGGTCATTTGAAAGTCCTTTCTTTATACACAGCTTGATGTCAGTCTATTTGGAGGCTCTTGATTCGTCTGTAACGTATCCCTTTGGTCCACACTGCAGAGTTTAAAAACAGAAATAGACGATGCACTTGCACTGGCTCGGGATTTACTCTCAAAACCCGTACAGTCGGGTGATCAACCACCGTCCCGCAAAGCACTTCCAGATGAGGAAGAGGTGGAGCACGAGGACTTTGCTGAGGAGGAGGAGGAGGCTGTATTATTATGGGTAACCGCCTGGCTGGGCATGGTTGCACGGTTTGAAACTAATCTTGCATCATTCCGGCAGCGACCGTCCATGTTGCTGGATGAGCTCATGCGTCAGAGGTGTGGTGTGATTATAAAAGCCTGAGGAAGGTTTGAGGTGTGGGCAATAATTACAACATTCAGATCCGGAGAACCCTCTTCAGCATGTGTGTTGCATGTGACGGTACCGGTTGCCTGAGCTCAAATCTGCGGTTGCTTTCCGAATGTCACTCAATGTATACAGTGAATATACATCAATCTGTCTGACCTTCATCCACTAATAATCAATCAGTATGCATTAAAGAAGGTGGATGAGTTTAGATATTCAGGGTCGAGTGTAGAAAGTAATAAAGAATGCAAAAGAGAGTGCGCACAGGGTGGAGTGAATGGAACGAACAAAAACGCCGGAGGGGGAACTGGGAGTGGCAGAGATAAAGATGCTGAGATTCTCATTAGGACGGGTGAGAACACATAAGATTAGGGATGAGTTTATTAGAGGGACAGCACAGTAGGGCGATTAGGAGGTGCTTAGGGGGTGATATTGAGGTGATGAAGAATGGGGATGGAGGCAGGAGGAGGAGGGGCAGCTGGTCACAGAGATGTTGTATGGATGTGATGAGGGAGGACACGGGGACATGCAGAGGTGGCTGGGGTGAGAAAGGATGATACTCGGGATACTAGGGCTAGATGAAGAATAATGATCCACTACGACACCCCCTAATGGAAACAACTGAAAGAAGCAGAACAGCAGTTGTATTGAGAGGTGTGATGCTTTTTTAATAAGGAAATAAAGCAGGTCCATGGTACTACAGGACCGGAAGAGAGAAACACGGCTGTGATGGACTTTTCCAACAGATCTGTCCGTATAGAATGAGATGTGTGTTAATATCAAGTATCAAGTATTTTTTACTTGTCATTCCACAATAGAAAGCACAGTGCAATATATGTGGAACGAGACAGCGTTCCCCAGGAACAAGGTGCTACATATAACAGCCAACACAAAGTGCACATGTCCAAACACAAGAATTTCAATAAATATAGGACGATATGCAGAACACTAAACATTCAAGTAATGAACAATTTCTTTTTTCCAAGTAAACATTCAAGTAATTCAAGTAATAAACGATAAAACATTAATATTCAGTTAAGAATCAGCAGTTCATGTACAGTAGATGACTGACTCTTCACCCGAAAAGCCTTAACGTACACACCGTTGCTTCTGTTCAATAGGAGGCAGTGTGCGAGGAAGAAGCGGGTCTCGATCTGAAGGATCCAAACCGGCCACGCTTCACCCTGCAGGAGCTGAGGGACGTGCTGCACGAGAGGAACGAGCTGAAGGCTAAAGTTTTCATGCTGCAAGAAGAAATCGCTTATTATAAAGGGTTAGCAGACACGCATTACACCACATCATCAGCTTCAAACTCTGTTTCTACTACATGCTTATACCGCGACGCGTCACTCCGGTGTGTGATATAGAGTTTATGAGTTCCATGGTTACTTTAATCTTTAATCTGTACAATGCTTCAATTCATATTTCATAAGGGTGACTGAGATGTTCTTCAACTGTCTGTGCTGAGTTTTCTTCAGAAAAGCCGATTTCCTCCTTACCCGAAGGATTACTAGATTATAAATAGATGAATTTTTATATATTTTATTAGTTAGTGAGTATTTAAGGGGGGCACGGTGGTTTGGCACGTTCTCCTCTCAGCGCTGGGGATTCCCGGATCGAATCCCCATCTGGGTGGAGTTTCCATGTTCTCCCCGTGTCCACGTGGGTTTCATCCCACAGTCCAAAAACATGGATCAAGGTCAATTGAGTTCTCCAAATTGCCCCATATAGAGTGTGTCTGTGTGAGTGAGTGTGTGCCCAGCAATGGATTGGCGCCCTGTCCTGGGTCTATCTGCCCAGCGCCCGAAACAGCCTGGATGTGCATGGGGAACACCATGGAAGATAATGAATGAATGACCCACTGGATTAATGCTGATTTCACATCACGATACACACACACCTTTTAAAGTCAGCGTTTTTTGGTTTAGCCTCAAACCTGTTTTTGTTTCCAGTGAGGAGCAGGAAGAGGATGCGGGACCACCCACTCCAGATCCATCCCCCACACTCAGACCCCGCTCGCGAGCCAGTGCCCAGCCTGAATCTGGAATAAAACGACTGTGCGTACTTTCTTTCTTTTACCTAAGCTCTCCTAAACACACCCACACACACACACACACACACACACGCATTTGTAGCCAAATTGGCCAAATTGAGAATCGTTCATTTTCCCCTCTGAAACTCATGTTGCTGCTCCGAAATCAAAGCTAACCAGCGTCTCTGAGTATTAGACTTAAATTGTGTGTTCAATAATTTTTATGTCTAATATAAAACAATAGCCGCAGTATATAAAGTGTTATGTGTAGGTTGTGGACAGGTGGGTTCAGAGCGGCGTGTGAAGCTGTTTTGTCTTTTATTCGTTCCATATTTCCTGAACTGTACATATCTGTGCCTCTCTGTAACAGGATCTTTACAGCCATCATGCCGATGGTGGCAGCAGGGTTGATTCCAGATGACCCCACTTTACAGCCAATCAGACGACTTATTTCCCTTGTACGACCCTTTTTCATTTTCGACCTACGTGTCCCTCCCCGTTTTAACACCTTACCTTCATCCTCGCATGTGTTTTTGCCACTGCATGACTCCCCCTGCCTCTTCACGTTTCACTGGAGCTCACGCAGAATATTCTGATTGGCTGATTGTGGGGCTGTCTGATGGTAGTGGAAGCAAGGATGTTCGAATCAGCCAGTCAGAATAGAAATGACATGCTAACACACGTGGTAACCGTTACTGTTTGATCATTTTTTGGAGGATGGAAGAGGGGGGGGGGGGGGGGGGGGGGGGGGGGGGGGGGGGGGGGGGGGGGGGGGGGGGGGGGGGGGGGGGGGGGGGGGGGGGGGGGGGGGGGGGGGGGGGGGGGGGAGCACATTCGCCTCTCAGCGCTAGGGATTCCCGGTTCGAATCCCCATCTGGGTGGAGTTTCCATGTTCTCCCCGTGTCTGCGTGGGTTTCCTCCGGGTTCTCCGGTTTCCTCCCACAGTCCAAAAACATGGATCAAGTTAATTGAATTCTCAAAATCGCCCAATTTAAAGTGTGTATGTGTGAGTGAGTGTGTGCCCAGCGATGGATTGGCGCCCTGTCCTGGGTGTATCTGCCCAGCGCCCGAAACGTTCTCCCCTGGATGGGCATGGGGAACCCCACCGCGACCCTAATAGAGGATAAAGTGGGAGATAATAAATGAATGAATATATGAATATACAGTATATAAAAATAAATTTGAGAATATATTTATATACACTATATGTAAAAAAGAAGTATAGAATAGAATAGACATAAATAGAAGTAAACAAATGGCTACAAGACAGCTTTAAAAGTTGCCGTGTCCTTTTACAGTGGCCTGGAGATCTGCCTACAGTTATGAATTAGGAGGATCATACGGGTGGGGCTTGGGTGGATTCTGCAGAATGTAGCACTCGGTTGTTTGTGTATGGGGCTGGCAGAAGAAATGCTTTGGAGGTGGAGGATTTTTTCATGCACTTTGCGCATGCAACATTATTATGCATTATTAACACGGGCAAAATACAATCTAAACCTTTAATTCAAGTGTTTGGTTTGTTTCATGTTTAATAAAGCGCTTGCTTTTAACCCCCGGTGATGGTTTCGCATATGCGATGGAGAAAACACTTCAATACTCCGGCGTTATGGACTTCCTGCGCCATCCCGCTGGGACCGCTTCGAGGAAAATGGAAAACATTTTTTAAAGTCCCTGAGGATCAGAGTCAGCCTTTTAATGGGAAACGTTTGTAGGGTTTTCTCATCATTTTGTTTTTTAATTTTTTTTTTTACTGGGGCCTAAAGTTATCAGCGATAGAACAAACGTAGAACACGGCCACAGAAGCGAGACTGATGTTTAGTGTGATCACAGCTGGAGTTTTGCCGCTGACAGGGTCATAATTATTGTAGGAACCTGACCGTAGAGCTTACCTGCTTATTCTTAATACCCAAACAGAATTAAAAAAATTTAAAAAAACAATGTGAGAATGTTTAGCTGTAATTTACATTTCTTTTATCCACATCATTTATATATTAATAGCTCTATATTTAAGTGGCGTACAGAATTCTGCTTTATTGATTTGGCAGTGGGAGGCGCAGTGGCTCATTCTTAACACTGCAGGATGTTGCTGACTGACCGTCTGACTGATCAAGAGTTTATTATTCTTCATTCATTCATTATCTCCCGCTTTATCCTCTATTAGGGTCGTGGTGGGGTTCCCCATGCCCATCCAGGGGAGAACGTCTCAGGCGCCGGGCAGACACATACAGGACAGGGCGCCAACCTATCGCTGGGCACACACTCACTCACACATACACACTCTATATGGGGCAATTTGGAGAACTCAATTGACTCGATCCATGTTTTTGGACTGTGGGAGGAAATCAGAAGAACCCGGAGGAAACCCACACGTACACAGGGAGAACATGGAAACTCCACCCAGATGGGGATTCGACTGGGAATCCCTAGTGCTGAGAGGAGAACATGTCAACCACTAAGTCAGCGTGTTGCCCGTTTAATATTATATGTTTATTAAAGTTTAATAAAATGATTATGTGTATAAATGAAGGTGGCACGGTGGCTTAGTGGTTTGGCATGTTCTCCTCTCAGCGCTAGGGATTCCCGGTTCGAATCCCCATCTGGGTGGAGTTTCCATGTTCTCCCCGTGTCTGTGTGGGTTTCCTCCGGGTTCTCCGGTTTCCTCCCACAGTCCAAAAACATGGATCAAGTCAATTGAGTTCTCAAAAATTGCTCCATATAGAGTGTGTCTGTTTGAGTGAGTGTGTGCCCAGCGATAGATTGGCGCCCTGTCCTGGGTCTATCTGCCCAGCGCCCGAGATGTTCTCCCCTGAATGGGCATGGGAAACCCCCCCGCGACCCTAATAGAGGATAAGCGGAAGATAATGAGTGAGTGTATAAATGAAGTAAAACGTGACGAGCTAACCGAAATCTGTCTTTTGCTTTTCAGGTTTAGTTTCTTCTCCCGTGACAAGAGACGAGGCTCTCAGAGGGGTACGGGGCAGTTTGATGACGGCTACAGCCCGTGGTCCGGCAAAGACGACGTGTACACAGAACAGGCTCAAGAGGCTTTACAGCACATGTAACCCCCCCAAACACTAACAAGACACCGAGTTTCAATAATCCCTAACCCAGCTACGAGACAAGCAATACATCATCCACTACCAGCTCAGCAGACCACAGTAAAGGGAGATTCAACCAAGATTATGGCTATGACCACACTTCCACTATTTACGTATCCCAAAGACACAGTGTAGTGTTTTTTTATGTGCTTTAGTTATAGAATTATGTCAGTATGCCAAATTACCAGCACTGAATACTGAACGACTCCGAATCACTGATGAGGGTCACGTGGAAGTGGCTTTGGTAGTGATCTTATTTCTTTTGGGGCTTTTTTATTACAATTATAAAGTTCAAATTGAATTACAAATTGAGTCCCAGATGAAGGAACACCCAGCCATTATTTACAATTAATAAGGTTTTCCTTCTTTTTAGCTGATCAGCCCATATTTAGGTGCGGCAGCACGAATGAGAGACTTGACGGCAAGTTCGTCATAATGATGCAACGCAGATCATGAAGCGAGGAGAACCATGGGCTCCCTAAATTCCTCAGCCAGTGTCCTTCAGCTGTCCTGCATTCTTAGCCTGTGTGGTGTTGTTGCTGGCAGCGAGACAGTTGTTTAGTTTGAAGCCTAAAATTGCTGATGCAGTTGCATTGCTCACTGACAGACGCTGCTTTGTGAGATCCGATTCGTGTTTTTACTCATGTTGTGAGGGATTTGCACAATACGTGACCGTCAGGATTTTTTTTTTTTTTTTTTTTAAATAAGAAAGAAGAGGAAGCACAGTATGAAACTCCTGTCTGGTTGGAAACGCGGCATAATGTCATCTCAAGTCCTATTAAAGAATCTTTTATACAGCGGATTGGCAGCATCGTGCCTTTTGTACCATCGCGAACGTTACAGTTCGTGGGTTAACGGAGATGCACTGACGATGTGAAGCACGTCTTTATTCATGCTGTAAATTTGTAAACACAATGAGGTTTGCTGACAGTCCAAACCTGAAGCTCAGAGCGCAGTATGAAAGCGATATACCCAGCAGGAAGCCTTTTCATTCCTTGTGGTACTTTGCTTGTCTTATAGAAACCCATAACAACACGGGGAGAACATTATAAACTCAAAAAGGAATGATCCGGGCCAATAGAACGTATG
The DNA here is from genome assembly GCA_019802435.1 of Corydoras maculifer. NCBI lineage: Eukaryota > Metazoa > Chordata > Actinopteri > Siluriformes > Callichthyidae > Corydoras > Corydoras maculifer. The sequence goes on along the minus strand of JAFMOD010000298.1, from coordinate 1,369,416 downwards.
GAATCAGCACGCAGCCATTGATGTTAGACAGCTGGTCAGGTAATAAATATGCATTTAAAATTGTAAACATTAATTCTGAAAGCTACAAACTTCTTCACCTCCGACATCAAACAAATCTAGAGGTTTAAAAACTTGAAAGAGAGGTCAGTCTCTGTGTGAATCCCGGTATCGTCTTTCCTCCCTGACACGGTACGAATCTCGGTCATGGCTTCGATCTCGGTTCCATTTGGAATCTCTCTGATCGTAATGCTGATCTCGATCTCGACCGCCTCGCTCGGTCCTTCGTTCCCATTCATCCCTTCGCTCTCGATGGCGTCCCTGCTCTCTGCTCCGGCCTGGGGGAGAAGTTTCTCTGTCCCTATGTCTCTCGTCCTTAGCCCTGTCTCCATCTCTCCAGCGCTCCGACGGTCTGTGCATCACATTGGGAAGGTTGATGGGTCTCCTGAACGGTCTGTCTCGTCCCCCGAACCTCAGTTGGCCCGACTCCTTCTTGCCTCCGAGGCCACCGCCGAGACGCCGTGGTACCCAGCCTTGCAGCGTCCGCTCCTGCTCGAAGTCAACGAAAAGCTCGTGCTGGTCTACCACCATTTTGTTGGCATCTCGCCATGCTTTCATGATCGAGCGCTCTTCCTTGTACTCAACAAAAGCGTAGCCTTTAGAGAAGCCAGACACGACATCGCGGACCAGACGTAGCCGCCGGATGTCGCCAAACTTGGAAAAGGCGTTCTGAAGATCCGTTTCGGTCGTCTTCTTATTGAGCCTTGCGACGTAAAGGGTAAGCTGAGGGTCACCTGTGACCCCTTTGTTACACTTGTATTTGGCATTCATGGCCCTCCATATGGCTCGGTCATGGGGTTCCACATCGGTGCCGTCGATGCTGCCGGCCTTAAGGGGGTCATAGACCTTCGCCAGAGGACTCCACTCATTCATAATCTGATAGAAATAAAGAACGAAAGCTTTCAGACAAACATATTTATCTCTCTCTTTCTATGTATATATATATATGTGTGTGTGTGTGTTTAAATGGCTTCAAATTAAATAATTATATTAATAACAGCTTTGATACAGTCAAAGTCTTCCAGCTTCTCATCTCAAATGTTATATAACGTATAGTTTTCACCCAATTCCAGGTTTGTATTTATTTTAAATGTTTCCCAACACACATCTCTCAATACCAGAGAAAAATATCATCAGTTCATGGGACATTTTCCTATTTCACAACTACAGGGGCTTTTATACAGACGTTTTCATCTTCTACCTAAAGAATTCTTGCTTATTTATCCAGAAGATTCTTTATCTCAGCTCATCCCAAAGTTGTTATATGGGGTTCCGGTCAGGGCTCCATGTTAAACTCTCCCACACTTTGGGTCCAAACATAGCTGCTGCCTGATTGTATTCACCTGTAGCAATAATTAAAAGGTGTGTCCTTAAACTTTTGTCCTTATAGTGCCTGTGCATGAGAGAATCCTCACCTCAGCAGGGACATGTCTGCAGTTTAGAGTGTGTGTATTCATCTAGAACATTATTGGTGAGTTTCCTTTCTTGTATTCAAAGAACATCTTAATACAAGTGTTTAGACATGCTAGACCTTCCCCAAATTGTTTCCACAAAGTTTAAAGCATGTACATGACTGAAATGAACGTCATATCATTAAACTGCATAAAAGCTTAGTGGTTTGGCATGTTCTCCTCTCAGCACTAGGGATTCCCGGTTCGAATCCCCATCTGGGTGGAGTTTCCATGTTCTCCCCGTGTCTGCGTGGGTTTCCTCCGGGTTCTCCGGTTTCCTCCCACAGTCCAAAAACATGGATCAAGTCAACTGAATTCTCAAAATTGCCCCATATAGAGTGTGTCTGTGTGAGTGAGTGTGTGTCCAGCAACGGATTGGCGCCCTGTCCTGGGTCTATCTGCCCAGCGCCCGAGACGTTCTCCCCTGGATGGGCATGGGGAACCCCACCGCGACCCTAATAGAGGATAAAGCGGGAGATAATGAATGAATGAATATTTGTTGATGTGATTTATGTTACAGTTCTTACGGTTGGCTGTGAGGTTATGTACAAAGTTAAGGTGCAAACTCACGTTAAAGAATATAAACTCAATCAGTTTTGGCAAGAATATTTGTGCTGTCGACTTTAAATCGGAGGGAGCTCAAATATTGATCATAGGTCTTACTAATAATCTTAAATATCTTGTGGTGATGGCACAGATCATTTCGTTAGGTTTATTGGCTACTTTACAATAAGTGTCCTGTGGCCGAAACTAAACTGAATGGGAAAGCGTGTCCACATACTTTTGGCTTTATAGAATTACAATTACAATGATATAATATAATGTTTGTTCTTGTTAACTTTGCAAAAAAACACATTTTGGAGGCTATTAAACCCGAAACATAGATAAATACACATTCGTAGTCGTATTAAACCGTAATGTTCACTTCTTAAATCATGTAAACAATTCAAAACGTCCGACGCGTGGAAGCGACGCCACCGGCCGCGTTCCAAACGCCTCCTCGTGGAAGGTGTAGCGCACTACATAGTGCACTTCATAGCTTTACGCAACGCCTTTAATAGACACACATTTGGAACGCGATCACGATCATCACGATATCGCCATAAATTAACCCATGAACGATCTGTATAAATATAAATGTAAATGTATAAACTCACCGCGAGGGAAAGCGCAACAATTCATTAATAATAAAAAACCAAACAAAACAATTACGCACTAAGAAGCTGTAGCCGAAGCGGCGCTCGCGCGCAGCAATGTGATCCGTCCGTGGAAAAACGTGTTACGAGCAGTAAAGGTTCCGAGAGTGTGTTCAATGCATTACAAATCTGAAAAGTACAATTTTTAAATTACATATTTTTTACTTATTTATGACTCCATCTCAGCGTATTACCTGAATTTTTTATAAATAAAAATATCTGACCATGTACTATATTTTATTGATTTTATACTTATTGGTGGCACATTTATAAATAGAGATTTTATACAAGGGGCTCATGGGTTTGACCACTGGTTTTGGTGCACATACTGTACCAGTCAAAAGTTTGTCGTCCCCCCGTGTTTTTTTTTTTTTTTTTTGTTTTATTTTTTATATATATAAATAAAAAAATATTTTATTTTTTTTATTTTTTTGTTGTGTGGGGTTGGGGGGGGGTTAATGCAGCCATGCTGCTGTAGTTTCATTTCTCCACCTCAGTGACACTGCTGGGATAGGAATAAGGCACCCACCACATAATACAGCAGGTATGGAGGTACTATTGGGCATTAGAACAGAGAACACAAACAGATGGACTACAAAGTGGAACTGTAGAACTACAAAGTCCATCTTTAAAGGAAGTGTAAATTCACTAAGCAGTTTTAAGGTAGTACTGAAGATGCATCTTTTATAACAAATAAAAAAAAAAAAAAAGCATCAAATAACAATCAGGTTTGATGAATTTACAGTGTAGTTGGTTTTCTGCATAACTTCTGACTTGTGGTGTTCTCATTTGTAAGTCGCTTTGGATAAAAGCGTCTGCTAAATGACTAAATGTAAATGTAATGTAATGTAAGTGGAACTATGGTAAGTGGAGGAGATGGATAATGAAGAATAAGTTTTGGTGTGAAGACCAAAACCTGTTTACAGACTTACTCACTCAAGCTCCTGACATTTTATAAAAGACCTAATCCTTAAATCAAACTTAAACAATAAATGAAATAAATTTTATCAGGGCGGCACGGTGGCTTAGTGGCTTGATGGATCAAGTCAATTGAGTTCTCCAAATTGCCCCATATAGAGTGTGTCTGTGTGAGTGAGTGTGAGTCCAGCAATAGATTGGCGTCCTGTCCTGGGTCTATCTGCCCAGCGCCTGAGACGTTCTCCCCTGGATGGGCATGGGGGACCCCCCCCCCCCCAATAGAGGATAAAGAGGGAGATAATGAATGAACTTTATCAGTGACTAAACTTTTAGAATAGAATGTCCAACACCGTCAGATGGGTCATTGTGTGACGCCATTGTGTTTAAAAGTACTAAAGGAACGTTGAGGTTGTGAGCACCTCCCTCTGGCGCGTTATTTTTAATTTAGTTCTGCCCCAAAACACCCAGTTTAACGCTTCAGCTGATTTAATCATCTCCCAAAAAAAACTGAAAATGAACTGAGCGTCTCTGCGGCGGGAGGAGGGGGGGGGGGCTGTTTAGATTTGAATTCGTGTCGGGCTTGCTGATTGGCTGTCAGATCTTCTACGTCACATTCAGTTAAAGCTTTGTGGTCTCTGTGGTGTTCAGTTCACGATTCTCAATCAATATCCATCCAAACCAGCAGAATTAAATCGTTCTACGCATTTTAACATTTTTTAGACTTAAACAAAAACAACATGCAGAGTACCCAATCCAAAATTTTACACGCCTCCTCTTTGCTCAGCTATTCTTCATGTTTTTAGTTCCAATTACTGTAAAGATGGACTCTTTTGTTGTACAATTCCAGACCATAGTTCATCTGTTTGTGGACTATAGTGCAATAGTACCACCACAGAGCAGGGATTATTTGGGTGGGTGCATTAGTCCTATCCCAGCAGTGTCATTGAGGTGTTTAAATGAAACTACACTAACACCCCCTCACCACATCAGTGTCACTACAATCCACCACCCAAATGATACCTGTACTGTGATGCTCCTGACCAACAGAGAACAGAGAACCAACACAGAACACAGATGGACTACAGTCTGTAATTTTGAAACTACAAAGTCCATCAAACTTTGCACTGGTTCTGTACACTTCCATAAACCTTAATTTTGAGTAAATGGCCTACCATCATATGGAGAGGAGAACCATACATGTAAACAAAAATCGAAACCCTTATTTGTAAAACAAGTCACTGTAACTTGTGTATTAAAAACCCTTTATCCTGGGTGACAAATCAAACCACAGGACAGATATTTATTAAAAGACAAAGTTGCATGCGAAGAGATGACGTACTTCATAAAATGTTTTTATTAAACAATGCATTGAACCCAGCATACAGAATGAGCGGAACACTTTATTTTGGGTCACTAGCTTCAAACGCTCATCCAGAGGTTCAGATTTGTTTAAATTACACTCAATATAGTAAAATTGTAAGACTTCAGATAAATTTCGGGGCGGGGAGGGAAGGGGGGGGGGGCTCCTCTTCCAGTTATCGCGAGTTTTTAAAACATGGCCCTTTGAAGCATTTCAGAAATGTGTACACGTAATAAATTATTGCTAAGCCAACATGGACTTCGAATTGGCTTAAGAAAAGTCTTTATAAAAATGCAGAGTTGGACTGCGACTGCATGCTTTGGAAGCACTGCTCTATAGGTATATAAAATATACAAAAAAAAAGGAAATTGTCAAAACTAGCATGTCATATAGCAGGATAAATATCTTTAAAAGTATCACGTAGGACAAGTGGAATATGTACCATAACCCAACTTGAAAGTCGAACACACCCATGAAAATGTTCTACCCCCTAAACATTCTCAGTTTGCTAAGGCAATAATTACAATAAAATCCAGATGAGTATGGTGTTAGTATGTTCCCTTCACTGAAACGCATTAATTAATGTTTGAGCCACGGGTGAGCGGCGATCGAGGCTCTGCTCCGGTCGCCGTAGTCATACAGCAGTTCCTCTCCCTCCTCTATATCCCGGGAGGCCACGAGGATCAGGTGAGGTATTTCATTGATATCATGAAGTCTCGTCTGACAGTTGCCGTTCTTGCTGTGATTGATGAGCCTCCCCATGCGGTTAGTCTCTTTTGTAGCATCCACACTAGACAAAAGTTTAAGTATATTAAAGTATAAAGTTTTGAATCCTCACATTACCAAATTAAATGTATTTTTTATAGTGCAAAATTAAAGACTCTGGCACTTAATGCAAAAATAAATAAAATAAACTGCTTAATACCTACCAGTACGTTTTGCTGAGATATTGAAAGTAGTACATATAGCAGCCAGTTGCAGGATCTTGTGCGTATTGAGCCTCCTTCTTTTTGGCATCATTTTTCAGCAATAGGTCACCGTGATATTCCACGACATACTGCCCTTTCTGGAATTTCTGGGTAGCAAAAACTCCCCTTCCTTTACCTTCAATGGTCTTAACCTTAAAAAATAAATCAATACACATACATACACTATTAAACTGACATTTCGTTTAGGATAACTTTAAATTAAGGGTTATGTCTTTGGATATCTGCATCTTCACTCATTTGTATTTACCATCATTCCATCCTCTATTCCATTAGTTATAAGCTCGTCTATGTGTTTCTTCTCTTCACACTGTATTTAAAAAAAAAAAAAAACACATTAAAACTTTTACAAAACCAACTAAAAGTTCATCGTATGAACAATTCTGAACTGATCTTACTTTTAATTCGGTCTGGCTTTTCCGTGAGCTTCGCCGTATAGGAAAATAATCTGTGACTTTACGATTCGTAGAATTCTTGCTCTCTGCACTGAAAGAAAAAAAATCAGAACAATTTATTATTACTTATTTTAAAACGATTCAATTCTTTGTAATATAAACTCCATTTCATATGTATTATGTTTAGCATAATGGCCATCATGACATTTTGTCTGTTTAATTTAATAATCTTTAAAATAATAATAATAATAATAATAATTAAATAAACCAGTACCCTCTGTCCAACGATTTCTTAGCTTTACGCCCATTTCCTCTTCTCTGCCGAGGTGGACGAGCTTGTTTGACCTCTAGGGTAACTTTAGGTGTCAGGGGCTTTTCAGACTGCCTGCAACATGATGTTTTGGTCTGCTCTTCTGATTGGGGTGTTGAAATTACATCTTCATTCACAGCCACTAACGGATGGACTGTTTCTCCATTTACAGTACTGGATCTTTTGGCTGTGGGGAAAGAACCAGCCATGGTTTAACACGAGAAATTAACAGGGAAACAAAACAAAAAGTCAAGACCACGTGCAGGGGCTCCAAGAAAGATCCTCAAAATAATAATAATTATTGTGTTCAACTAAGGATGCCTCAGCTCAAAGAATGTATTTTTATTAGATGGAACCTCAATTTTCTTTACATTCTAGTTTTTATGTCAGTACTTACCCAATATTACATCAACACAGACCAAAAGAAAAAGAGGATTTGGCTTCTGTTAATGTTACCGGCACCATCAGTTAAAAATAAATTCTCACCATTGTTCTGAGTGTCAGTCTGTGTGCACAGTATCCTAGATGACTTTCCATCCTGGATGACTTTCACCGTGATTTCCTCATGATGTGCTGCTGCCTTTGGAGGCTGGTGATTCAAAAAGCTGTTACGAGTTGAGTGTCCATTGCATAAAACGTCCTGAAACACAAAGGGTTTCAAAATAAATGAGGATTAAAACAGTTGAATCAGCGTAAAGCATTTTAAATTTTGTTGAAAGGGAAATATAGTTCATTTTAAATTTGGAGTTGCTTTTTGTTTTCAGCTTTCATGTTTTAAATATCTGTGTATAGTAAAAAAAATAATTACCATATTTTGTAATTTACACTACACAGTAAAACAGTTCTGGGACACTTAGACACGATTATGACATTTTATTTCAACTTGGTCTCTTTGCAGCTATTAGTTTGTGTTCTCTGAGGTTAATGTTGGGGCTCTGCGTGCGCTCTTCAAGTTCCTTCACACCAGATGCCTTTGTGATCTGAGGCATTATGCTGGAGCAGAAAACTACTAGAAGCATTCAACAAACCAAACCGCATGGCAAGTGGCCTAGTTTTATACACACCTGGAAATAGGACTAACTAAAATGCTTAAATGTTATAATGAGGTGTGTTACTATACTTTTGTCCATAAATTAAAATTCTCCCACATAATACCACTACCTACTGCACATGCTACAAAAAACTGAACGCAACTGACATACTATTGATTGTTTTTGTTCATTAAAAACCCAAATATGTGAAAGCTCATACTTTTAAGCAGCTTTTTTTTTTTTTTAATTTTAAGAAAAAAGAAAAATAAGCAAGAAATGCCAAGTGTTTGAAGTGAAGTGATGAGTATAGTGCAGTATAGACGTTTTCTTGCCTCGGAAAACAAAAAAAACTAAATAAATGATTAAATGAGATTATGTTCAAATGTAATAGAATAAGATGAAGTGGTAAAATGAGCGTGATGCGTGTTGGGGGTAAACGGATGAAACTGAGGAGGATGAGGATGGAGGCTCGCGCAGCGGTCAGCAGATGGAGCGACGAAACGGCGCGCAAACGTCGCATCTCTTTAGGGATGAACACGCCCACAAGAGCGCAGGGCCTCTTTAAACTGCCGTTATGGCCCGACAATGCCAACTGATCCACATCGAGCCGCTTATAAACCTTTATTAAACAATTTAAACATTAAAAGTACAATTCAAACGCGTACACTACATGACGACGCGCTGCAATAAAACAATAGATAATAAACGCATGCCTTTAGTTGGCATCGGACACGTTTGCAGCGATAAGCCGCCAACCTTAGAATTAAAAGACGGACTGGGAGTTAATTCTGTTGTCCCGCGAGGCAGCAGGACCAGAGGACTCACCCCGCTCATCGCAGTCGCCTTTCTCCGGCTTGTTTGTAGCGCTGCTGCGGCTCGGCGTTCGATCGATCGAGTGGAATTTGTTGGAACTCTGCACTTTTACGCGGCCAGTCGCTTCCAGGCAGAGGCATAACAATGCCGCCGGCGAATTTCAGGCTTCCCGGGGATTTAAAAACAAACTTTCGTGGTGTTTCATTGACTGCGCCTTTTGCCGAGCGAGTTGTTACAGTTTCACGCCGCCATGTTTCAGGATTTAAATCGCTAATGGGAGGAACCATGTGAGCTTTTAAATGGCGGAAATGCGGAGCTTCGCTTGGTCGCCGATAGGCGGCACTGTTTTGGTGCCGTTTTCAAACAATTCTACTTCTTCCAAAAGACAAATCGCGTCCAAAAATAACCCCTTCCCCCAACACACGCAAACGTAGACGCACCGTTTTCATAATTAGTGTATGTGTGTACTTTGGTTTCAAGACCTTAAACCGTTCATACCGTATTCATTAACTGTACAAAAAAAGAAAGAAATGAACACCAGTTTCACATTAGTTTAAAACAATTCCACAAAACAAGTCTGATTGCAGATATTATTAGCCAGTTTTATTTAATTTAAAAGCGTTTGTGTTGTAATGAAAGACTGGAGCACTAACCACTCATTATATAATACGTGTGCATTGCATACAGTCAGACACAGGATCACATTCAGCCTAAGACTCAATCCCACAAAATGCACCACAGAAGGTCATTCCTATCTGAGGTCATCTAACTCTATAACTCCTCTCTTCATGTGTAAGATTATTCTATGTGCAATTCCAAATGACATAGTATATAGTTTTAATTGTTTGCAATAAAACATCACATCATACGCTGCCACTTTACCTTTATTATAAACATTTTATTATTTACATTTTAGTGCTGCATTTTCTTTCGCTTTTTAGATTATACCTCTTTAGCAACTTTAATATCTGGAATTTCCTCCCCCGGGGATCAATTATGTATTCTGATGATGATCAAATCAAAGTTTATTTGGCACATGCATGGTTATACATGGCACAGCTAGCAGAGAAACTTCCCCACAATTAAAAAAAATAAGCAAGTAAAAAAATAACAATAACACAAATGTAAAAAAAAAAAAAAATGTATAATTCAGTGTTAAAGTGAACACTGTGCATCCGTGTGTGTGTGCAACTAACGCAGTGCAGAGTTAAGAGTTACACAGAGTTGCGCAAGTATTCAAGTGATGATGACGTCACTGTGCAGTAAAGTTAAAACCAGTTTTAAAAATTTTACGTGGCATATAAAAGCCGTAGATGTGTGTATATGATTACAGCTCCCCCCCACCCCCCATCCAGCTTGCCGAAGGAGAACTCTGACGCCAGAGGTCAGCGTGTTCCCTTTTGACCTCACCAAGATGGCCTTCCGAAAAAGTCATCGGGGCCCGCGTTCTAAAAGCGGAGGAGCCGCTCGATTGCGTCACTTCCCCTTGCTGGGCCGCGGCTGGGTCACGTGACACTGGTTCGGCGCTCGCCTTTGTCCGAGAAACTTTTTAATTTCAATTTTCATTTTAAATTTTTTTTGCCTTAAACTTCAAAGGCGCTGGAATCCTACACGCGTTCGATGGAATGCTACAGGCTCGGTGTGAGGACGCGGGGCGCGGAGTTCGGCGGCGGAACGTTGGGCCTTTTTTATCCCCTCTCTCCCCCGTCGTTCGGCGCGCGCGCTGTCACGTGACCCGCACGCGCTCTCGTGTGTGGCGGCCCGGTAAAGATGGCGGCGGCTGGCTAGCTGCTCGAGCGCAGAGGCAAGGGGGCGACATCCTCCACAACGTCCGCGAGCGCCGCGCCGCCGGGAAGCCGCTCCGTGAGTAACGGTCAGTCCGCCGCAGAGCCGCCGCGCTCTGCCCGCCGCCGGTGCGTCTGTGACGCTTCTAATTTGTGTTTAATTTGATTTGCGTACTTTTTTTTTTAATCGTAATAACTCACGTAAAAGGCTCGCCGAGTAGACCGCGCGACACCGAGCGAGCATGAGCGTGGCGGTGTTCCAAACGGCGCCCCCCTGCGATACGAGGTCCCCTAGAACAGACGCGACGGCGCTTGCTTTGGGCTCCCTAGGTCAGTGCACAAGCATGCGGTTTGGGACTCGGTCTCCGTTTTTTTT
>JAFMOD010000298.1:1336692-1354859 GCA_019802435.1 Corydoras maculifer | reverse complement strand
GACCCTAATAGAGGATAAGCGGAAGATAATGAATGAATGAATGAATATTTACTTCATATGGTATAATGAGCATTAGGGTGGATGTCCAGATACAATCCTTACATTGTATACCCTTTTCTTCCCCCGACAGTGAGGATAGGAGAGAGACATCCTGACCCTGTGGTGGAGACCAGCTCCCTCTCAAGTGTTAACCCTCCTAATGTTTGGTACAGACTCTCTATTCCAGAGGAGACTATTGACAGAGGCTGGCTGTCTGCTCTTCAGCTTGAGGCCATCACATACGCTTGTCAGGTATCTCGTTAATGGCGGTTCAATGTTTTGTTTAATGGACTCCAAGTGGATTTGAGTTTGGATCTTTTTTTCCATGCACTTGATTTGTGTTTTGATTTAAATGTGTGATTAATCATTGTGCTCACACTGTGTGAACTATAATGATTAGTCAGCATCACAATGATACCGTCTTGCTTTTTTTTTTTTTGGTTTATTTTTGGTTTTATCTTGTATCTTTTAGTTAGACTGTTGTATGTGAGAGACTGCACATGTCACCTTTACAGTAAGAAGGTACCTCAGTGGCTAGGTTATTTGCGCCGTCATTCTAAACGTTGGCGGTTCAGGAATGTGTGTACCCTTAAGCAATGGGTGCTCAATCACGACTGACCCTGTACTCTGACCCCAACCATCAAATTAGTACAGGCAAGTCACTTGTTTATAATGTCTGCAAAATGGCTTTGTGAAGAAGTTCATGGCTATGGCAGGCAGGTTCCTATGCCTTCATGGTTTTCTACTGGAAGCTACAGCTTTCTCTCAAGGTCCTAAGCTATTTTAGAAAACTGGAAGGATTTTAAATTGCCTTTAACCTATGAAAGTTTTTGTTTGTGCACAGTGTGACCCTGCTTTTCCTTTAATTGAGTGATCCGGCTTAAGCCCAAGTTTTCTTGTAACTCTATCAGGCATAATCATTTAAAGCAATAGTGATGTTTGGACTCTTGTATGTTTCAGTCACAAATAATAAGAGAAGTTAGATATTCAGACACTGGCTTTTTTGATGATTATTGTGACTTTACACCTTTCTTTTTTGCAGCAACACGAAACATTCCTTCCAAATGGAGACCGAGCTGCGTACCTGATAGGTGATGGTGCTGGTGTTGGAAAGGGAAGAACCATTGCCGGAATAATATATGAAAATTACCTTCTGGGTAGAAAAAGATCGCTCTGGTAATGATGCTTTACACTCAAGTTTGTGTTGTCTGCTAGAGCCTTATAAGCATCTGATAATTTAGTGTGGCTGATTTTGTATGGTGTCTTTACTTTACCAGCTGGAAGAGTCGTAAATATTTCTATGCCCTAGGTTACAACCATAATTATGCATTTGTGGTTTAAGCCTCAAAAATAATTATTACGAAATGCAATTAATAAGGTCATGGTTGCTCTGTGGTTTTCATGTTGGTGGTTTGATCCCTGAATACACAAAATGTTGACAATAAGCAAGGCCTCTAACCTTCAGACATGCTTTATTATCATAGCTAATGCCATGCTTTAATCCCCACCTTCAAGTTGGGAAACTTGTAAAAGAAAATAAAAATAATCTGCAAAAAACATGTCATGTAATTTAGAAAAATGTCAAACTATTGGCTTATAAATGATTTCAGTGTAAAATAGTTAAATCAGTGTGTCTTCTGTTCGTCCTTCAGGTTCAGTGTTTCTAACGATTTAAAATACGATGCTGAGAGAGACTTGAGGGACATCGGTGCTAAAAACATTCAGGTCCATTCGTTAAACAAGGTACAAAAAGTTATTTAAGTATTCTGTGGATTTACCCATGCTTGTGAAGCCAAACTCATTTTACTTTGTCTTTTAGTTCAAATACGGGAAAATATCTTCTAAACACAATGGCAGTGTTAAAAAGGGCGTGATCTTTGCCACATACTCTTCCCTGATCGGAGAAAGCCAAAGTGGTGGGAAATACAAGACCAGGTTCAAACAGTTGCTTCACTGGTGTGGAGAAGACTTTGATGGTGTCGTATCCTTTCATCTGTGGTGTGGGCTTTTGGGGGAAAATGCAACTACATTCTCTCTGTTCCTATAATAGGCAGTTTAAGTGTTTAAAAGAACATCATTAAGTCACCCGTTAATTTGTAACCCAAAATAAAGTGTTGAATTAGATGTATGAATCCTGAAGGTCTTAGTATTATCACTCAGTTACTATTATCACTTATTATCTTGTTGGTAAACCAAATGGGTCTTTATTTTCTTTAACCAAGTGTTTCAGATAATATATGATGAATGTCACAAAGCCAAAAATGTTTGCCCAATTGGGTCATCGAAGCCCACCAAGACTGGACTGGCAGTTCTTGAGCTTCAGAATAAACTCCCAAAGGCACGAGTGGTGTATGCCAGTGCAACAGGTATGAGAATACGGAAAATAATTTCAAACTTTAATACGTTTAAAATGCGTAACGTATGTATGTTCATTCTTGTCTCGACGGTTGCCTTCTACAGGAGCCTCTGAACCTCGGAACATGGCTTACATGAATCGGCTCGGGATCTGGGGCGAAGGAACTCCTTTCAAAGAGTTTACAAATTTTATTCAAGCTGTTGAAAGAAGGTTGGTTCACGTGATGACCGCCGAGTTTCGAATGTGCTGTAGTTTCTGCGTTCTCATTCTGTTGCATTATTTCAGAGGTGTTGGTGCCATGGAGATTGTTGCCATGGATATGAAGTTAAGAGGAATGTACATTGCTCGTCAGCTGAGCTTCCAGGGTGTAACGTTTAAGATCGAAGAAGTCCCTCTGTCTTACGATTACATCAAGATGTATAACAAGTCAGTGCGCTTGGTGAGTACACTCAATGAGGTCCACGTTTATATGTTAGAACAAGCCACGGGCTGCTGTGTGTGTGATGTGGAATTAACAATCGTTTATAAACCTCTAACGCTTTCAGTGGGTGAGTGCGAGGGAAAAGTTCCAGCAAGCGGCCAACTTGATGGACGCTGAGCAGCGCATGAAGAAGTCGATGTGGGGGCAGTTTTGGTCTGCGCACCAGAGGTTCTTTAAATATTTGTGCATCGCTTCCAAGGTGCGCCGAGTGGTCCAGCTCGCCCGAGAGGAAGTGAAAAACGGAAAGGTTGGTTAAGGTCCTGACCAATAAAAATGTAAACTGCAATTCCTTTTTAAGTCTCTGAATGACTCCGTCTCTTCCACAAGTGTGTGGTCATCGGCCTGCAGTCAACCGGCGAAGCTCGAACGCTCGAGGCCCTGGAAGAAGGCGGTGGAGAACTTAATGACTTCGTCTCCACGGCAAAGTGAGTACATAATCGCTTTCATCTGATCAATATAGCTTTCTCTTGCATTTCTATTTCCATCAGAGGAAGAAAGAGAGAGAGTAACCAATGAAATTGCAACATCCCAAACTTTTCTTTTGGTTTCTTTTGCACACAGTTCTTGGAATCTGCTCACATCACTCTGTAGTAAAAAAATAAAAATGCCCTAGGGTTTTGTTGCTTTCGTTATGTGTAGCATCTGACAGATGACTAGACTGCTGGCCAGACATCGTTTTCTTCCAGCGTGTCTAAAACGAACAGCTGTACTGGATGTTCTAATAGTTTGCAGGGGCGGGGGGACTGGTGAAGGTTTGACAAGACAGTCGGGTCATGTGATGTGCTTTTTACTCATCTGAAAGTTACCACAAACCACAGCCATGATGCAAGACTTGTGGAATGCCCAGTTTTTAAAAGGTTCTAACTTGTTAAATGATGGCGTCTTTAAAATAGCAATTGTAATATCGGAGCCAGAGAAATGCATCACGTGACTTTAAGGCCTTTATTTTAGTTTTTTAATAGTAAAGAAGACTAGTTTGTTAAATCTTTGTGATTTTTGTTATTTATTTTGATTCAAACCTTAATAGAATTAATTCCAAGGTCGTTTCTCCGTATGCTGTTGGGTTCCACCTTCAATTGACTGCTGATATTTTCAGACCTTTGTCACTTGACTTTTCTGACTCCCGATGTACAAAAATAGTCCCTGAAAGCAGTTGTGCTTTAAATAAGAGGTTTGTCTTCTGTTTCTGAAGGGGCGTTTTGCAGTCGCTGGTGGAAAAGCACTTCCCTGCTCCGGACAGACAGAAACTGTTCAGCTTGCTGGGTATCGATCTGTCTGCGAAGAAGACACCGTCACCAGCCGAAATCAAAGATCAACAAAAAGGAAAAAAGCGCAAAGGTAAAGGCCTTTTAAATTCCTCCAAAAGTTAAATTACACATCAGTGTATAGAGATTGAATAAATGTAAAGACGTGACCTGTGTCTGGCAGACCACCAGGTGGTGATGTAGACCATCACGGCTTAACTGTCTATGGTGGGATTTTCGGGGGTCAGACCATTTATTCGCAAAAATACGAGCCTCTGGCCACATTCTTTCCTGATATGTTCCGTACAGGTGCAGAAAGTAAGAAGCAATCGAAAAAGGTGCGCAGGTCTGGTGGGCTCTCTGGCACCAGCTCTGACGAGAGCAACTCTGAAGATTCGGAAAAAGACGCCGACAGCGACGACAGCTTTAATTCGGTCAGTTCGGGGGACGATGACGAGGACGACTTTAATCCCTTTAAGGATGATTCCAGCGAGGATGATGAAGATGGTAAGAATTTGAGGTTCCTGCTTATTGTAAAGAACTAATTTGCGGCCTTGCATTTTTTTTAAGCCTTCCGTATCCAATTTCCAATTTTACAGATTGTGATAAAGATCGAGAAAACCAAACTAAACTAGCTTAACTCAAATTGTGGAATTAATTAATTAAGGAATACCTTTAGATTGATGTCAATTTTTAGAATAGTGGTTGTTAATGATGACACGGTTCAGAATCGTACAGACTGTAGAGATTGGTGGTTTGTTTGCAGGATGGGAGAAACACGGCGATGTTGGAGTCATGTGATGAATCGTTGCTCTGTTTTTAATCCACTGTAATGTTGCAGATCCGTGGCTGATCAGGAAGGAGACCAAAAAGGGCAAAGAGAAAAAGAACAGGAAGAAGAAAAAGAGTATTGACCCAGATTCTATTCAAAGTGCCTTGTTGGCGTCTGGGCTCGGTTCGACCAGACCCGCTTTCTCAACGCCAGCTGTGAAACAGTCGTACAACCACACGGTCGCCCCCGGTACGTGAGGTTTCTTCTGGTTTGTTGGACATCTGTAAGAATTCTGAATGTTCTCGTGATCTTTACTCGGTAAATGGATTTTGCAGCTAAAGCGGAACCTGAAGAGAACAGCTGTGTGACGAGTAACGATGCCGTGGAGGATGCACAGCAGATGAAACGGGAGCTTTTGGAACAGCTGGAAAAGCTGGCTGGGGATTTGCCTCCCAACACTCTGGATGAACTGATCGATGAGCTGGGGGGTCCTGAGAACGTAGCAGAGGTTCGTCTCCTGGCCAGTGCTGCATTCTGGGAATATTTACTGTTATGGTCATAAATATTGTTTTAAATTATAATGTATGGATTTGTATTGCAATAATTATTGTGTGCATCATGTCCGTTTATTCATCTGGTTTCAGATGACCGGCCGCAAAGGCAGAGTAGTCAGCAACGACGACGGCAGCATCTCCTATGAATCCAGATCGGAGCTGGACGTTCCCGTGGAAATCTTAAACCTCACAGAGAAGCAAAGGTTCATGGATGGTGAAAAGGTGCGGTCGGCCAAAAGTCTTTCATCAACATCCCATTGTTTGGAATGTAACTCACAGTTGTGTTCTCGCCTTAGAACATTGCCATCATCTCTGAAGCGGCCAGCTCCGGAATTTCGCTTCAAGCTGACCGGCGAGTGAAGAATCAGAGAAGGAGGGTGCACATGACTTTAGAGCTGCCGTGGAGTGCGGATCGAGCTATTCAGCAGTTTGGTCAGTACATTGGAACTCCGTGTTTCATTTAAACCACAGTGTTGATGCACATGTTCACAAAGCACTTCAGTGCAGACACAGGCTGGACTCGCCACATGTGTAAAATTATGTGAATATTATAAAGTTAAAATATAACATTTATTATTTGATCTACATTAGGTATTACATTGCTTTACAAATTACTGTACCGTGACTATCTACCTCATTTTTTTTAAACACTCTGTTTGTAGGCAGAACACACCGATCGAACCAGGTCACTGCCCCAGAGTACGTGTTCCTCATTTCTGAATTGGCTGGAGAACAGAGATTTGCTTCTATTGTTGCCAAAAGGCTTGAAAGTTTGGTAAGTGTAACTTTTTTATTATCACTGACTAAATTACCAAAATCTTATAGAGCACCTGCATCCTTAAGCTTAAACACTTAAAGTGCATGTATTATATTCAATTAATCAACAGACAGGTTTTTTTTTTTGAGAGTGATTCCATGTTTCTTATTCATCAGCTCCACATGCTGCGCGGCTTTTACCCTGAAACATTAGAAATCCTCATTTTAAATTATTCAGAAACGTCTTAACAATCACATTAAACACACACACACACTGTATTTAAACTGCACTACTGTCTGTCTATACTCATAAATCTGTAATTTAACAGGGGGCGCTCACTCATGGGGACAGACGAGCCACAGAGACGAGGGACCTCAGCCGGTTTAACTTCGACAACAAGGTAAGAAATTTGTTCCGAATGTTTAAGATTAAACCTTTAAAAATGACGCTAACAGGTTGTTGTTTTTGCAGTACGGCAGAAATGCTCTTGAAATAGTAATGAAGTCTATTGTGAATTTGGACGCGCCATTAATAAACCCCCCGTCTAACTTTGAGGGCGATTTCTTTAAAGGTGAGTCAGTGCAGAGGTGTAGATGCTGGCTTAATAGATTTATCCTCAAATGTGGACGTTTAGAATAACTTTGAATGTTTCCAGAGATCCGCAATGGTTTAATCGGCGTTGGTCTGATTAATGTGGAGGACCGGTCAGGGGCCCTTTCACTGGATAAAGGTAACAGCATATGAAACTCTACATGCAGCAAAAAATAAATACTATTTCTAAATACTAATAACATTTTTGATTGAACGCAGATTATAACAACATCGGCAAGTTTCTGAATCGGATCCTCGGCATGGAGGTCCAGCAGCAGAACGCTCTGTTTCAATATTTCTCAGACACTTTAAGTGCCGTCATTCAGAACGCAAAAAAGAACGGGCGATACGACATGGGCATTCTGGGTAAGAGGAAGGAGGTCATGTTTCAGAGGACGGTTTATTTACGATGTCTATGAAACATCGGAATAATGTGTTTGTTTGTTTTTTCTCCCTGATTAATAGATTTGGGTTCTGGAGATGAGAAGGTTAAAAAAATAGATGCGAAGAAGTTCCTGACGCCAGGTTATTCGACATCAGGACACGTAGAGCTTAATACAGTATGTACACACACACACCATCAATTGTTCATTCTAAACCTGACTTTGATTCATGATTAGAACATCTCACACGTTTGCAGGGCGCTGATTAATGATCCACAGAATTTTATTGATTTGTGTTTTTAATTATAAATAAATGGTTTTGTTATTCAGGTGAGTGTCGAGAGGGGGATGTCGTGGGAGGATGCTACGCTCATCTGGGCGGACCAGAGTGGACCAGATGATGGATTCTATGTGCAGGTGCGACTCTCTTGCTCGATATTGTTTTGTTCTGATTATTTAACTTGGTTACTTGCTAAACAATATTATTAGAAACGTGCTTGTACTGGGTTTAGATTCTTCGACTGTAGATGGTTAGCCTCAGGGTTGGATTTGTTCATAGTAAGATTCACTGTTTAGTTTTAGGAATTATGTCTTTATGATTTCACAAAAGGATTTCAATTTCAAAACAACATAATAAAAAAAAAAAAACACTATAAATGTCTTTTAAACAATCTTTACTCAGTGCATCTCAACCAGGAGCGTTGCCTGTTCAGTCGGCTCGTGTGGAATACGAGTTCTTCGTCACCTTTTGAATTTCTTGTTGATAGGTACGAAATAACAAGAAAATCGCCATTTTGATAAAAGAGGTCAACGCCAAAAAGAGGCTCTTCATGGTCTATCGGCCAAACACAGGAAAGCAGCTCAAATTAGAGATGTATGCCGACATCCGGAAGAGATCCAAGAAAGTAAGGCTCGTTCATCTGAGGAGCAGTTTCATGTCGTGACCTTTAAATCTTTGTCCACCCCCTCTGTATGATCCCCATAACAGTGTGAGGGTTTTTTTTCTTTTAACAGGTTCTTTCAGACGAAGCCAAGCAGTGCTGGACTGATCAGTACAAATCTTCAGCAGAAGTTTGTTCCCATGCTTATTGGTGAGTCTCTCTCTCTCTCTCTCTCCCTCTCCCCCTCTCACATAACATAATATAAAAGAGCCTTCCCCAAACTATTCCTACAGTTGTGAAGAATTTTATTTCTATGTACTTGATTTAAGTCCATCATGAAGTCTAATTAAAAGTTGTTATTTTTAGGCGTGGAAACTGCAAAAAGGCTTCGTTGGGGCTCCAGTGTGAAATAGGGCTGCGCTGCCGGACGTACTACGTCCTGTGCGGCTCTGTTTTAAGCGTGTGGACCAAAGTGGAGGGAGTCCTGGCCTCCGTCAGCGGAAGCAACATGAAAATGCAGATCGTCCGTTTAAGAACCGAGGACGGACAGAGAATCGTGGGTAAGTTGTTTAGTACATTGTGTGTTGTGAATGGATCCTGAAAGAAAGAAATAGTTAATCCTATGCAGCTTTAAAATACAAAATGTTTGGTAAATGTCCCGGTTACTTAACTTTAAATTAGTCCGTAATCTTAAGGGTGATTGGGCTACATCACCAAAGGGATTTGAATGTTTTAATTTTTTTTATTGAATTTTTTTTTTTTTTTTTTTGGTTAAAACTGGAGCAAATTTGGAAGCTGACTTTTGATCCTCTCTTCTTTTCAGGCCTGATCATTCCAGCTAACTGCGCCTCCCCCCTCATCAACATCCTGTCCTCATCGGACCAATCACAGCAGCTGGCCGTTCAGCAGCAGCAGATGTGGCAGCAGCTGCACCCGCAGAGCCTCAGTCACTCGATCAACACATAGCGAGACCTGCCCGGCCCAGGGCAGACATGGACCCCGGCACTGCATCACGAGCCAGCCTCTCTTCCTCCCCGATGGCTTGCTGTTAGGAAGAAGGCTCCTTTGTCTGTGTGTAGAGGCTCGCTGGACTACTGAATCGACAGCCTCAGGTCTCGCAAAAAAAAAAAAAAAAAAAAAAAAAAAAAAAAAAAAAAAAAAAAAGCTATGTTGAAGAATCAACGATGTAAGGACACACGGGAAGATGGTGGCTCAGGCTGCTCGTGTTTTGCGTTTCGTTTTTTTTTTTTTTTTTTTTTTCTCTGGCTTTTTCTTTTTTCTCCCCCTTGTAGGGTGTTGTATCGCCAGTCCGCCTGCCCGTGTTCACCGACGACCCGTCAAGAAACGACAGGGCTCTGTGTGGCACGGGTCAGCGCTCGGGGTTACGGCTTCACATCGCTACTCAGCCCTTCCTCAAACAGAATGTTTGGACACCACATCCACCAAGTCGATCCACCACCGAAAGGCTGTTTTCACATTTTTGTCGTCAAGACCTGCTCTGTGTTGGTGTGGGTTAAAAGGAAAAGAGGGTAGACAGGTCCCGAGAACGCGCCCCGTAACATGCTGTGTCATTAGTATATATTCATACCGCGCATACGCTGTCCGTCAGCGTGGATCAGCGTCATGGTCCGTACTGTGGCTGCGGAAAAGTTTTTGTTAAACAATTTTCTCTCCGCTCATTCGCATCCTTGCCATGTTTTTACCTGGCTTTACAAAAGTAACCATGTCCTGTGTTTGGATTCAATATCTATTATGATGATGACAAAGTGTGAGGTGAATCATGTGACGTCACATCGTCCCCCCACGGCACGCCATGAAGGTCGATTGCTGCAGAGTGATTTTAAACCAGTTCTTTATCAGATGGGCTGATGCATGGAACCGAACCATGTTATTCCCCTGAAGACGTGACTTCTGTGAGGAGCCCCGAGTCTGCATGGTTTAATAGATAACTGGCGTTTGTGGCCCGTTAGAACGTGAGTCCACGTATAAACGGGATCGATTTATAATTTTTTTTTTTGCTGCTTTCTTTTATTTTCTTGTGTGTGTATATATTAAAAAGGCGACGTATGGTTGAATGGTCAACTGGAACGTACCGAATCCACATTTACAGTGTACAAATTTTAATCACAGGGCGTCCGGATTTTGTTGATTTTCTTTTTTTAATATTCGACCGACGTCACGTGGAATGTTTGATAGACCCGAATGACCCACAGCGCTTCTCCCATCTCACGTTGGCTATAAATGTTAAAGGTTCCTTTATTAAAGTCACTGTACAGTGGCATATCGACAGTTCTGTTTTTGCTTTTGATGTAGATGTTGACATCGTAGAGGCAGCGTCACCTCATCCCTGCACGAGTTGCACTACTGATTGCTCTCTTGTACAAAAACCACCTATGAACTTATTGAGAGGAGTGCAAGATATCTACCTCTTGCATATGACCAATAAATCTTGTGGATATCTTGAGGTTTCGTGTGATGTTTCATATACATATGATATTGAACACCTGTACAAACGTTTGACATGCCTTCTTTATGCTTTACTTATTGTCCATGTTCTTTTCCACTTCCTGTAAAGATGGACTTTGTAGTTCTACAGTTCCACTCTGTAGTCCATCTGATTGTTCTACAGTACGTACTGTGTACTCTGTTCTCTGAACAGTCAGTGACCCCAATAGTAGCACCACAGAGTCTTATTGTAAAACTATAAAGTCAGTTTATATTTATTAAGTGAAAATAACAGCATTAGTGAGCGTAGAAACATTCAGGTGAACCATCAAGTAATTCATGTTTTGTGTTCTACTTTTTAATTAACTTTTTAATTTATAATAATTGTCTTATAAGTAATATCTGTTCAGTTTATTAAATCAATAAGGTTTTTTTTTTTAGTTTAATCAGCATTTACGAGGCATTTATGAGGCATTTAGTTAACAGGATTCCTTTTTACTCTGGTTTTTGCATCAACAGAATGAACCGGTTTGGTGGATGTGGAGTCCAGCAGCCCTTCTCTGTCTAAAATAGTCATATCAGCTCAACACACACTAACCACCACCATCGTGGCAGTGTTAAGAATCATGCACCATCCATATAATAGCTGCTCAGTGGTGGTCCTGTAAGGGTTCTGATTGTTAGAGGTCAGAATAAAGACTAATAAAGGATTTAAATAAAATAATAAAGTGGAGTCTAATTATAGATCTGATCTTTAAAGTGTTTCGATATGGTAAGTGGAGCTGTTCTAGTAGAAACATGGAGGTTTGAATAATAAAGGGGCTTTTACGTGAGTTTATGTAGGGATGTAGGGATCCGAATCCCCATCTGGGTGGAATTTCCATGTTCTCCCCGTGTCTGCGTGGGTTTCCTCTGGGTTCTCCGGTTTCCTCCCACAGTCCAAAAACATGGATCAAGTCAATTGAATTCTCCAAATTGCCCCATATANATATGGTAAGTGGAGCTGTTCTAGTAGAAACATGGAGGTTTGAATAATAAAGGGGCTTTTACGTGAGTTTATGTAGGGATGTAGGGATCCGAATCCCCATCTGGGTGGAATTTCCATGTTCTCCCCGTGTCTGCGTGGGTTTCCTCTGGGTTCTCCGGTTTCCTCCCACAGTCCAAAAACATGGATCAAGTCAATTGAATTCTCCAAATTGCCCCATATAGAGTGTGTCTGTGTGAATGAGTGTGTGCCCAGCGATGGATTGTGCCCTGTCCTGGGTCTATCTGCCCAGCGCCTGAAACGTTCACCCCTGGATGGGCATGGGGAACCCCACCGTGACCTTAATATAGGATAAAGTGGGAGATAATGAATAAATAAATATATACTGTACAGACTGATGTGGAATACACCTAGAAGGCCTTGTGATGACTGTGATTTATTTGTAAGGTGGGGCACTGATTTAAAGCAGACAATTTAAAGTTTAAAGTGCCCCAAACCAGTGTAATCACCCCAAAGGTCTTCAAAAGACTCCTGTCCTCCTAAAGATCTCCATACCGTCTTTAATCAACCTGGAGTTATGACATCTAAATAAGCCAATTATTAATTTCCTAACTCATTATTTCTTCATGAAAATGAGTTTAGATAAATAAAACGAAAAACGTATAAAGCCCACATTTCCCACACGAAGACTTTTACGTTCGTCCTGTTTGTGTATAAAAAAAAAACTTTTAAACTTTTGTCCTCAGCGTGCTTTAAAAACACAACGTGTCCACGGAGGCCTTTAAGTTGCGTTTTGCTCCGACGTTCGGCGTTTAAAATGCGCCCTTAAACAAATCGTTTTCATTCGGAGGCTTGGAGGAGAAACTCAAATTTAATTCCTTAATTTGAGGTGAAACTTTCATGTTAATATCTTGGGGGATGATCCGAGGCAGCCTCCTCAACGCCGCCGTTTCTTCTTTCCTATTTAAAAAAATAAAAAAATTTTTTTTTATTGTTCTAACTTATTAGTTTCTGTATGATTGTAATGATGGATTGCATTGTGGGTGTCAATAGAAGTGACGGCCATATTTGCCGGTGCTGCTCTCTGCTGTAAACAAAAAGTGACTGTGAGACGGACGCTTCGCTCAATTTAGGGACATTTTTATTTCTGTAATTTATGATGTCTTTAGGAATGTCTTACAAACCGAACCCCCATCAGCACGTTCCGGGAACTTCAGGGAACCAAGGTGAGCGAAAAAATGGGCGAAATGCGGGCGGCTTCGCGCCGTGGCGTCGAGGAGAAGAAATGTTGGCGTTACAAAGGGGGGGATACCTGGGGAAAAAGCGCGTGCGGAGTTTTTTTGTCCAGTCCGATCGCTAAAGGGTCAGATCCCGAGCGCCGGGCTGCGAATTCGCATCCGCCATTATTACCACTGAAAAAAGAGCCTTCCCCGCGTCCGCCTGTGCGAGCCGGCAGCGGCGGCTGCCTCCGCCGCTGCCGCTCCGGGTGTCCGCGTCGCTCGATGGCGGCCCGGCTCTGGGTGAAGGCCGCTACATTGTAATAAAAAGGTATCCTTTTAGCCGCTAAGATCAGCGCCGTTCCGTTTCCTCCATGATAGAGTCTCCAGGGCGCTTGATTGATCGCATTCAGACGCTCTGAATACTCTCGTCTCTTTGGGGACACCTAGCGTCTGTGCGCGGTACTGCGCTCCTCCACTGCGCGCACACGCTCCTCCACGGCGCTCGTCGGGCTCCATCATCATCAGCGGCAGCTTTGTTTTTTTTTATTTTTGTGATGTAGTATACTGCTTTAGTTGTTAAAATGCAAGAAAACATTTATATATGAAACCTACCAGCCATTAAAATACATTTCCATCCATCCAGGGGAGAAGGTCTCAGGCGCTGGGCAGATACACCCAGGACAGGGTGCCAGTCTATCACTGGGCACACACTCACTCACTCACACAGACACACTCTACATGGGGCAATTTGGAGAATTCAATTCACCTTGAATCCACATTTTTTGGACTGTGGGAGGAATGCGGAGAACCCGGAGGAAACCCACATGGACACGGGGGTGGGCGGGTGGGGAGAACAGCGCTGAGAGGCGAACGTGCTAACCACTAAGCCACCATGCTGCCCTTAAATACATTTATTTATTATTATTAATTTTCATTTGGGCGGCACGGTGGCTTAGTGGTTAGCACGTTCGCCTCTCAGCGCTAGGGATTCCCGGTTCGAATCCCCATCTGGGTGGAGTTTCCATGTTCTCCCCGTGTCTGCATGGGTTTCCTCCGGGTTCTCCGGTTTCCTCCCACAGTCCAAAAACATGGATCAAGTTAATTGAATTCTCCAAATTGCCCCATATAGAGTGTGTCTGTGTGAGTGAGTGTGTGCCCAGCGATGGATTGGCGCCCTGTCCTGGGTCTATCTGCCCAGCGCCCGAAACGTTCTCCCCTGGATGGGCATGGGGAACCCCACCGCAACCCTAGTAGAGGATAAGCGGGAGATAATGAATGAATGAATGAATGAATTTTCATTTGGCAGACACTTTTATCCAATGCCACAGTGTGGTGGCTCAGTGGTTAGGATGTTGGGCTCTCAATATGAAGGTTGGGGGTTCAAATCCCAGGTCCACTGAAATTACCAATGTGGGTCCTTGAGCAAGACCCTTAACCCTCATTGCTCCAGGGCTGCTGTGACCAACCCTGTGCTTGCTTTTTAAGTCACTTTGGATGAAAGCGTCTGCTAAATAACCAAATGTAAATGCAAATGTAAATGTAATGCCACATACGAGGATTCTAACTGGGGTTGGCAATACGACATTCCTGGAGCAATGAGTTCTTGCTTTGGTCCCCTGCAGTGGGAACTCCTGTGGAGCTGGGATTTGAAACCACAACCTTCAGATTGATATTCCAACACCATGACCAGTGAAATACTGCAATGCAGCTAAGCGGGAACGTTTAGGGCACTGGGCAGATACACCCAGGACAGGGTGCCAATCCATCACACACCCATACACACAAACACTAAACTCATGCAGACACGGGAAGAACATGGAAACTCCACCCATATCGGTATTCGAACCTAAATATTAATATAAATATGTTAATATTATAGTGTTATAATTTTTATATATACTGATTTTACATTAATATTGACTTGTGTGAGTGTGGCTCAACACACACTTACACACCACCACCATGTCAGTGTCACTGTACTGCACCACCGTTCCGTCAGGCCATGAATAAAAATGCTTCTAAACAAAACATCTGAGACTGAAGTTGATATTTTATTTCAGTGGGAAACCTCCCGTCTCCGTCCTCCAGCATCTCATCCATCCATTCATACAAACCAGTTATAAATGACTTTGGGCTTCCGTCTTTCGGATTCTCCCAGGTAAGTACTGATTTTATTCACCATACAATAGCAATAAAAAAACTTATAATAATAATAATAATAACACAGTACCAGTCAAACGTTTGGACATGCCTCCTTTATGCTCCACGTATTGTGTTTTTTTTTTACAGGGTCCTAATGGAACTCAAGCTCCTCAGAGCAAGTATGCTGAACTTCTTGCCATCATCGAAGAACTCGGGAAAGAAATAAGGCCGACGTATGCTGGAAGTAAAAGTGCGATGGAGCGACTCAAAAGAGGTAGGCTTTTCCCAACTTTTCATCCCCTTAAATTTGCATGCAGCATTTTTTTAAGGCCATAAACATGACTTTCGTTTTAAAGGTATCATTCATGCAAGAGGACTCGTACGAGAGTGTTTGGCCGAAACCGAAAGGAACGCTCGATGTTAGTCACTCTGATTCTTGCCTCTTGCCAAATGGCAGAAGAGTTATTTTACTACTTTGACAGAAGGGTGCTGCATGGCTTTCCCATACTGGAGGCATAAAACAATCAAAACTTTTTCAATGAGTAATGTATTTAACGCATGGGTCAGGGAGTTGCCGCGTCATTCAGAGACTTTATCTACTACGTGACGAGTGCAACACGAAAGGATTGAATTCAAGTCTTGGCATTTGAGGATATTATTACTTTTATTATTTTTATTATGTATCTTTTGTTTTTTTTGGTCTTGCAACATAACATAACAACAAGCAAGCTAACTGCATGCGATTATGGGATGGATCAGAGTGAGAGAGTGCATGGATTTTTCAGGTTTACATTAAAGGTGTCCTCTTAAATTTGATTCAGGATCAAAGTGGATGATCCCTGTTTTCGTTTTTTTTTTTTTTTTTTTTTTTTTTTAATTGGGAGGTGCTGAGGACAAAAAAGGTCGTCATTATTTGAACTTTTCTTTATTTATTACCTTGTGTAATAAAATGTATTTTTCATGTAAAAAAAATCACTTTTTGGAATTTTGTATAAATATCAATAAACATGACATTTGTTGTCTATACAGTATTACTGTGCTTTTTATTGCTAAGGATTTATACATATTGTATACCATACTTTGTAGTTATTTATTTATACACGATATGGACAGAGGTATTAGGACACCGCTCATAAAGTTTTTTCAGATCCTTATCCTGAAGAACAGCTGTGAAGAAAACAGTAGTTGGGAGAAAAAGATCCCGAAATCTAAAAGACCTGGAACAGTTGACATGGAGACCATAAGTCTAGTAGTTAAAGGTATTGATTATTTAATACAGTTAATTTTTATATATATCATCTTGGATTATTTTTCTCAAACAAACACACAATGAAGCATTTGTTACTGCAACAGTGTAATAATAAAAACTAAAGTTATGCAAATTGTTCTTGGTGTGCAAATAGTAAATGTTTTCCCCGTGTCCGCGTGGGTTTCCTCTGGGTTCTCCGGTTTCCTCCCACAGTCCAAAAACATGGATTAAGCAAGTGAATTCTCCAAATTGCCCCATATAGAGTGTGTCTGTATGAGTGAGTGTGTGCCCAGCGATAGATTGCCCCCCTGCCCTAGGTGTATCTGCCCAGCGCCCGAAACGTTCTCCCCTGGATGGGCATAGGGAACATGCCCCCCCCACCCGCGACCCTAATATAGGATAAATCAGAATCAGAATATCTTTATAGTCATTATACCAGGTATAACGAAATTAAGATGCCTTACTTTTAGTGTCACATACTAAAATTTACACAAATAAAGAGATTTAAAGATAGCACTATAATTTACATTCATTCATTCATTATCTTCCACTTTATCCTCTAGTAGGGTCGCGGTGGGGTTCCCCATGCCCATCCAGGGGAGAACATTTCGGGCGCTGGGCAGATAGACCCAGGACAGGCTGCCAATCCATTGCTGGGCACACACTCACTCACACACAAACACTCTATATGGGGGCAATTTGGAGAACTCAATTAACTTGATCCATGTTTTTGGCCTGTGGGAGGAAACCGGAGAACCCGGAGGAAACCTACGCGGACACGAGGAGGACATGGAAACTCCACCCAGATGGGGATTCGAACCGGGACTCCCTAGCGCTGAGAGGCGAACATGCTAAACCACTAAGCCACTGTGCCGCCACCTATAATTTACAATTTACAAAAATTAAAAAAAAAGAAAAAAATTATTTACAAGAGTGTATAAAACTGTACAACCTTAGTGAATGTATTTATATTTATATATTGCAAAGCGGAAGATGATGGATGGATGGATTTTGACTTTGTATATTGCAGGTAGGCACTGTGGCTTAGCACGTTCGCCTCTCAGCGCTAGGGATTCCCGGTTCGAATCCCCATCTGGGTGGAGTTTCAATGTTCTCCCCGTGTCTGCGTGGGTTTCCTCCCACAGTCCAAAAACATGGATGAAGTTAATTGAATTCTCAAAAAATTGCCCCATATAGAGTGTGTGTGTGTGAGTGAGTGTGTGCCCAGCGATGGATTGGCGCCCTGTCCTGGGTGTATCTGCCCAGCGCCCGAGACGTTCTCCCCTGGATGGGCATGGGGAACCCCCCCGCGACCCTAATAGAGGATAAGCGGTAGATAATGAATGAATGAATGAATATTGCAGGTAACATTATAGTAATGGTTGAATCCTGTAGATAATGTGTGCCGCTAAATATTTACCAAAAGAACCAATCAAAACAACTGTTGTCTTCTTAAACGTGCTGAACGCCGGGTTTTTTCTTTGCACCAATGGAAACACTCGAAAGGACGGCGGTTTTTTCTCTCGTCCAATCAGCGCGTCGGGTGCCTCAGCGCGTTTGGCCAACGGCGGCGCTCAGCGCATGCAGCCGTTGAAGGGCGCTGAGTGAAGGCTGTGCTGCGGCGGCGCTCCGTCAGAATGAGAGGAGTGATGACGCGGCTGTCCGAGTGAGTGGAGCGGCTTTAATTCCCGTGTTTACGCTGAACGCGACCCCCCGCGGGGTTTTCCGTGGTCGGGTACGGGAGTCGCGCTGTCAATAAGCCGCCGGCTGGATGTTTATCCGGTTAGCATTAGCGTTAGCCGCAACAGGAAACGCGCTCCGGAGCGCCTCGTCTGCGGACCGGTTCAGAATCAGGCGCTCGGCTCCTCCGCCGGTGTTCTCCTCCGTGTGGAGAGGGAATGGCCTCTGCCTCCTCCGTAGGGCTCTCGGGGCGGATGATGGAGGCGTTTGGGATTCGGCCCTGTGCGTTATGGCACGTTCTGCCCTCAGCATCCGATCCTGCAGATGTTCAGTAACCGCAGCAGCTGTGCAGAAGACGTGGAGCGATGATGCAGATTATATATATATA
>JAFMOD010000298.1:1295691-1327862 GCA_019802435.1 Corydoras maculifer | reverse complement strand
TATATATATATATATATATATATATATATATATATATATATATATATATATATTGTTTCCACCCTCATGTGAGCACCTTATATAATAAACCACAATAAACCATTCAGTAAAGTGAACTGAAGTATTTATGCTTAGAGTTTGGGTCTCTACATAATTATTAAACTATATTGTGTCTAAGTAGATAGCACAAAAGCTTACGAACTTTGAATTCACATTAATGAAGATGTTCTCTAGGTGAATAAAAGTTATTGGTGTCAGGAAAGGTGTGTTGCACCACTGAGTTTAAAGATGAATAGTCTGATTTTGTTCTTTTAAAGAACTTTAATTGCTCTGGATAGCACAAAAAAAAATAATGATAATCTGACATCTCTGCCACCGGTTCATGTGAGAAGCTGGATGCTAATGGTGTAATCAGTCCTGTTCACATTACACTTCCCAATTCACGCCGTCATGTGTTTTTGTTTCCTAAAATTGGAGAAGTTAATGCAAAGTAATATCACATTTAAAAAAAAAATCTGACATGTACTTTAAACTTAAACCTAAAACTTAAACTTAAAAAAAATTGAGTTTTGGGGACGTCAAAAACAGATATTCAATTAAGGCCATATTACAGTTCAGCTGCAGGATGGAGTGATGCATTGAAACACACACACACACACACACACACACACACACACACACACACACTGAGTGAAGTGCGCACACATGCCCGGAGCGGTGGGCAGCCTTGTACATAAGTATGGGGAGCAATTGGGGTTAGGCACCTTGCCCAAGGGCACTTGAGCCATTGTACACGTGGAGACGTGTGTGTGTGTGTGTGTGTGTGTGTGTGTGTGTGTGTGTGTGTGTGTGTGTGTGTGTGTGTGTGTGTGTGTGTGTGTGCGCGCGCTGCTGTCACAGCGTTAAAACTGAGGCACATCTGTAAATGTGTGTTTAATCAGTTCTTGTCTTTTTTTAAAACAGGGCAGGTGGCTCCATCTGTTTCAGTTGGTTGAAAAGCAATATCAAGAACAAATTCTTGCTCAGCAGGAACAGTACCAGTGCCAAATACAGGTTCGTTAAGAGACTTGAATAAAACCCTAAATTAAAACATGAGTGACATGCTCATTAAGCTCGTCCCTTCTTCACAGCTGATTCAAGATGAGATTAAA
This sequence comes from Corydoras maculifer, assembly GCA_019802435.1. Lineage (NCBI taxonomy): Eukaryota > Metazoa > Chordata > Actinopteri > Siluriformes > Callichthyidae > Corydoras > Corydoras maculifer. Next base: position 1,326,711 of record JAFMOD010000298.1, on the reverse strand, counting down.
GCGTTAGTGCAGCTACAGAACCGGCAGAGCGGTGTCCCGGCCAACTCTTCAGGCAACATCAAGACGTTAACATCTGCTGCAGGTTTACTGCGTGAACTCCAGAACTGTAATCCTGCAAAACCAGACCCTGCCTCCCCAAAAGCCACAGTGAACCTCCAGGAGAGCTCTGAAGAGGGCTTGGCCACGGTGCAGAGCAGTGGCTATGGCACACTCTCCACCTGGGAGCCGGGAACCACCGTTGCAAGTCTGGAGGAGAAGGACGAAGCTTTGAAGTGCCATAAAAAGCAGGGTGTCAGCGGTTCCCACCCGGTTTTATCTAAAATGCAAGGGCGGGGAACGTTACCGAGCCGGTCCGCCTCCGCTTATGATGTACCTCATGGAACTTTCTCAGTCGTGCCAAGTCTTCCTACTGACCAGCAAAGATTGACCAGGTGGGATTTTAAACACTATAGAGAATCAAGACCTCAATCAAGACTTTTTTTTTCAGTGTCTGCAGGGATTTTTTGTCTTTTCACTGATAGTAACTGGCAACCGGTCTAAAGGTGTTTCTCTTTCTTTCATACATTAATTGCCGGGATAGGAGCTTCAGAAATCATTTATTTATTCGTTCTTCAGCTGCTTATCTTGGTTACATTTGCAAACGGTGCTAAAGCTTCTCTTCTGAGTTTATTAAATAACAACACTACAATTTGGGCAGGTTGCCGGGAAAGTACACGAATACATTCATATCAGAAGCAAACAGCTTTAACTCTGTGGATGACCACTTGTGATCAGATCTCCGTTTCCCAATTTATATGCAAATGAACGCAGGCAGCGTTTCTGTTTGAAAAGTATTTAAGCTTGTGTTGGTTTGTTTTTCAACTTTTCAAAGAAGTAAGTCCACAAATACAGCGTCACCTGACCGAACAGACATGTTTATCATTATCTTCTGCTTTATCCTCTATTAGGGTCGCGGGGGGGTTCCCCATGCCCATCCAGGGGAGAACGCTTCGAGCACTGGGCAGATACACCCAGGACAGGACGCCAATCTATCGCTGGGCACACACTCACTCATACAGACACACTATATGGGGCAATTTGGAGAACTCAATTGACTTGATCCATGTTTTTGGAATGTGGGAGAAAACCGGAGAAACCGGGGGAAACCCACACAGACACGGGGAGAACATGGACACTCCACCCAGATGGGGATTCGGACCGGGAATCCCTAGTGCTGAGAGGCGAACGTGTTGACCACTAAGCCACCGTGCCACCCCAGACATGTTTAATAAATGTTAAATAGATTCGGGAATGCTTCATATGTTAGTAAATAAAGAACAGATTACAATACAAGTGTGGTGCCAGGTCTTAACATCTCCTTTCGTTTTTGGACCATGGGGTGAGAGGAGAACATGCAAACTGCCCAAAAAAAAGAATTAAACCAATAAGCGTTTTGCATTTCACATCATCTTTTTCATTCGTATTGTTATGTTTCTAGTCAACCGCTGACCTCCTGGGCGCAGAGACAAAAACACAAGCAAAGGAGAAATAAAACAGCACAAAGTAAATCACTGCACACCGAGAGGAACGAGGAGAACGGCAGGGCAGCTTCGGAGGCGGATGTGGACCATGTGCATGATGTAAGCATGGAATTTTATTTGAGGTTTTTATTTATTCATACATGAATTTTTTTCTCACTAGTTTGTTGAAACAGTTTGTGGATAAAGTTGTTTATTTAAAAAATATTTGATAAAAATATAAAATATTTTATTTTTCTGACATGGGTGAAATACAATACACTTCTATAATTTGGCCACTAGATGGTGGTGGTTGATCATTAGAGAAAATGGAATCCTGTTACTCAGCAATTGTTGTTTATTTTAAAAACCAGACTAGATCATCAGAACCACAATGTTGGGATTTATTTATTTCAGTATGTATACAGCGAACTGTAAAAGATAAACCTGGTTTTTAATGCCTGTAATCGTTATAATAAGTGAAAAAATATGCTTTAAATTGTTGGCTTTCATTCTTTTATTTAAAGTCAGGACCGACTTCAGATTATTCAAACCCTGCTTTGCTGAGGAGAAGTGACAGCGTAATGTCTGAAGCCTCAGGTATTTTCTGTCTGCATTGCTTCGTTGTTTAAATTTACCACATTCTCCTTATTTAAAAGTTTCTATCATTAAAATGTAAAAAAATAAATAAAATCTGTTGTCTATGTAAGTCAGCTGCCATGTTGTAGAGGTGTTAGTTTTATGTTGTACTGCGTCCTACAGGTCTGACCTACTGGAAGCTGGAAGAGAACGAGCTCTATCGCCCTCTACCGGACAGCTTTGAGCACAGCTCTTTCCTCCTAATGCAGGATGCAGAATCACACAACCAGGTAAGGATTAATCGAGCACGGGAACGCGCTTCATCCACCGGCTGAATCATACACAGTACCGCTGAATGATGTCGCTGCCATCACACTACTATCTCTCTTCGTTTCTCCTGCGTCCAGCATCTTTTCACTGGACACAGATGCTTCCTGATCTTTTTCTGACCTGCCTTCAGTCCCTGCCTTCTGTTTACAGGCTCCGCCTAATCACACCCTTTTAACACACACTATATGGGGCAATTCAGAGCATTCCGTTTACCTTGAATCCATGTTTTTGAACTGTGGGAGGGAACCTGAGGACACAAGGAGAACATGCAAACTCTCGATCGATTGGGATTCCAACCTGGAATCCCCAGTGCTGAGAGGGGAACTAATCCTCCACCGGTTTTTAGCTGAACATGAACACAAGATGTTGATTAAAATGCGAAATATTAAATTATTTTCTAAAAATCAAAGTAAAAAAATAGAAAATATCTGTGTTCCTTAAAGTACACATCAGTGTATACGTTTGAAAGAAAACCAGTAAGCTATCTGAAGACATGTAACTGATTTGTTTACCTTCAACAAGAGACAGGGGTTTTATTTCTATATATTAATGATGCAATTAGTACGAGGTTTTCAGTGAGTATAATTAAAAAAAAAAAATTTTCTTTGTAAGGACATAGGAAACAGACGAGACGCGTCACTCGATCTAAAGTTCCGGCTACCGGTAATGCGTATTTTTTTATGAACGTCATAATGATGTTGAGCGGCGGCACGGTGGCTTAGCGGCCCAGTGATAGATTGGCGCCCCGTCCTGGGTGTATCTGCCCAGCACCCGAAACGTTCTCCCCTGGATGGTCATGAGGAACCCCACCGCGACCCTAATAGAGGATAAAGTGGAAGATGAATGAATGAATGAATGAATGAATAATGATGTTGAGGCGCTCTCAGGATTACATAATTATAATGTTTTTAATCATCATTAATTGTAAAAATGATTGTCTTTATTTAAATTGTCTTATCCCTAATGCTGAGTGCTGTTACATACCTCCTCTGAATTTACCATCGGTACGGATGATGCGTGGTGGGAGCTTCATGGCCTGGGTTTCTATGACTGAACGGTTGCATAAAGGCCTTACATCACCAATGTGTATTTTTAAGATTCCACACAAACTACTTCTAGTCGAGAGAGGTGTGCGAAATTTCTCGGAGCAAATAATTGCATTATTAATACTGAGACGTTAAACCCCTGTCTCTTATTGGAGGTAACCTAATTGCTCACATGTCTCCGTCTAGCTTACTTGTCTTAATCACTCCCATAGCACACCACACACAAACGTCACAAAGGTGCCGAGAATAATCCACCACCTAACGATCTGTGGTTGTCCTTACGGTTAGAAAACAAGCGTGAAGAGGACAGGCAAAATATTCCGAAACAGATAAGCTACAGAATTTAATTTCAAAATCTCACACTACATCCACACGTGGTACGTGGTGCTGAATAAACAGACGACTGGGCATCTAATAAAGTGGCCAGTGAGTGTGTGTTTAGGCTTAATCTCATTCTGTAATTGAAATGTGAACGGCGACTTTGTTTTTGAGATCTGTCGGTGTTTGATATGCCGTTCCATCTGTTTGTGAAGCAGACGCCGAGAGAAAGGTGCCGTATAAATAAAAATGATCATTTAATAGGACGGTGGAAAAAATGCAGATCACGCAGGGGGCTGCTGATGCATGAGGACGCCCGCTCCGTACGGTCATGTTTTAAAACCTGTTGGCAGGAAGCGAAGCCGTATTCAGACTTTCCATCAGACTGTTTTCGAGGTTTCTGCTGTAAAGCTTATTATTCATTCATTCATTCATTCTGCTTTATCCTATACCAGCGTCGCGGGGGGGGGGGGGGGGTTCTAATGCCCTTACAGGGGAGAACTCTTCGGGTGCTGGGCAGATAGACCCAGGACAGGATGCCAATCTATCGCTGGGCACATACTCACTCACGCACACAGACACACTCTATATGGGGCAATTTGGAGAATTTAATTCGCCTTAATCCATGTTTTTGGACTATGGGAGGAAACCGGAGAACCCGGAGGAAACCCATGCGGACATGGGGAGAACATGGAAACTCCACCCAGATAGGGATTTGAACCGGGAATCCCTAGCGCTGAGAGGAGAACATGCTAAACCACTAAAGCTTTCATTCATTCATTCATTCATTCATTATCTTTCGCTTTATCCTCTATTAGGGTCATGGTGGGGTTCCCCATGCCCATCCAGGGGAGAACGTTTCGGGCGCTGTGCAGATACACCCAGGACAGGGCGCCAACCTATCGCTGGGCACACATTCTCACACACATACAATCTATATAGGGCAATTTGGAGAACTCAATTAAATTGATCCATGTTTTTGGACTGTGGGAGGAAACCGTAGAACCCGGAGGAAACCCATGCAGACACGGGGAGAACTTGGAAACTCCACCCAGATGGGGATTCGAACCGGGAATCCCTAGCGCTGAGAGGAGAACATGCTAAACCACTAAGCCACCGTGCTGCCGCTCTAAAGTTTATTAAATATAATTGTTTTTAATTGTTGGGGGGGGGGGGGGGGGGGGGGGGGGGGGGGGGGGGGGGGGGGGGGGGGGGGGGGGGGGGGGGGGGGGGGGGGGGGGGGGGGGGGGGGGGGGGGGGGGGGGGGGCCCCCCCCCCCCCCTCGCAACCCTAAGAGAGGATAAAGCGGAAGAGAATGGATGAATGAATAAATAATTTAGTTTTCTATAGATAAATTGCCAATAATCTACCAAATTTTATACTTCATATAATTAATTTAGGATCAAGTCATTTAACACGATATCGGGGTGGTTTGTAAAAATTTATTTTAAAAAAATATTTAGCTTGTTTAGTTTTAATCCCGGTGTCCTTTGAACTATTTTGTCGCCGCTGAACATTTGTCCCCATCATAACCAAAACAAAAACGGGGCCCTGGTCGAAGTTTCCAGACTGTCCCTTTAAACTCTATAGCGTTCTGGTTGTGAACAAAGTGTTCTTTGAAACAGAAGGTCGTAAAAGCTTTAATGTTTGTTCCGGAGTGATTCGTTTCGACGATTCTGGGATGGTTTGTGCTCGTGATTTCATTTTTTTTTTTGGTTGTAAAACTTTATTGCTTGGGAAACGCTTTACGAACCTGCCATCAGTCATCAGACAGCATTTGGCATTTTGCATATAATAAGTTTTTGTGAGGAGTGTGTGCAAAGCTTCTTCCACTTAGTCCTCTACTGACGTCACGGGGCGGGGGTTCCCCATGCCCATGACCATTCAGGGGAGATCCCAGTTTCGGGTGCTGGGCAGATACACCCAGGACAGGGTGCCAATCTATCACTGGGCACCCATCACTCACTCACACAGATACTATATGGGGCAATTTAGAGGACTGTGGGAGTAAACTGGAAAACCCGGAGGAAACCCACGGGGAGAACGTGAAAACTTCACCCAGATCGGGATTCGAACCTGGATCCCCAAGGCTGAGAGGCGAACATGCCCTCACGTGAACAATTAATCACACTGACTGTCTATCGGTGCAGATCTTTTTACCCGACCTGCTCACCTGACTCCACCCCTGGTTCCGCCCTTGTACCTCAGACTCCTTTATGGACATTTATCACGCGTCGTATGGAGCAGTGGTGTCAGTTCTGATGCTTGTAAATCTCTGTATAATGATAATTTGATGATGTATAACATCTAGTTTGTTATTTCAGCTCCAGTTTTATTTGTGTAAACAGTTTCTCACTTTTCTTTCCCGAACTCATTGCAGGTTCTGACTCTGGAGCCAGCGGCTCACGCGAGGCAGTCGGAGCGCACGTCGGGCTTCACCTCGCCCTCGCGCTTCAGCACTCCCACTTCTCCCATGTCGCACAATTCCCACAGCGCCCCCCGTGTCTACGGCGAGGACGAGGACAGCCACACGGCCACCGCCACGCTGCAGCCCGCGAGTGCGTCTGCGCCGCAGCGTCTGGGTGGAAGGCTGGAGTCTTCTGCCGCGCTGGAGGATCCTGTTGTTCTTTCACTGTGAGAGCCTGAACATTCACGAGCTTCGAAACACCGAAAACGGTGGAATTACTTTGAATAATGTGACAAATCACAGCTTCCTGTAGTGCTTTATTCCAAGATCCATAATACTAACGTTTACGTTAACTTTCACAAAGTTTGTAGAGGTGTCATGATGCGTTAAGCCTCGTAGTGTTTTAATGTAGTGATGCATCAAACTGCTTTAACACATTTACTGCTTGTATGTATTTAAGGAGAGCAGCACAGTGGCTTTGTTGTTGGCATGTTCTCTCAGCGTTAGGGATTCTCGTGTTTTCAATGTTTCCATGTTTCCTCCCAGAGCCCAAAAAACAAGGATCAAGCTCAATTGAATTCTCCAAATTGCCCCATATAGTGTGTCTGTGTGAGTAAGTGTGCCCAGCAATAGACTGGGTGTATCTGCCCAGCACCCGAAACTGGGTTCTCCCCTGGATGGGCATGGGGGAACACCCCCCCCCCCACACGACTCCTAGTAGAGGATAAAGTGGAATACAATGGATGGCTGTATTTAAGGAGATGATTTTCTGTCTCTTTTGGGGTTCAGGCTGAGACAGAACCTGAGGGAAAAGCACGCGAGGCACGTCGCGGATCTCCGAGCGTACTACGAGGCCGAGATCAGTGCCCTGAAGGAACAGCTGGACTTGGTCGACTTGCCCCAGGACGTCGAAAAAAGCAACCGGATCCTCCAAGAAAGGTTGGCGTGAATGAAACGAGCCGAGCGCTCCGTCGCCGTTGATCTCGTTCCATTGAAAAACGAGCGGTGCCGTTATCCTGGGCAGGGTAATTATGGTGATCGTCGCATGCTCTGTATAATTATGTCGTTTGATGCTGGCGACAGGTGCGAGCACTTGGAAAGAGCCCTCACCGAGGCGAGCGCACGCATCAGAGAGCTGGAGAGCAAGAACCGACACTTGGAGAGACAGCTGGTATGAGTCACGGCTCGCGTCCTATCGACACTCTGTTGCGCGGCGATCCGGTTGTCATTAGAAACGGCAACCTCGTCCGTAAAGCGGGGTTTGTCGGGTTGCTACCTGACTCTAAGCGTTGACTCGATGCTGATTTTTTTTTAATTTAAACAGATAAGATAAACCTTTATTTGTCCCACAATGGGGAAATTCACATTTCTCAGCAGGAGATACAGAGGAGGGTAAGAAAGGTATTCAGTCATTAAAGAGATTTAAACTAGGGAAATTTTCAAATACAGTTAGAAATCTATATATATACAAAATAAAAATCTAATTTTCTAATTTTAGTTATTTACAGTCCTACCGGAAAGAAATGAATCTAATATTGCACATGTGGTGTCTGATTAAGCAGCAGACAGTTATTACATACAGATGAAATGTATTGCATGAATGTCAAGTCAAGTTTATTCTTCACATGCATAGTTATACACGGTGAAAAGCTTGTACGACCTGAGAAAAGTCGCGACGGCAGCCGAACACAGCGGCGCTGTCATCAGAAATAGGCAGAAAAAGTGATACATCAGGAGAACAGGTGATAAAAAAACAACCCGCTCCCAAACTATGCTTTAATAAGCACAAGTTGGGTGCCCGAAAAAAACACCTTTTAGCACACAAGCAAATACAAAAATAAAGACATGGACAGGAAGAAGCAGTAAGAGACATGTCCATAAGGGATCGCAAAGGAGGGGCAGTCCCTAGGAGAGCAGGGTAGAGCAGTTCATCAGGAAACCATAGCAACAGTTCTTCTGGAGGAATTTCAGTAGCAGCTCTCAAGGCCGAGGCTGATAAGGGAGCCAAACAACAGATAAGACTCAGTTTGTTTTGGTGACTGTTCGCAGCCATTTTAGCAGCTCGAAACATCAATCGTTCGCAGAGCCGATAGCCTCTCCAGGATCGATTCCATGTGGCGATTTAAATTCGCAGTCTGAGTCCCATTGCACCATCAATGATACATTTATTGCAGTTACTTTTAGTTTGGTTTGGAGTGGTTACTGAGAGCAGTGCTGATTGTGCAGTCTCACTGCAGCAGGAATGAAGGACCTGCGGTAACGCTCCCTGACACACTTTGGATGACGCAGCCGGTCACTGAAGGTGCTGCTAGGGTCTCAAACATGGGGTGGGATTCATTGTCCATAAGAGTTGCATGAGAGTTGCATTTCTATTCTAATGCACAGTTGCAAACACCGCATGAGAATAGAAATGAACACACACGGAAATAATGGAAACCTATATCGCCGTTCTTTAACGAACACCATCCATCAACAAATGACTTAAAAATGGTTTAATTGAATAGAAATGTGACATCAGTGGTATAAACGCTTGCTTCCCATTAATCCAATTTCCGACTGACCCAGGCGGAGTGGCCCGAGCGCTACGATGCGGCCAGTTCGGCGGTGAAGGCTCTCCAGGAGCACCTGGAGGAGACCAAACAGAGCAGCCGCGAAAAAGACAGCGTCCTAACCAAGCTTAAGAAACGCCTGCGGCAGCTGGAGGACGCCGTGCAGAGCGCCTGCAAGGAGGTGGACGAGAAGGAGGCTCGCATGAACAACGGGCACAAGATGCTCCAGGATGTGAGGAACAAATATTGATGCTCTGAACACTTTACGTTATTCATGACGTTCTCCAAACGCTTTGACATGATTTTCTTTTTCCTCTTGGCAGTTGCTGCATGAGTATGACTCCTTAAGAAAAGATCATGAACATATACAGGTAATCTGTGGGGGGTGCATTTAGGCCACTGTAAGTTGCCGGTGTGGGCCCTTCAGCAAAGCCCTTAACCCACATTGCTCTCCTTGTGCTCTTTTATTGTAATATTTAGTCGAGGTAATTAATTAGTAATGAGGGAAGCCCAAAACCTAAACTGTTGGCAGGAGCAGCAGCTCCTTATATTGCTGATGGCGGATATAGTAGTTAAAGCAACCGTTGTTTGTTGGGGATTAAAGTAATGCACAGAGCAATTTGTCCTTTACATTTAACCTATCCCTGCAGTGAAACACACACACACACACACACACACACACACACACTCTGAGTGAAGTGAGCACATGTTCCCAGTGTGGAGGGCAGCCCCGTACATAGGGATACTTGGTGGCCCTGGGAATTGAACCAGGGACCTTCAGGTTGCAGGGCTGGTTCCTTTAACCACAAGCCAACAACTGCCCTAAAAATAATATGTATATCTTTATCATTTGCTGTAATTAATAACTAAATACAAATATGGTATATTACAGGGACGGATTACTTATCTGAGTGAAATGAGTCTCAGGGCGTCACTCTTCTGCAGTCTGTCTGTAAATGAGATGGACGTTAAAATCATAAAAACCTAATGGAACGTATTTCTCGCAGGACAATTTGATGTCGACTGAGAACAAACTGTTTGATGCCAATGAGCAGATATCCGAACTGAAAAGGTAACGGACTCCTTCAGTCGAATGTAATGTCTCTAATTGCGGTACACTGAACGCGCCGTACGCTTTTGTTTAGGATCATCTCCAGGCTGGAGGCGCAGGTGAAGCAGCTGGAGCATGAAAACATGGCCCGCTCTCGCCAGGCTTTACACAATCATCTGCAGCCTTCAGTATCGGGGTACGGGACTGTGTTTCCAATGAAAACACTCTTGTTTTTAAATTATATATGTGTTTTTTTTTATTAGGGGGCACCACAGGGCATCATTATTCTTCATCCTACCCCGTCTTGAGCATCCTCCTCCGTCACACACCTCCCTCATCTCATCCATAAACCTCCCCTTTGGTCTTTCGCTCCTCCTCCGGCCTCATGGCTTTATCCTCAGCATCCTTTGCATGCATCCGAACCACATTCTAACTGTTTATTTATTCATTATCTTCCGCTTTATCCTCCATTAGGGTCGTGGGGGGGGGGGGGAAGAACGTTTCGGGCGCTGGGCAGATACACCCAGGACAGGGCGATCTATTGCTGGGCACACACTCACTCACACAGACACGCACGCATACACACTCTACGTGGGGCAATTTGGAGAACTCAATTGACTTGATCCATGTTTTTGAACTGTGGGTGGAAACCGGAGGACCCCGGAGGAAATCCATGCGGACACGGGGAGAACATTGAAACTCCACCCAGAATGGGATTCGAACCGGGAATCCCTAGTGCTGAGGGGAGAACATACTAACCACTAAGCCAGCGTGCTGCCCACATTCTAACTGTATTGTCCCCAAATAAGCTTTATTCCTCATTTTCGCAGCATCTTCATCCCTGTCTCCTCCCCTGCCTTTTGGTCAGTCACACACTTTGGTCTCTTTCAACTTAATTCATGTTAAAATGTTGTTTTAGATAGATGGTATGAGATTTGCTCTTCAACACTTGTTTTCCTTTCTAGATTATTTCATCAACCCGATTTTCTGCTTCCACCGAACGAAAGGCAGCATGATTCAGAATACGGAACGAGAAATCCTGGAACAACCGATAAAGAGGCCGCAGCAGCAGCAGGAAGGGGGTATTACAACTCTAATCAAAATGCAGACGAAGCGGCTTTCGCTGAGCTGTGTTGTATCTGAGTGGCATCTCCGATCGCTTCCAGGTTTCCCCCTAAGCAGACGTCGACCGCCGCTCATCCCGCCGGTCAGATCTCTTCTCCGGAGAGAGAGCAGCTCCGAGATGAGCCGTCGAGACGAGACGGTCCGGTGACCCCCGTGATGAGGGCTCTGATTCACATGGAGGACACTAAAGCCACAGAGGGACGGGCCCTGACAAAAATCAACCACGGTGCGGGAAGTAAGTGTACAGTCATGGGGAACCTCATGCAGGTGTTAAAATAACCTTTCTGTTGTCATGGTGATTTGTCGTGGTTTTTAAGGGTTAGAAAACAGGAGGCCCACTGTCGCTTTCGTCAACGATTTGAGGGAGACGCTGGAGCGAGGAGGTGCTGTACTTCGAGCTCAGAGAAGCCTTTCTCCAGAGGGCCATCGCTCTTCATCATTACCACCTCGAGCACAGAGAGCAGGGCCCCCATCCACACCGAGTGAGTAACTGTAGTGTACTGTGTACGTTAGTAAACCTGATACAGAAGAAATCCAAACTGCACGGCGACATGACGTTCATACAGTGGCATGAGGCACAGCATTGTTTACAGTAGTCATGGCAACTGTTTTCATTGAGGGATTATAGAAAACAGTTGCCGCAATCACTATGAGGGGTTATAGTAGATGTCACGGCAACTGTTGTCTATAAGGAATTATATTAGTCTTTGTGGCAACTGTTTTCTATTTTGCAGTAGTTGTGTCAACTGAGGGATGTGTCTGTGCTGACCATTGTGCTGACAGAATTGATTGCTGGATGTATAGTTTTTTTTAAGTAAAATGCTTATTTAAATATATCATTATTGAGATGTCTTAATATTTATATATATATATATATATATTTTTTATGGTTGTAGCAAAGAGAGAGACTCTACTTCAGCCTCTTTCAGCCAAGTCCAGTCCCAAGCGCTGCCCCACTGAGAACGTGTCCACTGCCTTCGGTCGTCCGTTGCATTGCCAACAGCATCTCCATAACAGGTCTGCACCAGCTTCTCTCCACCGCACGGTTTCACCTTTGAAAACTTTACAAACTTAGTTCAGTCATCGTTAAAACAAAACCTGCTTTCAGGTTTGATTTGCACTTCGATCATTCGCCTCGGCGCAGCTCCAGAACAAGACTCCTGTTCCCACCAGCAGAACGACCGGAAGGTACTTTAATTTTTTATTATTATTGTAATTTTTTTTAAATAAATACTCTCGAACATGTTCAGAATATGGGAGGCTCAGTGAGCAGCTCTGTTGCCTCACAGCTAGAAGATTCAGAGAATCCAAAAGTGTGGACGTTACCGTGATGGACTAATGTGATGGACATTACAATATCACGGCTCCGACTCCGAAACCGTGACCTCAGCGGTTCAGAACAGTGGAATAATCTTTATCAAATCTCAAAACCCTACGTATCAGAAAACAAGGGTTTCTTAACATTAGAGTTAAAATGGTTGATTTTGTTTTAATTAACGTATTAAAGGCTTAGTCTCCTTAATCTCCACTTGCCCCGGGTACCAGCTTCTGAGCTTTAAGGATTTAATTAGTATTAGTGCAGAGAGGCACGAAAAGCACCATCGTTGTAGAGTCAGCCTTGGGCAAACTGTCACAGCGCTTGAAGGTTTAGTCCACAAAGTGCACACATCAGACCCCCCCCCCCAAAAAAAAAACAGCAGAGCAGCATTTTAATTCCTCATGGCTTCAGAACTGAAGAGAGAACGTTAGAGAAACAATTTCATGTATGTAGAGCGATACAGACTGAAGGTTATTAAATCCACAGCTGGATTTACAAACTGTTCAACCCTCAGAGCTGCGGAGGACGTTTCCTTCGGGGTCTGAGGGCTACTGCCACAATCCGAGGGTCAGTTAGAGATTTCTGTAGAACTTCTAACCATATCAGGAAATTGCCTTTGTCGTCATTCCTTGTTTGGCCTGTTGGATGGAATTCTGATGGAGTCATGAATTTGATTTAGGATTAAAGTACAGCTGAGGTTTGGACACTGAGCACTGATTATTTATTATTCATTCATTCATTATCTCCCGCTTTATCCTCTATTAGGGTTGCGGTGGGGTTCCCCATGCCCATCCAGGGGAGAACGTCTCGGGGGCTGGGAAGATACACCCAGGACAGGGCGCCAACCTATCGCTGGGCACACACTCACTCACACAGACACACTCTATAGCGGGCAATTTAGAGAATTCAATTGACTTGATCCATGTTTTTGGACTGTGGGAGGAAACCGGAGAACCCGGAGGAAACCCACGCAGACACGGGGAGAACATGGAAACTCCACCCAGATGGGGATTCGAACCGGGAATCCCTAGTGCTGAGAGGAGAACGTGCTGACCACTAAGCCACCGTGCCGGCTTATTTATTATTATTATTATTATTATTATTATTATTATTATTATTATTATTATTATTATTAATAATAATATTTATAGTTGTCTCAGGCTGTTGATGTTCTGTACATCAGAACTGTGGTGAACACAATCACATGCTCTTGTTATAAATAAACAACTGAATTATTTCACCATTTTTTGGTGTTTTCTTTAATTGTTTTCTTTATATACGTGTTTATATTATTTTTGGTGGTTGATTCTGAACCGTCGCCTGTTCCACAGTTAAAGTCCCCACCGGTCCGGGCTCCTCCACACAGCCCACAGAGAGCAGTGAGTCGGTGGAGCAGGAGGTTCCAGACCCAGATCTGCTCACCCACCGCCCCGAAGACGACCTCTCGCCCTCTTATCATGTCCGCATCCAGTCTCTCTCAGATGCTGAGAGGCTGCTGGATGAACTCACACAGGAGAAACAGCAGGTGGGTCCGACGCTCAACTTCCCTCTAATTACCAAGATATGAGCGGGCTGTGAGCCTGATGACCGATTACTTCATTTTATATCAGGACATTTGCCCAAAACCTTGGTTGCAATAAAATCAAATGGCCTGCAGATTCTTATTAATGTGCAACAAAAGCATACTAATATTCAGTTGTTCTGCGGCTTAGTGGTTTGGCATGTTCTCCTCTCAGCACTAGGGATTCCCGGTTTGAATCCCCATCTAGGTGGAGTTTCCATGTTCTCCCTGTGTCCGCGTGGGTTTCTTACGGGTTCTCCGGTTTCCTCCCACAGTCCAAAAACATGGATCAAGGCAATTAAATTCTCCAAATTGCCCCATATAGAGTGTGTGTGTGTGAGTGAGTGTGTGTCCAGCGATCGATTGGCGCCCTGTCCTGGGTCTCTGCCCAGCACCCCAAATGTTCTCCCCTGGATGGGCATGGGGAACCCCCCCTGCGACCCTAATAGAGAATGAAGCAGCAGATAATGAATGAATGGTTGTTCTGTAACAGTTAAATTTTTTTTAGAAGATTTCTGTTGATGGAGTGAAGAAACTGCCATGTGAAGAATGTGGTTTTATTATTTTTTTTCTTCCTCTGTTATCTTTGATTTCCGTTTTTTTGTATTTTAACCAATAAACTACAAATTGATTTCTGTATTCTGAGAATTAACACGAATAATTTATCTGAGAAGAACTTGTTCAGAGTTCCAGTCTTAGTCAGTGATGCTGAAACAAGTTTTAATTACACAGTAAAGGTCACCGCTGAGAGTTTTTCTTTCATTATTTTTTGTGCAGCCCGCTCCCTCCGTCTCCGTATTCATCTCCCTGATTTCAGTCCTCCTCCTTCTCCTCAGTGCTCGCTCCGCGTGGCCCTGTTACATAACCTGCCGAAATCCGCTGCGCTTCATAATCTCTATTTTTAGCCCGTATTCTTACCTTCTCGCGCTCGCAGAGGCGCTATCTAGAGCCACGCTGTTCCAGCTGTCCCCCGTTCCCCCGCCGCTCCATTAATTTTACTGAAGGGTGCGATGCGTCAACGTCTAAATATTTATTTGATTTCCGTCTGACAGATCGAGGCAGCGCTGAGTCGCATTCCAGGGGCCGGATCCAGGGTCACCTTGCAGACCAGGCTGGACGAGGTACGCGTCACGGTTCAGTTTACTAAAACCCTAAAAACTTAAACCCTAAAATAAATCGTGATTAATTATTAGACAATAATCGTACCATCACAATCTGTATTGGTCTCATCTTTACAGTCTGGTCCACAAACAGTCTGTAAGTGTAAATCTATTTTTAGGGTAAGGGGAGCTGATGTAATGGACAGTGAGTTTGGGGAACCTGGAGGTGTGTCCCTCCTGTTGATCACGTGACGTCGCCTTGTGCCCGTTTTTCTGATGTTTCTTCCCGACCCTTTAGGCATCGCTGGAGAACCGCTTGGAAACCGTGAACCGCGACCTGGGCTCCCTACGCATGACTTTAAAACGATTCAACGTTCTCCGTTCGTCTGCCAACGTCTAGCGGGAGGTCTCTCCGGAGGACCGAGAACGTTTCGGTTACCACGGCGACACCGGACCACGCGTCTCTGATCGTCCGCTGTCCATGAAGCGTTGTGTAAATGTTCGATATTTCTACTTTTGTTAATGTAGACTATTTTTATGTTTATATGATGTTTTATGACACCAGACAGAGATGGATTTTAGAGTTATTTTGATACGGATTTGTATAAAATACGAGCGTTGTTTTTTTTTTTTTTTTTTTTTTTAATGTCTGGACATCTAGAACTCGTTTGCTCGACTCATTCAGGTTGACTTCTTGTTTTGGCTGCTAATGAGATGACAGTCCTGCCCGCTCATTTGGTATGCACTGGTGTATTATCCACAAATCTGTGTGAGAGTTGCATGAACCTCTGCGACGCTTCAATCCGGGACTCATTCTACCCGTAGCTCATTCTGACGGCGTGGTGCTGGCTGGGGTGGAAACGTGCGTACGGAGTCGTGTTGACGCATGACTCTGTTGATGAAGGCCTTATTTTTAAATCTTGATTCCTTAGCATCTCATTCCAGTTCTCTGTTTATTTCTCATACGTCGCCTTAATTTCAGCCGTCCCACTCTCGTGAAGGTTTTTCGAACGGCTCCTGGATTCCCACTTCGACTCTCAGCTCT
This sequence comes from Corydoras maculifer, assembly GCA_019802435.1. Taxonomy (NCBI): domain Eukaryota; kingdom Metazoa; phylum Chordata; class Actinopteri; order Siluriformes; family Callichthyidae; genus Corydoras; species Corydoras maculifer. The sequence continues at coordinate 1,310,786 of JAFMOD010000298.1, read as the reverse complement.
GTTAGCTGCCGCTTCGGGAGCTCTGTACATGTTTTCCCTATGTAGGACTTCCCATTTAGGGGCGAGTGAGCGTGTGAATCTTTTGCAGTTGTGGGTGAGGGGGGGGGTGTTTGGGGTAGAATAGATGCTGAAAGTAGTCAGGACACCTTCACTGCCTTCAGCACCTGAATTATTTAAAAGGATTGTTTATAAATGTGCAGTTCTGTTCATATGGAAATGTAAACCTGGCCCAAATCACTTTATTAGGAAAAGCTCTCGCCTGCTTTCTTAAATTCCCATGTTTTTTTTTAAACGTCATCATTCCATGTATGTTTTTTTAAATTAATGATTTGTTACCCTCTGAATGTGCTCTGGTGTGTCCCATGCACAACACAAGCAGAAGGAACACTGGGATCCACAGTAATGGTTCCCACAGCTGACCTCAATTATCTAGAAAACTTTTAATATATTCACCAATAACCTGCATACAGTGTACTGTTTATAATGATGTTGTATTTAATGTCATCATTCTACAGCACTGCCGCCGACCGACACCAGCTTCGCTCTCACTAATTTGAAAAGCAATGTGAATCGTATGATGCAACGATTCATGAATCAACCTTTGACACACCCACATGTGTCCCGTTCATGACCAAAAAGTCACTAAATTTGGTTGGAACCACTTAATACGAGCCGTTTAGTGAATTTAATTGACCTGCTTTATGATCTTTTGCAGTTGGGGGTGGGGGGGTGGGGGGGGGTAGAATAGATGCTGAAAGTAGTCAGGACACCTTCACTGCCTTCAGCACCTGAATTATTTAAAAGGATTGTTTATAAATGTGCAGTTCTGTTCATATGGAAACGTAAACCTGGCCTAAATTAATTAAGAAAAGCTCTCGTCTGGTTTCTTAAATTCCCCGTATTGGTTTTAAACGTCACATTCCATGAATTATTTTTTTTTGTTTGATTGTTTTGTATTAATGATTTGTCACCCTCCGAACAGCACGGATTGTTTACGCCCTGCGTCGACTCTGTGCCGATGGAACTGAAACGCTTCGTAACGCACGAACGATTCCATGCTTTTAATTCCAATGACTTCATTCCATGTAGCTGGAACTACTGGAACCATTTCGAGGAACCACTGCAAACTGTGACTGTTGTCCGGACAGCGGGCCCGCCCCGGGCGCCCATCCGGACCCTCGGCTGACGCATGTATCCTTCGTCCGCTGCGCCGTTTGTGTACTAGTGGGATTGCATCGTGCTCCCCTCGTCGTCCCGACCGACGGGCTGAAAGCGTCTGCCAAATAAAAGAATGTATTTTTGTATTTGCTCGTCACCTCAGTTCCAGGTTCATTTTGAACTGTTCTATTAAAATGGCTACGGAGTGCACCTTCCGTACCCGCAGTTACCTCTCTCTGTGTGTGTTCCTGTTTCTTTGATTTGCTTACAGGATTGAAGAAGTTGGGTGAGTGTCCGTTGACCGCACACTGATAACGAGGAGGATGAGGGAAGTTAGGAACTGCAGAGTCGGCAATTTACATGCAAGTCCATGTCACACGTCCTTATAATTACTAAGCACTTTGTACATTCATTTCTTCATTTATTATCTTCCGCTTTATCCTCTATTAGGGTCGTGGTGGTGGTGGTGGTGGGGGGGGTTCCCCATGCCCATCCAGGGGAGAACGTCTCGGGCGCTGGGCAGATAGACCCAGGACAGGACGCCAATCCATCGCTGGGCACACACTCACTCACACAGACACACTCTATATGGGGCAATTTGGAGAACTCAATTGACTTGATCCATGTTTTTGGACTGTGGGAGAAAACCGGAGAACCCGGAGAAAACCCACGCGGACAGGGGGAGGACATGGAATCGCCACCCAGATGGGGATTCGAACCGGGAATCCCTAGTGCTGAGAGGCGAACGTGCTAAACCACTAAGCCACCGTGCCGCCCAAACTTTGTACAGTTATCCAATAATCTACGATGCAGCTCTTAAATAATCTGCGTACTTAATAATAATCATAGGGATTTTGACTGTGGCATGGTTGTTGGTGCCAGATGAGTCGGTTGATGTATTTTTATCACCGTTTACAGTCAGGGATTTTCATGCATATTATTAATTAGGGCTTAGTGGTTTAGCACGTTCGCCTCTCAGCGCTAGGGATTCCCGGTTCGAATCCCCATCTGGGTGAAATTTCCATGTTCTCCCCGTGTCTGCGTGGGTTTCCTCCGGGTTCTCCGGTTTCCTCCCACAGTCCAAAAACATGGGTCAAGTCAATTGAATTCTCCAAATTGCCCCATATAGAGTGTGTATGTGTGAGTGAGTGTGTGCCCAGCGATGGATTGGCGCCCTGTCCTGGGTGTATCTGCCCAGCGTCCGAGACGTTCTCCCCTGGATGGGCATGGGGAACCCCACCGCACTCTAATAGAGTATAAAGCGGAAGATAATGAATGAATTATTAATTAGTTACTTAATATGGTGCAAGTTTTAAATATAAATTCAATTAGTCCCAAAAACTAGAGGCATGTCTAACCAATCTTGCCCTGTAAATATCCTAAGAGTATATGGGGCGTTAAACACACAAACTAACTTAATATGATGCAAAAATATAACCTTTAGAAAGCACCGAATGACCAGACGCCATTTACTCAGATAACCACTAAATTAACAATAAACGGTGAGTCTGTTTAAATTAGGTGCTTGTAAATGTGCTGCTCTTGCATATTTATAACAGCTGTGCAGTTCAATGCACCACAAGCTTCTCATGTCACCTGGACCTTTCCGACTTCACCTTACATCAACCTGACGGTCGGAGCACAGGGTCCGCCGTGACGCAGCCCCTCTGGAGCGATCAGGGTGAAGGGTCCTGCTCAAGCATCCACATTGGTAACATCAGCAGACCTGGGATTTGAACCCACAACCTGCAGGTGGAAACCACTCAGCTATCACAACCCTGCAGGTGTTTCTGCGAGCACTTTAGCCAGGTCAGACACTGATGTTAGGTGACGTCAGGTGCAATCTCGGTTCTAGTTCATCCAAAGGGTATGTCATTTTTTACGGGCTGGAGGACCGGGCGCTGATGAGTCGAGTTCTTGAACAGCCGACATCCCCAGCCATGCTCTGTGCACCGAGGTCAAGCTCGAACATAAAAACACCCGTCCTCAAACTCCATCCATCCATTATCTTCAGCATTATCCTCTATTAGGGTCGCGGGGGGTGGGGTTCCCCATGCCCATCCAGGGGAGAATGTCTCGGGCGCTGGGCAGATACACCCAGGACAGGACGCCAATCTGACGCTGGACACACTCTATATGGGGCAATTTGGAGAATTCGATTGACTTGATCCATGTTTTTTGGACTGTGGGAGGAAACCGGAGAACCCGGAGGAAACCCATGCGGACATGGGGAGGACACGGAAGCTCCACCCAGATTGGCGATAGATTGGCGTCCTGTCCTGGATAAGGATAAAGATGAATAAATGAACTTCTCCATGTACTTTCATTCATCCATTATCTTCCGCTTTATCCTCTATTAGGGTCGCGGGGGGGGTTCCCCATGTCCATCCTGGGGAGAATGTTTCGGGCGCTGGGCAGATAGACCCAGGACAGGGCGCCAATCTATCACTGGGCACACACTCACTCACACAGACACACTCTATGTGGGGCAATTTGGAGAATTCGATTGACTTGATCCATGTCATTGGACTGTGGGACTCCTCCAATCTTATTCACCTGAAATCAGTGGTTATGAGTTGCGTCTCTGTTCTAACGGGGGTCTTGATCTTGCAGAGGGAACCCATCTCCTGCACAGTGAGTCCTGCTGGCTGGTTAAGCTGATTAAGTCACCGATGACACCGCGCAGACTCCAGCGGTCAGGTAATGCATTTATACATGTAGATCAGATTAGATTAGAACATTACGACACAATCGGTATCGCGGTACCATCACTGAGCGCCTGTACTTAGTTGGGGGGGGGGTGTCGTTTGGAGCGCAGCGATGTGACACACTTGCAGAGGCCGCAGCGTGTTATGTGGGTTAGTCCTCTAACTCGTCTTCAGTGTCAGAATGCTGTTGGCTGGATATTTCTGGCGGGAGGACTATTATTAACCGACTGTACCGGTGACATTGAGGGTATTAAAGAACCAGCTCTGTTTTTCCAGCCAGCACATGGCTGATATCACTGCTGCAGTGAGAAAACCTCCACCTCAGACATGTTACTGGGTGACCAACCCTTTTCTTCGGTTTATTTTCAGAGGGAGGTCGAGCTGTCAGATGACAGCAACAGAAATGCCCTGTGGAATAAATATATCAGCTCCAAATGTTGTCTCATGACATGTGAACATTGGATTCTAACAACACGGGCATTAAGATGGAGAAACGATCTCCATCCTTTGATTTCGGAAAGGCTTTTGGAATTAGTCTTCGCTGAATTTTGAAGCATTTAGTAATAATCCAAAAGGTTGATTAATTAAACCCCTGCAGACAGAGAAGAGAACATGCAAATCTCATCTTAAACCCTTCATACATTAAGCCCCAGGACAATGTAGTTCTACAATTCCACCCTGTAGTCCATCTGTTTTCTGTTTGGGTTCTACAGTACATACTGTGTACTCTGTTCTAACAGTCAGAACCCCAATAGTTCCACCACAGAGCAGGGATTATTGGGTGGGTGAATTGTTCCTATCCCAGCAGTGTGACTGAGGTGTTTAAATGAAATTACAGCAGCACTGCTGTAAAAAAAAAAACCCCTCACTGCATAGGGTCACTGCAATCCACCACCCAAATGATACCTGATGGTCCTGACCAACAGAGAACAGAGATGATCTACAGTCTGTTCTCAGTTTATTAAGATTTATAATGAGTTTGGTAATCATGTCATTTTGTGACCGCAGGTGGCGCTGTTTCGCCTGTTTAGCGAATAAGAAACAAAAAATGTTACCTTCTTTAGCTTCTAACAAAAAGACATTAAAATGCATGTTACCACCAGAGTGTGGTAGCTCAGTGGTTAGCGCGTTGGGATATTAATCAGAAGGTTGAGGGTTCAAATCCAAGGTTCATATATTTACATTTATTATTTCTGCCCGGTTATAGATTGGCGCCCTGTCCCTGGGTGTATCTACCCAGCGCCCGAAACGTTCTCCCCTGGATAGGCAGGGGGACCCCCCCCCCCGGCGACCGTAGTGGAGGATAAAGCGGAAGAAAATGAATGAATAAATTCATAAATGAACTTCTATTGGACGTTCGCCTCTCAGCCCTTGGGATTCCCGGTTCGAATCCCGATCTGGGTGGAGTTTCTATGTCCTCCCCGTGTGCGCGTGGGTTTCCTCTGGGTTCTCCGGTTTCCTCCCACAGTCCAAACACATGGATTAAGTCAATTGAATTCTCAAAATTGCCCCATATAGAGTGTGTCTGTGTGAGTGAGTGTGTGCCCAGCAATGGATTGGCGCCCTGTCCTGGGTCTATCTGCCCAGCGCCCGAGACGTTCTCCCCTGGATGGGCATGGGGAACCCCACCACGACCCTAATAGAGGATAAAGCGAAAGATAATGAATAAATAAATGAATAAACGAACTTCTATCTGTATTGCGAGTGATGGAATGACAGGTGCATTGGGTGCAAGTGCAGCGGTGTCCGCAAGAGGGCACCACAAATCAGCTGTGGGCAGATTAATGAAGTAGGAGTGGACACCGCGGCTCGAACTTAATCATCGTCGCGGGGATGAAGACGGAGACCCTGTGAAGGCGCGGAGGAGACCTCAGCGGAGACGAGGCGAGGCGAGACCCCGCAGGCTGGACGCTCAGAGGCGGCCGGCGTCGAGGCAGACGCGCATTGCTGCACGCAGCGGGAGTCCTGCGGACAGGGCCGCCCGAAAAGCCCGCCGTCTCTCCGTCACCTGCGCCCGGCGGGAACGGCCGGCCGGCTCCAGACGGCCACCGGAGCGTCTTCATTCCTCCGCCGCCTGTCAGCTTTAGCTGCGCTGCTAACGGCGGGACGGTCGTGTCGCACCGACTGCCAGCGTTCGGCTGAGGCGGCCCCGCCGGACAGGATGTGCTGTTCGCCGGGCTGCGGATCCGCCTGAGCGGCGGCGGCTCCCGGCGAACCCCCATCAGAGAGACGCCACGCCACGGTTCCACCGGACCACAGACCGCAGGTCAGTCCGTCTCCATCCGCCAGCTCCCTGTAGCCTATAGCCGCAATGCTAAACGAGTTATATACACCGCATACTAATGTGTTTACGGTCTCAAAAAACGGCCTCCTGTTCCATTAAAACACGCCGTTATTTAAATATGTACTTATTAAACTACTAAATCGTCGTGGACTCGTAGTCGTGACCTAATTCACGTCAGTTAGTCCCTGCATACTTCAGCCCTGAGGAGTGCGCTTAATGTCGGCGTCCTGAACGCTGCTGTGGCATACTGCTGAGGACGGGAGTGTAGTACGCATCTCACCGCCTGTCAGCGCAATGTCTTCCGCTTTATCCTCTACCCGGGTCGCGGGGGGGGGGGGGGGTTCCCCATGCCCATCCAGGGGAGAACGTTTCGGGCGCTGGGCAGATACACCCAGGACAGGGGGGCAATCGATCACTGGACACACACACACTCACTCTCTATGGGGCAATTTGGAGAATTCACTTGACCTTGATCCATGTTTTTGGACTGTGGGAGGAAACCGGAGAACCCGGAGGAAACCCTCGCGGAGACGGGGAGAACATGCGAACGTCAGACAGATCAGGATTCGAAGCCGTCGGTATTTATCAGAGCAGCGTGTTTTTACATCTGATTTGTTTATAGTTCCACATGGAATCATTCCATTTGAAAACGTTGGCAACAGAAACCCAAAGTCTCCATCCATCCTTTATCTTCTGCTTTATCTTCCAATAGGGTCATGGGTGTGTGTGTGTGTGGGGTGGGGGGAGGTGTTCCTCATGCCCATCCAGGGGAGAACGTTTCGGGTGCTGGGCAGATACAGCCAGGACAGGACACCAATCTATCACTGTGCACACACACTCACTCACACAGACACACTCTATATGGGGCAATTTAGAGCATTAGAGTTTTTGGACTGTGGGAGGAAACCGGAGAACCCGGAGGAAACCCACGCGGACACGGGGAGAACATGGAAACTCCACCCAGATTGGGATTCGAACTGGGAATTCCCAGCACTGAGAGGAGAACATGCTAAACCATTAAGCCAACCTGCCCATAAGCCAATTTGGATAAAACATTCAGCAACCGATGGCCATATAAAGGTGTGTGTGTGTGTGTGTGTGTGTGTGTGTGTGTGTGTTTGTTTTTTTTTTGGTTAGTTGTGCCACACTTAAAAGGCTGGAATGCCACCGGACGTCCTTCTCCAGTGGACCGTTTCCTCGGTGTTTGATGTTGTAAGTGTTTGCGGTTTGGTCTTGGGTTCAGCAGTCTGTGTTTGGGTGACTCATCCTGCTGCTTACCTGCTGCGCGTCTTCATTTTCGCTTCTAAAGTGACATCACAGTTGTTCTAGTCTGCAACAGGTGGAACAACGTAACAGCCGTTTGTGTTTCGCGGTGTGGTACCGGTTCAGATATCCATAATCCATTTTATTGTACATTCGGAATAATGCATCCATTTCTGTTGACATGAATTTTATTCATTCATTCATCCAGCCATTATCTTCCGCTTTATCCTCTATTAGGGTCGCGGGGGGGTTCCCCATGCCCATCCAGGGGAGAACGTTTTAGGCGCTGGGCAGATACACCCAGGACAGGGCGCCAATCTATTGCTGGGCACACACTCACTCACACACACACTCTATATGGGGCAATCTGGAGAACTCAATTAACTTGATCCATGTTTTTGGATTGTGGGAGGAAACCGGAGAACCCGGAGGAAATCCATGCAGACACGGGGAGAACATGGAAACTCCACCCAGATGGGGATTGGAACCCGGGAATCCCTAGTGCTGAGAGGCGAACGTTTTACACGAGTTAATGTTAATAATAATGACCGTGACGTTGACGTCATTGTCGTCAGATGATGAATACACTGTGGCTTTATAAAGCTGGTTAGCAACAATGCGTCAGTAATCGGTGGCGTTTTAACTAATGCACAGATCAGAATCAGTTTTATTTTTGCCAAGTATGCTACACACACCAGGAATCTGCTTCCGGCATGACGGTGTCTCTCTGGTAAAATTACAGTTTACTCTGTTTACAATTTATACAGTTCTATTTACAAATAGGGCGGCACGGTGGCTTAGTGGTTTAGCACGTCTGCCTCTCAGCACTAGGGATTTCCGGTTCGAATCCCCATCTGGGTGAAGTTTCAATGTTCTCCCCGTGTCCGCGTGGGTTTCCTCCGGGTTCTCCGGTGTTCTCCCACAGTCCAAAAACATGGAAAAAGTCAATTGAGTTCTCCAAATAAATCCCCTATAGAGTGTGTATGTGTGAGTGAGTGTGTGCCCAGCGATAGATTGGCGCCCTGTCCTGGGTGTATCTGCCCAGCGCCCGAAACATTCTCCCCTGGATGGGCATGGGGAACCCCCTCCACGACCCTAATATAGGACAAAGCGGAAGATAATGAATGAATGAATGAATGAATGAATTTACAGATAACAAATTTGATGTACATGTGATAGATGTGTTATGAAATATATATATATGGTAAGGTGCATTTATGCTCTAGTGATTATAAGCTGTTAAGGTGGCATTAACGTGACCCGAAGAGCACCCAAAAAAAAACGACCCCCTGCACTGTAATGCCCCCAGCAGCAGGATAAACAGTTGACATGAGGCAGGATGAATCTTTTATCATCATGATGTCGGTTGAAATCGATTCTCAACAAACCCAGGCAGCGTCTCTCTCTAAACTTCTATTGACCAGTTTTAGTGAGTTGGTGCGAATTGTATCCTCCGTTCCGTGTTCCGTAGTTGTTTGGCACATGGTGTGCTCTCCCGCTGCTGTCGGCCATGTAATTGAAGGAACTGTGTGTTGTGCATTCAGAGATGAACCGGGCTGGCTGTTCTCCGCTGACCCCCGGCATCCACAAGCCACTTTCACGCCGATCTGCTGCTTACTCTGCGTTTCCAGGTTGTTTTTTGGGATCTAAACCATAGAATTAGAGTTTATTCATAAAAATATTGATGTATTTTTTTTTTTGGTACCATATAAAACGGTTCTAAAACTTGCAGGATGATGTTCACTGTGTCTTTTCTCATTCATTTTTACCACTTCTGTTTTTGGAAACTGTTTTTTTTTAACCTAAACTGTAGCGCGTTTGTTCGTTTATTATTATATTATAAAAGATGTCTCTGCAAATGTGGGACCAACTACTGATGGACGATGTGATGGAGCTCTTGTTACTTTGTCTATATCGTGTGGATTGGGCGAGCACGCAGGCAGCTGGTTGCTGTAAATGAGAATAGTTGCATAAGGTAAAGGTGAAGCAGGCTTTATAGTTAAATTTATGGTAAACATGTGGACATCGGACCGCGGCAGTGACGACCAGAGACAGGATTTATTAACATGCTGCGTTAAATATAAAACTCTGGCTTGTGTAACAGCCGCTGCCATCTCCCTGCTTCTCAAAAGCATGTACACAGAACCTCAGCGAAACCTCCTGCAGGTGTGTCGGTCACCGATCTGCATCCCGCTGATAACTTGACCGATAACAAACCTTCAATTTCTTTCTAAGATACAAAACGATGTGTATTTAACCAGCTTAACCTTTAGAGAAACAATATTTAGTATAACTATATCAGTTAATCAGTCAGGTTTAAGGTCACATGCCATCGAGACTGTTGTTCCACAGGGGTTAGTGTTAGGACAACTTGTATTTCCTTTATATATGCTCCCGCTGGAAACAAAAATTCACATTATAGAAAAGAGTTTATAAAAAAAAAAAACATCAGGAAAATAATGTAGTCTATATCACGCATCGATACAAATGTGAAGCACTCAGAGATGTGTGTTAGTTCTAATGGACAAACGGCTCAGCCAATCAGATTTAAGGAGTGGAGCCACACGTTCTGTATCAAGTCCTTGTATTAAAAATAAATAAACACATTGCTGTGTTGTTCTTTTAATGTCCCGTATATCGATTAACCCACCAGGTCATAACACAGCGGAGGGTTCTGTGTCTCGTATATGGCTGCAGCTTTAGATCTGCGATGTTTAAACCTCATGCCACTATGCTTTTCGTCTTTAGTCGCCATCGGCGTTATTTACTGATGACTACAGGGTTTCACTTTGGACCGGGATCAAACCCTTTAATCGTTCGGATAATGCGCGAGTTAATGTTGCTAATAATGCATATGATTCGTTACGTGCAGACAGGATCGCTCCCTTGTAACTGATTAACCGTTTATTTGGTGACATGATCCCGACTGGTTGACCCAGGAGAGCGAAACTCAGTGAAGTCAGCGCTGGGGGCGGGGCCTGCGCGTCTCAGCACCTCCATTAGGTGTCCGTTGGGAACGTTTCAGTGCTGACGCGTAAGGCACTTTGGAACCCTTCACATACTTGCGGATCGCCCTGCCCGGTCAGCGTGATGAGACGAGGGTCGATTCTGAGCGTCTGCTGAAATCCGGGAATCTAAAATCCCTCTCTTAAGCTTTTACAACAAATAACAACAATATAAAGGCTTTACAGATGAGTCACATCCTTGTGTTTGGAGGAGGATGCTTTTCTTACATTCAAACCTGTGTGTTTTCCATAGTGATGCATTTGCTTTATAATCCCATCCTGCAGAGAACGTTTCAGGCGCTGGGCAGATACACCCAGCACAGGGTGCCAGTACATCACTATCTCTCTCTCTCTCTCTCTCTCTATATATATATATATAGATACATACTCAGCTATATTAGAATCATCTTTATACCCACATGCTCTTAAAGTTATATGATTGGTTGATCATGTGGCAGCGATGCACTACATGTACGATGTAAAACTCATTCATTCATTATCTTCCGCTTTATCCTCTATTAGGGTCGCGGGGGAATTCCCCATACCCATTCAGGGCAGAACATTTCAGGCGCTGGGCAGATACACCCAGGACAGGACGCCAATCTATCACTGGACACAGACACGCACGCATACACACTGTATATGGGGCGATTTGGGGAACTCAATTGACTTGATCCATGTTTTTGGACTGTCGGAGGAAACCGTGCCGCCTGTACAAATCATCTATTAAAAACTACCAAACAAACGTGGCACGGTTGTTGATGCCAGTTTGGCTTTTTGAAGCATTTTAAAATCTGCTAGGGATTTTTTGTTTTAATCCTGACGTAGCTCAGTGGTTAGGGTGTTGGGCTATCCCACGTCCACTGAAGTTACCAATTGAGCAGAACCCTTCACCCTGATTGCTTCAGAGGTTCTGTACCAACCCTGTACTCTGCAAGTTGGGATATTTGGAAGTGGCTTTTGCTAAAAATGACCTAATGTAGCTTTCTTGCCCAACATCTGGACCTAACCATGGGACAGTGTGTCCTGAAGTATAGAGAAGAGACAAGAGACACAAAGGCAACCGTCCATCTAAATAAATACCTGCAGTTCTGGAATATAATCCATGACTAAATAAGATTTAAAGTGGGTTCGAGTGCGGAACGGCAAACCTCGTGCTGCGTGCTCACTGCAGTTCTACCTTCGTTGGGAGGAACGCGTCCGTTGTTTCCGATCCTTTTTTGGGTTAATGATTATCTGTGGGACGCTGAATGTATTTGCATGATATGTTTACTGCCCGAGACCTCATCAAAGATTCCGCCGTCGCTCGCATACGTGTCCTTTATGACCTGTTCCACGTTATGTCTATATTAGGGAAATTAGTTCTGTATTACTGCGAGCTGTAGTTGAATATTTACATTGGTAAACAAATGTGCACATGTTCACCGAGGACGAATCGGAACTCACGGGCTGACCGTTAATGCCGTCACATCGACGTAAAGTTTAAGAAATTACTGTTAATTTATTCATTCTTAATATGATAATGAACCTTTTGAGACATTTAATGAGAAGCTGAAGCTTTAGCTTGAAGATTAAGGTTGAGAAAGAAAGTATTGGATGGGATGCTGTTGGAGAAACTGCAGGTTTACAGACGTAAACAATAGAATGTGGCCACCAGAAAACGCTTAAATATATTAATCAGCAAATTTATTAAGTTACAGCTACTTGTTTCTACACTTTTTTTGTCCATCTTATCATTTCCACATACTATAGACATGTTAGTCCCCTTAGGGTCATGACCCCCATGATGCTGGGGTTGGGGTTTGGTGCTGATGAGATTGTGCTGATGTAAATGGATCAGACACAGCAGTGCTGCTATCGTTTTTGTACTGTGCACTCACTGTGCTCTTCATCAGACGCCTTCACCTCATTTCTGCACCTCGTCGTCTGCTTTGTGTTGGTCAGCCTTCAGTTGTTCATCCATACTCATAGGATGCTATTTTTTTTACAGGATGTGGTATCCCTTTGTCTGATCAGTTCATAGAGCATCGTCACGATGCCGATGCCCCCGACTCCCTGCAATGCTGGACATGTTACACCACCCAGATTATATCTTGGGTGTTCTGAGTATTAAAGAACAGAGTCTTTCCGTCCGTCTCTTAGAGTAATTGTAGTGCACACTTAATAGATTAGTCGTGAATTCCGGAGAGTTTATTAAATATGGCATTTCTGAGATCAGGCACCGATGTCCGGTCACGTTGTTCATCCTGCAAATTACAATACAATCGCCTCCAAATGTAATCAGTTGGGTGGAGGCCAAGATCCAGAGTTCCTGCTTGTATTACTGAAATGAGATGGGGGGAGGGGGGGTTCCCATCGTGTCTGTCACTGCTTTAAGATTTTATATTAATCAGTTTGACATGATAATTAATCTAATATCATCATTTATTGTTGATTTAATGATAACACGTCGCTTTCTGATGGTTGGCTGCGTGGATCCATCGCTGGGCACACACTCACTCACACACACACAGAAAAAAACTATATGGGGCAATTTGGAGCATTCGATTCACCTTGAATCCATGTTTTTCCACTGTGGGAGGAAACCAGAGAACCCGGAGGAAACCCACGTGGACACGGGGAGCACATGGAAACTCCACCCAGATCAGGATTTGAACCTGGAGCTCCAGCGCTGAGTGGAGAACATGCCAACCACTAAGCCTGTATTTGTTTTTCGAATAACAAGCAAATTTCCAGTGTGCATGTGACCTGCACAGCCCCGGGGGGGTGTTCTTATTGCCCTCGTCATATCAGTATGTATAGCATCCCGCGTACCGCCTCCCTTCACGCCGCGCTCTGTGTTTTATTTATTTATTATTTTTTTCCCCTTCTTTATTTCTGGGCCTAGTTTGAACGGGTTGCGCCGTTTTCTTCCAGCCGTCTGGAAAAACAAAAGCCTTGACTGTTCCGAGTTCTACGACCGGCGTAATTTGGTTTGTTTTTAATGAATCTTATGAAGCAGCCATCAACACAGGAATGAGTCAGCGCATCGATTGCCCTCCGCACCCACGTGTCCGAGGAAACCGACAAACAAGTGCAGCAGAGAACGGGGGAGGCCTCGGTCGGACGTTCGCCGGCATGCCGATCGGACCGGACGCTGTTTGTATTGGCGACGTGGATTTGCTGCATTATTAATAGGTGCATGGTAAACAACCTCGTCCACCTCGTGATCCCACGCGAGACCGCAATGGTTTCCAGGGTGAAGAGCGTCTGAGTCGCTGGACTGTTGATCGTCTGCCCTGTGGGTATGGTATAGTGGGGTTATTAATATCCATCTAAAATGACTGTGCTAAAGGGGAGATGTTTGAAACGCTGCCACAACCTATAACCTGATAGCATGGATTATTAAAAGGGCAATGCGTATGGTATGGTGCTTCCATCATGAAAAGCTTAACGATGGATTGTTTGATCGCGTTGCACTTCTATAGAACACGACAAATCGAATTTAGAATGAAGAGTCGTGTCTTTCTTTTATGATCAGAACCCTCAGACGGGTCAGGCTCTGAGGGGATATGGTAGTCCCCTTGGGACTGCTGAGTGGTGCTGATGAGGTGGTGGTGGTGGTGCGTTGTGCTGATGTAAATGGATCAGACACAGCAGTGCTGCTATCGTTTTTGTAATCTGCACTCACTGTGCTCTTCATCAGACGCCTCCACCTCATTTCTGCACCTTGTAGATGTGACCTCACATCCAGCAGGTCGTCTGCTTTGTGTTGGTCAGCCTTCAGTTCTTCAACCATACTTATAGGATGCTATTTTACAAGATGTGATGTATCCCTGTGTCTGATCAGTTCATAGAGCATCATCACGATGCCGATGCCCCCGACTCCCTGCAATGCTGGACATGTTACACCACCCAGATTATACCTTGGGTGTTCTGAGTATTAAAGAACAGATACTTTCTGTCTTTGTCGTAGAGTGGTTGTAGTGCACACTTAATGGATTAGTCGTGAATTCCTGAGAGATTATTTAATGCGGCTTCTTCAGAAATGGACTTAAATACTTCGTTTTACTTGGCCGACCTAATTTACCTATTAATCCAGAAGAACATTGATGTTGGATGAGGGGGGTTCGTTGAATGGGGGTCGTGGGCGAGCCTCTCCGTGGGCACATGGGTATGTGGGCCTTGCCGGAACGGAAGGACCTTCTCGGAATCCCCCATCATGACAAGAGGAGTAATATTTAAATAATTAAGAAAATTATTATTTGTATAAACAATTCGTATAAAGCGACTTTCATCGTGTTTAAAACTGATGGTAGCTTTTTAAAGCGGGTCACTTTTAGGAATCGCATGGCAACAGAGCGACAGGTTTGCCGCAACCGAGCCGTCGGTGTAAACGAGCCCCGTGGCCTTCAGTCGAACTGCTGGAGACTTCATTAATAAGTACGACGTGTGTGTGTGTATAAATGTGTGTGTTGTACCTCCTCCTTGCAATGCCTCATTGAGGAAGCCCTGACCACTGGGGTTCCTGTAGGGGGGGCATTACCTCTACGATGGCGGTTGATGAGCGAGGGCGGTCACCCTCCGACCTCTTGATGTTGCTGCACTGTTTCCTGTGTCTATTTCTGGACGCCATTCTTTCCACTGAGCACCATTTTCCTCTCGGCTTCCAAGAAAGGATCTGCGTCAGGGTCTTTC
>JAFMOD010000298.1:1260117-1279457 GCA_019802435.1 Corydoras maculifer | reverse complement strand
AGGACGGCTGACGGGCCGCTTTCGTCACCGCCAGCCGGGCCAATGCCGGCGCAGCCTCTGGCGTTTCCATGGTAACAGCGCTTTATAGCCCACCTCGAGAGGTGGATACAGACGCGACGGCAGGGAGGGGGGGAAAGGAAGGTTGCAGGAAAAGATTATATATATTTAAAAAAAAAAAAAAAAAAAAAAAGACAAGCTCTTTCTCATTTTTCAATCCAACGCTTGATTTAACGAACACCGGGGGATCGACTGCTGGAGTCGGATCCAGAGCTGGAGGGGTACGGCGCCACGATGTTCGGGGATGCGACGCGGAGCGCCCGTGCACTGTCTGATGGTTTAGTAGCTGCTCTCCTCATACAGGTAAATTCTCCTGGTGGCTTATTTATTTTATTTTATTTTTTTATTGGAATGCGCTGACGGCTGTTTTACATTTAAAAGGTTCCACGTCTAAAAAGCTTCCGGATTCGAGATAAACTCTGGCATACCTCCGACTCCGTGTTTCCCCCGCTTCGTGCTCCAGTCCGTAGTTTCTCACTCGGGGGAGGGACTTCATAACAACAAACTTAGTAAATCCTCTCGCCGTCTCGCCGTGGTGACGTCTCCCGGCCTTCCTGTCTTTCGGAACCCAACGGAACCCGTTTCAAAGCAGAACGTTGGCGTTGAGGGCGAAATCATCTTGTAATGGTTGCTAATGGCTTGCATTAAGTGGCTCCACGCCTTGAATATGAGGAATCATGTTCTCTGACGAGTCTTTGTTAATAACCCTTGTGCGTGTTTGGCTTCGATGCGGCGGGATGTTCTGAATGTTTTTTTTTTTTTTTAAAGTCCCCGTTGGCTTTGCGTTCATCTGTAAGTGTTGCATTTGGATGCTTTGATCTCTACGTCAACATCCAAATATCGTAGCTTTGACTAAAACGTCAGCGATGCACTTTATTCGAGTGTCAACGTCGTTTTTAATAATAGTTTTTTTTTTAAGTTGTAATGCAGTTCGGCGGCACGGTGGCTTAGTGGTTTAGCATGTTCTCCTCTCAGCACTAGGGATTCCCGGTTCGAATCCCCATCTGGATGGAGTTTCCATGTTCTCCCCGTGTCTGCGTGGGTTTCCTCCGGGTTCTCCGGTTTCCTCCCACAGTCCAAAAACATGGGTCAAGTCAATTGAGTTCTCCAAATTGCCCCCTAAAGAGTGTGTTTGTGTGAGTGAGTGTGTGTCCAGCAATAGATTGGCGTCCTGTCCTGGGTCTATCTGCCCAGTGCCCGAGACGTTCTCCCCTGGATGGGCATGGGGAACCCCACCGCGACCCTAATAGAGGATAAAGAGGAAGATAATGAATGAATGAATGTAATGCAGTTCATGGGTTACAGGCCTGTCCCACCGTTTTCCCGCATTGCTGCCCCAATGCGTGGATTACAATATATTATTTCCTGATGTTTTTGATAAAAAGCGTTCTGTAATTTGGACACTAGATGGCAGTTTTTCATAGTTACAGAACTTGAGCCGGAATCCGGTTACTCAGTGCCGGAAATTCCAGGTACGAATCCCAATATGGGTGGGGTTTGCATGTTTTCCCCGTGTTTCCGCGAGGGTTTTCTCCGGGTTCTCCGGTTTCCTCCCACAGTCCAAAAAGATGGCTCAAGGTCAATTGAATGCTCCACATTGCCCCATATAGAGTGTGTCTGTGTGAGTGAGTGTGTGCCCAGCGATTGATTGGCGTCCGAAACGTTCTCCCCTGGATGGGCATGGGACACCCTTCCCCGCAACCCTAGTAGAGGATAAAGTGGAACATAATGGATGGATCATATTTTAATTTCAATTTAATTTAAATGCAGGACTTTCCAGCCAAACAATTTGAATGTTCCCCGCTTAAAATGACTGGACATGATTTCTTTGCAAATTTAAAAGCGGTTTAACGATCACAGACTCGTTTTCTCTTTTTAAATCACATGATGCGCACTCGCGTCCTGATCAGAGAGTTAAATCGTCCGGTCGTTTGGATTTCGGAGGTCTTCCGCCGTTCAGGGCTCAGCTTTGCAGACTTTGTCTGGTCAGAGCACGTCCTCGTCCTCGTCCTCGTCCTCGTCCTCCTCCAGCCTTGCTTGCGACTGTTTAGATTCCCGAACAGCAGTGTAAACAATGACACGGGCTCCTCCGAAAGCCAGGACGCCATGCGCCGGAAGGTCGCGGCCTCGGCCACGGGCGTCGAATTTGCTTGTGGTGTCTGTCAAGTGGGCCGACCTTAAAGCCGAGAGGTCGGCCTCGTCTGCGGATCCCTGGCTTTTCTCCTTACCCCCCCCACCCCCCCGGTATATGAGCGCGCCAGATCGGGATTGTAGATTTTCACTGAGTGCTGACACCAGGTAGCGAAATCAGAAGTCATTACGGGGCTTTATTACAAAAGCCCAGGATGCAGTGCAGGAATCCAGCGTCACGCTTCCACCAGTTCAGAAATGACGTGCGCGTCGAGCTCCGAAAGCATCGCTTTACATAATCACCGACCTTTAACTCGCGTGTGACGGTGCCGCAATCACTGGTGCAATAACGGTCACAAACATCCCTCCAATAAGAACGCGGCGTTAAGGTTCAGTTCAGATACCTCGTTTTTTATGCATGTGTATATTTAAAGTACGTTTTGTTAAATTTATTCTTATTTTCTAAAGTGACTGTGAGTGTTTTGAAAGACTCTTATAAATAAAATGTATTATTATTATGCTTTAAAAAAAAAAACACTCTCTTAAGTAGTCAGCTGTTTTATAAGGCACCTCCCCTTCGGCTAATTCAATTCATTATTCATTCATTAGCTTCGGCTTAATCCTCTACTAGGGTCGCAGAGGGGAGGCTGGGGTTCCCCATACCCATCCAGGGGAGAATGTTTCATGCAGGGACAGGACGCCAATCTCTGGGCACACTATATGGGGCAATTTACTTTATGGGTCATTTAATGTACCTTGAATCCATGTTTTAAATACACACGGGGAGAACATGCAAACTCCAGCCAGATTGGGATTGGAACCTGGATCCCCCTCCCCTATATCCTCCAGGTTCCTCAGTTTTCTCCCTCGGTCCAAAACGTGTATTCAAGGTGACTTGGCTGCTCTACATTGCCCCATCTAATGTGTATAGAGACTGTCCTAAATGGATTTTGCCCAGCACCCAAAACATTCTGGATGGTGAGGGGGGGGGGGGGCACTGATGCAGCAATAAGGTAAAAATCCTTAATTCTTAAACCTCAGTGCGTCCTCCACTCTGCTTTACAGTTGTTAATGTTTTTTTTTTTTTGTAAGTAAACCACTGCGTTCCACTTTGCTGTGTATTTAAAACCTTATCGGTTCTTTGGGCGACACACGTGGGTTATTCTAGGTTCCTCCGAATGGCGTTTATCTAAACCTGAGCAGCCGTATACCCCCGTCGTCTCATCTTATCTAATGCGGAGCTCTCTAATTGCTTTTTGGAGTCATGTTCAGCCCCCAGGTTTAAATGCCTTCTGTTAAACTAAAGTCCTGACTCGAATCGGTCTTATTAGTTAAAGTGGTGAATGCATATCATTGCTACCAATTAAGGTTTCGTTTGAATAACCCCTGACACCAGACGTCTGTCGCCAAACCTCTTTTATGTTGCCTTCCCGTTTTTACATGATTATTGTTTTTTTTTTGCAGCCGTGCATGCGTTTGGAGCACGACCTCATAGAGCGCCGTTAAGATCCAACCTCGTTATGAAGTGTAATCAAATCTCGGGTTATTCAGGATGTGTTTTTGGTGACCTGTGTGCTGGGTGTGTTTTTTATTTATTTATTTATTTTTTTTTTATAAGGATAAGTTAAATCCATATGATGTTCTTTTTACATTTATTTACTTATTCAGTTTGTAAGCCTGTTTCCCAATTTTGGGGGTCTCTGGGATGCTGGAGCATCCTGGTCAGGTCTCCTCTCCATCATGCTGCAGAGACATGGACGTTCATGTGGATTGATTTTGTATTTAACTTTGGTAGAAAACCAGAGCGTCTGGGAGACACCCACACAGATATAGGGAGAACATACAAACCACAAAGTTCACACAGACTGTGAGGCAGCAGTGTGACCCTCTGTCCCTTCAGTTAATGATTCAGTACAGACGTTAATGTCTAAACGACATGATACGAGACGAGAGAAATCTGTCGAATGCGAAAGCTGCCGGAAACGCAGCGTTTCTTTTGGTGGAATAAACCTGACGTGTGGAATTTTCTAAACCCGGTAATGTGGACATCGTATTTCTGCTGTGTCAGCAAGCTTCCACCTCACACCTCCATCATGCTGCTGGATAATCGGTCTTATGCTAAGTACCCTGAGTCATGTGGACACAACGCAGGCATGGATAGATGTTTGGCTCAAACACAGAACGAGGGTTACACCAGAATGATTGATATATATATATTCATTCATTCATTATCTCCCACTTTATCCTCTATTAGGGTCGCGGTGGGGTTCCCCATGCCCATCCAGGGGAGAACGTCTCGGGCGCTGGGCAGATAGACCCAGGACAGGGTGCCAATCCATCGCTGGGCACACACTCACTCACACAGACACACACTATAGGGGGCAATTTTGAGGAATTTAATTAACTTGATCCATGTTTTTGGATTGTGGGAGGAAACCGGAGAACCCGGAGGAAACCCACGCAGACACGGGGAGAACATGGAAACTCCACCCAGATGGGGATTCAAACCGCGAATCTCTAGCGCTGCGAGGCGAACGTGCTAACCACTAAGCCACTGTGCCGCCATATATATGAGAGAGAGAGAGAGTAGGTGTGCTGAATCCCAAGCTGGGTGAAGTTTGCATGTTCTCCCCGTATCCGCAAGGGTTCTCTCTGGGTTCTCCGGTTCCCTCCAACAATCCAAAAACGTGGGTTCAGGGTAAATATGCCTCTCTAAATTGCCCCTATGTATAGTGAGTGTGGGCCCAGCTATGCATTGGTGCCCTATTCTGGGTGTATCCTCCCCCTGCTGGACGGGAGTTGTAATAGGAGAGATAATGAAAGAGTTCCTGTTTATTTCTTTTGCACTGATGACGATGATGGTGATGATGTGCAATATCAATAACTCTGATGCCTTCAGATATGTCATCACTGCACCCGGACGGCCGGTATCGCTGCTCCGACCCCGCCGTTTCCAACGCGGCCTAAAAGATCGGTGCCGTGCAGCCGGAATATAATTGGCGTGTTTGTTTTCAGGGGAACAGTTGCTGGCGAAAGAAGAAAAGTGCATCGATCATTTCTGAAATCTGTCGTTAAAGGCTCTGAAACGGTGCGCGGCGCAGCGTGAGCGCTCACTTAATGCTTCTGTTTTCTGTGTTTGGCGCCTATTCATTATCGTCCTTGTCTGGTCCTTCTGTTTGATGTCCCTGGGCAGCATGCTCTGCATCCTGTCAGCACGCTCTCGCTCTCTCTCGCTCGCTCGCTTACTCACCCACCAGCATCAACATGTGTTCGAGCCGAGCAGCTGATCTCAACCTGTTTCTCTCTCTCTCTCTCGCTCACTCTCTCACATGTGTTTTGTCCCTCTCCTCTCCTCCAGGTGTGAGGGATGAACCTGGCTCAAGCCCTCTGACACCCTTGAGCTCGGGCCCGCGTGGTGGATTCGGCATCCGTCCAGCTCCACCGCCGACATGCTGATCAAAGAGTACCGCATCCCCATGCCCCTGAGCGTGGAGGAGTACCGCATCGCCCAGCTTTACATGATCCAGGTCGGTTCCGGTTCTGTCCTGACGCTTTTATCCTTTACTATTAATATTTTTATTATTATTATTTGTTTTCTTTTTTAAACTACTTTTACGTTTGACTGTTGGAGGAACAGGGATGTGGAAACGGGTTCGTTTCATGAGAACCGTAGGCCTCTGAGGTTAATCCATTCCTATTAAATTCGCCAGCGTGGCTTATTTTTTTCCTCCTCCCTAACCCTCCTCAAACCCTCATGCGTCATTACATCCAACGCTGCACCTGATGAACTTGGCATCCTCGCTAATGGAAACCTCGCCGGAGAGGAAGACACCGTTAAAAGCAGGGGTTGGGTTTGTGGGGAAATCATGACTCCGGATGATGTAAAGATGGAAACAGCAGCATGATGAAACCTTCAAAACGACATCAGCCGAATTTCACAAACGCCGTGTATTTATTATTTAAACAACATCATCATCAATATGATTATTATTCATTTATTCATTATCTTTTGCTTAATCTCCTCTGGGGTCCTGGGGGGGGGGGGGCAACATTTGCCAACATTTCGGGCGCTGAGCAGATTCACCCAGGACAGGGTGCCAATCTATCACTGGGCACACACTCCCTCACACAAACATCCACTCACTATATGGGGCAATTTAGAGCATTTGATTTACCTTAAAGAGGTGACACTGTGGTTTAGTGGCAGGCATGTTCGCCTCTCAGTGCTTGGTGATTCCAGGTTCGAATCTCCGATCTGGATGGAGTTTGCATGTTCTCCCCATTTCCACATGGGTTTCCCTTGGGTTCTCTGCTTTCCTTCCACAGTCCAAAAACATGGATTCAAGGTCAATCGAGTGCTCAAAATTGCCCCGTATAGTGTGTGTATGTGTGTGAGTGAGTGTGTGCCCTGTGATACATCGGTGCCCTGCCCTGGGTCTATCTGCCCAGCGCCCGAAACGTTCTCCCCTGGATGGGCATCCAATGTTTTTATTTTATTTTTCACGCTGAAGGTTGTAGCTGAATCAATTTAATCTGGACCTTTTGCCCAAAACTAAGTAATCGTGAGCCGAGATTACGCACAGCTACACCTCTGTACTCTGTGAGGACCGGGCCCGCGTCCCGTTGTGTGATGTTGCACTTGGCGGTAATGATTTCATCAATTATTAATATAATTATACTTAATTCCTAGACGTCGCAGTAACTGACTCTACAGTGCCTTTTAAAAACAATTCTGTCCTGACAAAGTGCATCATGGGATAACATCGGAACGGTTCTGTAACACATCGGCCCACAGCACCACACACCCCGCTGCTATGCACCGCACCGTCGCAGTCATGTCATTAATCAAGCTGAACCTGACCGACTTGATGCGGCTTTCTGTAGCCGAGAGGACGTCTTTTCACCTGTAGGGCGGGGCCAACGTGAATGGAAACTATTCCGCTGTTGATGCAGGTCGTTGCGCTGCTTCTTGGTCGAGGTGTGACACGGTGCGTTTGATAAGAGTCGCAAATTAAAGGAACATGAATAAATTCAGAACGCTGCCCAATAGAAAGCAAAGTCTGAAGTGAAAAACACAACCGGGAGGAAGGAGGGAAGCTGTAAGGACCCCCCCCCTTCACTGCCAAGAAGCCCCTGTCTGGTCATCGTTTACATAAGACCATTAACATTTGAATTAGGACGCAGGTTTTTTTTGGGTCACAGCTGACTGAGTGCTGGGTTATTTATACTGCAGTGTGATCGGCACGAGTCACAGAGGAATAGAATAAACTTTAAAACATATTTGATTATCAGCAGCAGAAAATACATACACCTCCCCCGAATGTTATTCACAAGAAAAGCAGGATTTCACCAGAACCTCAAATGCAGGACAAAAATTATATATATATATATATATATATATATAATAAAATTTTTTCCTATCTCCTAGAGAGAAAGAGAGAGTGTATGTATGTGTGTGTATATATATAAATATTTATTTATTCAGTTATTCATTCATTATCTTCCTCTTTATCCTCTATTAGGGTCGCGGTGGGGTTCCCCATGCCCATCCAGGGGAGAACGTTTCGGGCGCTGGGCAGATAGACCCAGGACAGGGCGCCAATCTATCGCTGGACACACACTCACTCACACAAACACACTGTATATGGGGCAATTTGGAGAACTCAATTGACTTGATCCACGTTTTTGGACTGTGGGAGGAAACCGGAGAACCCGGAGGAAACCCACGGGGACACGGGGAGAACATGGAAACTCTACCAAGATGGGGATTCGAACCGGGAATCCCTAGTGCTAGTGCTGAGAGGAGAACATGCAAACCTCTATGCCACTGTGCTGCCTATATATATATATATATATATATATATATATATATATATATATATATATATATATATGTGTGTGTATGTATGTGTGTGTGTATAAATATGTGTATGTATATGTATGCATGTGTGTGGAGAACGAGAGAGAGAAAGACTCACGTGTGTGTGTGTGTGTGTGTGGAGGGATAAATAATTATAGAGGGATAAATATGTAAAATAAATAATAATAAATTTAGAATCGAATAAACTGTATAGATGTGAGTTTTGGTTTTTGGCTAAATGTGTCCTGCCATCTTTTCCTCTAACCCCTCACAACCACCCCCTCCATTATTGTCTCTCCATCATTTGTGCTGCGAATCAGTGCCGATGGAAACGCGCGGCCCGTGTTTGGATGGCTGATTAATTCTGCCGTACGGAAGCCGAGCTCCTTGTGTTTCTCCACCGCCGCCCTCCACACACCACTCAGAAACATCTTGAAAGCATCTTAATGCGGATTAGTCCTGTAGATGGCGTGACTGGCGTGCTTCCACCGGTTAGT
This sequence comes from Corydoras maculifer, assembly GCA_019802435.1. Taxonomy (NCBI): domain Eukaryota; kingdom Metazoa; phylum Chordata; class Actinopteri; order Siluriformes; family Callichthyidae; genus Corydoras; species Corydoras maculifer. The sequence continues at coordinate 1,270,913 of JAFMOD010000298.1, read as the reverse complement.
CAGTCAGGCTTTCATCAGCGGCGGCACCCGATACGTCCGTCTGCGCCTGTGGAGCGCCAGCGGGTCGTGACTGCAGATCGGGGCTGGGCTGCTCGGGAAGGGGCCGGAGGGAGCCGTCGGTCCGCCCACCGAGCTCGGCGCGCTCGCTGTGATTGGTGTGAGAGGTTAATCATCATCCTGCCAAACCTGCCGTCAGAGACGAGACAGCGCCGTGCGGCGAGAGAGCTCAGAGATCAGACCTGCGGACCTAAAAGGCCCGATCAGACCTAAAATTCCATAAATGGCCTCGTTCGTCTCGTCACGTTGTGTTTTTATCATTATGGAAAAATTTCTAATTCGGGTGCAGCGTCTGCGTGTAGCGCCGTTTCTTTATTATTGTTTTTTATTTAATGATGAAATTTAAGCACACAGCGTTTTGTATGTTCCTGTTAGAACAGATTTCAATTATTAATACCATGTTAAAGGTAAACAGCGTCTTTGTTGGTTAATTTTAGTTACAGGGATTTTTTAAATGTATTTATTTTTCCTCGCACAGATGTTAACAGCGTGTACCAGCCATCTGCTGCGGCCACCGCGACGTGTCGGGGCAGAATTTGCCTAATGGCCGTGAGCAAGCGAGAGACGGCGCATGGCACTCGTGCTCTGACGGGTAGAACCCGCCGGTCTGACTCAAAAGGAGAGATTTAGGGAGATTTTGCTGGAGGGTTTATGGTTACGCTCTTATTTACACGTAACCCACAGACACAGATTTTACAGAACGATAAAAACAGGTTCGGGTTTTTAAGAGCGGGCTTTCGGTCCAGCAGATCGTCAGGTTTGGGCTTTGTGCGTCTCACAGGTACACGGACAGACACCCAAACTCCTTCACCATAGAAATACAGAGGAACCTGATGTCCCAAAGCTGTTCATAGTCAATTAAACATTAAAATAATGTGTCCCCCGGGGATAATTAGCATGTTCATTAACTTGGTATTAGGCTTGATCTAATGCTGATGCTTTAAATTGTTCATGTCATCAGTTCCACATTCTGTACAGATGGACTTTGTAGTTCTACAGTTCCACTCTGTAGTCCATCTGTTTGTGCTCTACAGTACATACTGTGTCCTCTGTTCTAATGCTCACAACCCCAATAGTACCACCACAGAGCAGGGATTATTGGGTGGGGGCATTATTCCTATCCCAGCAGTGTCACTGAGGTGTTTAAATAAAACTAAAACCCCCTCAGCACATCAGTGTCGCTGCAATCCACCACCCAAATGATACCTGGTCTGTGATGCTCCTGACCAACAGAGGACCAACACAGAACACACAGATGGACTGAGAAGGGGGCGTGTCCTAATTTTTGACTGGCGCTTTTATAGGGTGCTGGGACGCGCTTTGATCAGAACAAGGTTTTTTTTTTTTTTTTTTTCCTCTGTGGATTTGGTATGTTCTTCTCAGAGTAATGCAGATTTCCTTTTACTGTCTGATAACTTGCTGCTCAGTAAACTGGTGAATCGGTGTGTGTATGTGTGTGTATGTGTGTGTGTGTCCTGTAATGGAGATCTTTTCCATGGTGTTATTCCTCACCCAATGGTTTCCAGCACTCGGTTCGTCCCTGATTGGATTTGGCGGCTTCGTCGATAAATAAATAATTTAACTAAAGAGAGTAGGGCATTTTTTAATGTGATTTACTTTTGTGTGTGTGTGTGTGTGTGTGTGTATGTATGTATATGTGTGTATATATATATATATATATACACACACATACACATACATACATACATATATATATATGTGTGTGTGTGTATATAATGTGTGTGTGAGTATTGAACTGCAGCTCTGACGGGATTCGGATGGTTCTTGCCGTCGATCTGAAATATTAAAGCTTTTTAACAAAACAGGGTAAATTAGAAAGCTGTGCTCAGATCAGTTAGAAAGATCATCCTAAATTCTGACTCGCTGTTGGTTAAACATTAGAATATTCTGTGTATGTGTGTGTGTGTGTGAGTGTGTGTGTGATGGTGTTTTACTGTGAATCAGTCTTCGGAGCTCTGCACTATGAGTCAGAACAGTTGTCAGGAGACGCAGGCAGATTCTTTTTCGGCTGGTAAGATGTTGGTAATGATCGCTAACACTATTAACGCTGCCGAGCGGCTCCGCTGTAGATCTCAGTCGAGAGCAGCTGGTGCGAGCTGGGTTATTTTTTTTCGAGAGTTAAATCTGTTTGCACTCGCTTAACCAACCCGCCTGCTCGTGCACCCGATACTTCAGCTCTCACTGATTCACTCGTTAAACTGAATCAACTTCATGCAGGTCATTAAACTATGGACTCCTCTGAAAGCGTATAACGGCGGCGTCCTCACGGCGAGGCGGGCGAGCGGGAACGCTCCTGCCGGCCTTCTTCCCTCTTTGCGCCCGGCCTCATCCCGACGTGCGTGCACACAGCGTCACAGCTGAGCTGCGGCTGCCATGGTTACGGGTGACATCAGCATGAGCGTGGCACTTTTTGTTTGCCGTGAGCATGCGGGGGGGGGGTGGTGGTGGTGAGGGGGCAGGGGCGGAGGGACGGGTCGCAGTGATGCAGGCATGTTGCCACGGCAACTTTTACTCCGCTGATTTTGTTACCCGGCGCCCGAGGCAAACTCTGGAGGCAGACCGCAACGAGGTCAGCCTCATTCGGAGGGGGGAGAACACTGCCCCCTGCAAACTCGCGTTGCCCGTCCGTCCGTCCGTCCGCACGCCGTCGCCGTCCTCGCATGCTTTCAGACACACGTTGCCACGCGGTGGGACCATCATCCTTCATCCGTTATTGTTAATGGTGTCATGGCTGGACAAACGGCTCGGCCAATCAGATTTAAGCAGCGAAACTGTCCGTTTCATAATAGTCTGTATGAACAAGGTTCTCCTTTGGAAACTTTCTAATAAATATTCTTATTAAAGTCACAGGCCGGCCGTCCGTCCTCTGTATGTATGCGTGTATGCGTCAGGTGACGGTCAGTGATGCTGTCCAGATGTTGCAGCACTAAGTGAATAGGTCTCGAACCTTCAGAAGGTACGTTGGAATATTCAGAGCCCCGCGGCTGGAAGCCTTTCATTCGTCTGCGCTGGTTTTCCTCAAGCAGCCTGCGTTCCTGTCACGGTCCGAAAGCACAGAGAAAAGGAAAGTGTGTGTGTGTGTGTGTGTGTGTGTGTATCTTTGTGTGGGCGTTTGTGTGTGTGCATGTTTGTGTGTGTATATGTTTATGTGTATATATGTGTTTGTGTGGGCATCTTTCTGTGTGCACTTTTGTGTGTGTGTGTTTCTGGGTATCTCTGTGTGTGTGCACGTTTGTGTGTATGTTTCTGTGTGTGTGGGTGTCTCTGTGTGTGCACGTTAGTGTTTGTGTGTGTGTATGTTTCTGTATCTGTGTGTGTGCACGTTTGTGTGTGTGTGTGTGTGTATGTTTCTGTATCTGTGTGTGTATGTTTCTGTGTCTGTGTGGGTGTCTCTCTGTGTGTGTGCACATTTGTGTGTGTGTGTGTATGTTTCTGTGTCTGTGTGTGGGTGTCTCTCTGTGTGTGTGCATGTTTGTGTGTGTGTTTCTCTGTTTTTCCTACCTTTTTTTTTTGTGCTCCTCTTCCTCGACTTTAATTCTGAATAAGAATCTTTTTTAAATGAAAGTCGTAATTAAAGGTGATGAAGATGACGAGCCACATTCATATCACTGAGACGCGCAGACCTCGTCTCGTGTTGCAGAGTTCAGATGAATAATTGATAAATAATGAATTCATTTATTATTATTAAGTTTCCATATCACAGCTTTAAAGTCTTTTTGGCAGAAGTTACGCTCGGAGAGTCCGTCTCCCAAACGTCCCCTGAATGATGGGGTGTCTCAGCAGATCATAATGGCAACGCCGCTCCATCCAATAATTAAATTCCCAGCTCTTTGCCGCTGATTCAATCACGGTTCAATTAAGCGTCCGGCGAGTCGGGCGGAGCTCCGCCATCATCGATTGTTTGGTTCTAAACAGATCATTAGTGCTGACGTGCGTTTGGACTCGAATGCAGCCGCTCAATACCCTCAGTCTGACATCAGAGGGCCGGGCCGGCGTCGGCCCACGTCCGGCCTCTCATCATCCGGGTCATTAGGTCCGATCGTATAATCAGTCTTTGGAAATAGACTCCCTCGTCTTAAGTGAGTCTGCCATTAAGACTTCATATTAACGAGAATTAATTGGGCAATCAGGGGTGCTACGGCGGTGTAGTGGTTAGTATGTTCTCCTTTCCCTCACTGGGGCTCCAGGTTCGAGTCCCCATCCTGTTTCCATGTTCTCCCCGTGTCTGCGTGGGTTTATGCCCTCAGTCCAAAAGTATGGATTTAAGGTGAATTCATGCATCTATTATCATCCGCTTAATCCTCCACTAGGGTTGCAAGGGATGAAGGGGGGGGGGGATTCCCCATGCCCAACAAGGGAAGAAAGTTTGGGGTGCAGGACAGGACACCCACGACAGGCACACACACACATACAAAGATGTACTATATGGGGCGATTTAGAGCATTCAGTTTACCTTAAATCCATGTTTTTTTGATATGGAGAACTGGAGGAAACTCACACGAGCACGGGGAGGACAGGGAAACTCCACGTAGATTGGGATTCAAACCTGGATCCCCAGGGCTGAGAGGAAAACATGCCAAAACTGAATGCTCTAATTTGCCCCATATAGAGTGTGTGTGTCTGTGTGAGCGAGTGTGTTCAGCGATCGATACACCCAGAACAGGCGTCCTGTCCAGCGCTCGAACCCCCCCCCTCCCCCATGTGACCCTTGTAGATGATTAAGCGGAACATAATCTAAAAAACACAGGACGTCGGTCTGTAGGTCCGTGATTTCGGCGTCCATGAAGACGACGCCTCTCCGTTTGGACGGATTGATTAGACCGATCCGTCTCGTGATTCTAAACGGTGTGATGTCATCGGCGGCTCCGAAGCGGGCGGATCATAAATGTAGAAATGTTCCAGCTCCCGTTAATAGAACCGTCCCGGAATAAAACACCAAAGCGATGTAAATGGGTGGAGGAGGCAGACGGCGGCCCGTCCCTCGTCTGCTGCAGGCGGAGGATTGATGACGGCTCAGGCGGTGGTGTCGGGTCTGATCTCAGCTGTCAGCGCCGTAATGAAGTGCTGCTGAAGCAGAGCGAGGGCAGAACACTGCGGCAGAACCTGCCTCTGTTCTCCTCCTGCCTCTGCCCCGCCGTGAATCCACCCCACCTGCCCCCGGCCAGCTGCTGACGGACACCCTCCCCTCGCCTCGCCTCTCTTTACCAAAAACATGTCATTATCTTCAGCTTTATCCTATAAAAAAGGATAAGGGGGGCGGGGGGGGCATATTTCGGGCGCTGGGCAGATAGACCCAGGACAGGGGGCAATCTACCGCTGAGCACTCACTCACTCACACAGACACACTCTATATGGGGCAATTTGGAGAACCCAATTGACCTTGATCCATGTTTTTGGGACGAAACCGGAGAACCCGGAGGAAACCCACGCGGACACGGGGGAGGACATGCAAACTCCATCCAGATTGGGATTCAAACCAGGAATCCCTAATGCTGGGCCCCCCCCCCCCCCCCCCCCCCCCCCCCCCCCCCCCCCCCCCCCCCCCCCCCCCCCCCCCCCCCCCCCCCCCCCCCCCCCCCCCCCCCCCCCCCCCCCCCGCCCAGTTCTAATACAATGACTGATGATGTTTTCCGAAGCGTGTCCTTTGATCTGATTGGCCGGGCCGTTTGTCCATCTGTTAATCGGTCGCTTGTGCCGTTTCCTTTTAGAAAAAGAGCCGCGAGGAAAGCGAGGGTGAGGGCAGCGGCGTGGAGATCCTGGAGAACCGGCCCTACACGGACGGACCCGGCGGCACGGGGCAGTACACGCACAAGGTGTACCACATCGGTCAGCACATCCCCAGCTGGTTCCGCTCCATCCTGCCCAAGGCCGCCCTGCGGGTGGAGGAGGAGTCCTGGAATGCCTACCCGTACACTCGCACGCGGTAAGACCTGCGTATCGGCTTCCAAAGGGTCGCTTTAACATCCGAACCTACAAACAATTCATCAGCCAACTCCATTAAAGGTTCAAATCCGGAGTTCCCACGGTGGGGCCCCCGAGCGGGGCCCTCAACCTCGTGAATCAATCAAGTTTCAATGACGTAAAGCGGTGGTTCTCAAACCATGGTACGCCAGATAATGTCATACCATGTCCTCCCCGTGTCCATGTCGGGTTCCTCCGGGTTCTCCGCTTTCCTCCCACAGTCCAAAAATATGGATCAAGGTCAATTGAGTTCTCCAAATTGCCCCATATACAGTGTGTCTGTGTGAGTGAATGAGTCCTGTCAAGAATCCTGTTTTAGTGGTTTAGCATGTTCTCCTTTCAGCGCTGGGGATGCTTGGTTCGAATCTCAATTTGGGTGGAGTTTCCACGTTCTCCCCGTGTGCGTGTGGGTTTCCTCCGGGTTCTCCGGTTTCCCCCGACTGTCCAAAAACATGGATTTAAGGTGAATCCGCTGCTCTAAATTGCCCCTATAGTCTCTACAGGGTGAGGGTTGTGTCAGGAAGGGCATCCGACGTTAAACACTGGCCCAGTGCCCAAAACATTCTGGATGGGCATGGGGAACACCCCCCACCCACCCCCACGAACCTAGTAGAGGATAACGTGGAGTCCACTGTGGGTTCTTGAGCCCTCAATGCTAAACACAGGGTTGAAACAGCGCCCCCTGGAGCAATGAGGGTTAAGGCTCCAGCACCCACATTGGTAACTTCAGTGGACCTGGGATTTGAACCCCCAACCTTCCGATTGATATCCCAACACCCGAACCACCGAGCTACCACACATAGTGTACCAAGAAACACATGGAAGGGACGGGTTTAGGTAGCGAGGGCCCGCTGTGAGCCCAGATTTGGGCGCGAGTGCTGATCCCGGTCCAGGTCCTCTCCACCGGCGTCACAGATCGTCCTGAATGACCTCACAACACAGCCCCCTCGATGAAACGGGGACAGATCCCCTGAGAGCGTTTGTTAGATCTTCCTAGAAGCGTGGGAGCTGTTAATAGCTGCAGAGGACCGGGGGGGGGGGGTGTTCACCTCTGTAATGGAGGCTGGGGTTTTGGAATTTGGAATCGGACGCCGCGGCATGTGTTTTTTGGGTCGTTTGGTTCCGTGTCCTCAATCAGCCGCTTAATCCGTTTCTTTCGTCTTCCCGTTCAGGTACACCTGCCCCTTTGTGGAGAAGTTCTCCATCGACATCGAGACCTATTACAAGCCCGACACGGGGACGCAGAACAACGTTTTCAATTTGTCCTCGGCGGAGAAAAGGCAGCGGGACATCGGTAAGGACGCCGCGAGGTTGCGGACCCAGCCAAACTTCCCAATTTCTCGTTGGCACCGAGTCGTAGGCGCGCTCCCTCCACCCTGACCTCGTTATGTAACGGGTTTTCGTGCGAGCGGGGCTCCCGGTGAGATTGACGTGCCGCCCCGTCATGTCCCCGTCGTCTCGAGACGCTGACGCCGTTCTGAAATAAGCATCTCTGTGCTGTGGAGGAGGAGGAGGAGGAGGCAGCGTGCTTCGCATGTGGGCTGCCTCGCAGGCATCGCCTCTGCAGCTTGTTGCATAACTCGGTCCGTGGCCGGAGCGTGCAGGGGGGACACCTAGTGGCCGCCTGCCAGCTACTTCGGCAGGAAGGTCCCTCTGATGGAAGGCTTCATCTTGCGTGCGAGCGAGAGTGATGAAGCCGGAACAGATGTGTTAATAGATACGGGTCGCCGAGCGCTTCGCCGGGCATTTCAACAACATCCTGCTTTGATGAACGCATGCACAACGTTGGTTTAACGTAGCGGCACGTTCACGTGGTATTTAATAAGAAGCCGTCTATAACGTTTGTAGGCTGAATGATATGTGAAAATTGGTATTATTTAAAGAATAAGCGGCTTAGTGGTTTAGCATGTTCTCCTCTCAGCACTGAGGATTCCCGGTTGGAATCACAATCTGGGTGGAGTTTGCATGTTCTCCCCGTGTCCATGTAGGGTTCCTCCGGGTTCTCTGGTTTTCTCCCACAGTCCAAAAACATGGATCAAGGTCAATTGAGTTCTCCAAATTGACCCATATAAAGTGTGTCTGTGTGAGTGAGTGTGTGCCCAGCGATGGATTGGCGCCCTGTCCCGGGACTATCTGCACCTGAAATGTTCTCCCCTGGATGGGCATTGAGAACCCCCCCCCCCGCAACTCTAGTACAGGATAAAGCAGAAGATGATGGATGGATGATATAAAATATATGTAATATAATTATATTCATGGCGGCACGGTGGCTTAGTGTTTGGCATGTTCTCCTCTCAGCGCTGGGGATTCTCGGTTCAAATCCCAGTCTGGGTGGAGTTTGCATGTTCTCCCCGTGTCCGCGTGGGTTTTCTCTGAGTTCTCCCGTTTCCTCCCAGTCGAAAGGTCAATTGAATTCTTCAAATTGCCCCATATAGAGTGAGTGTGTGTGCCCTGTCCTGGGTCTATCTGCCCAGCGTCAAAAATGTTCTCCCCTGGATGGGCATGGGGAAACCCCCCCGCGACCCTAATAGAGGATAAAGGGGAAGATAATGGATGGATGGATTATATAGTATAATTAAATTAATATATTTGTGTCTGTGATTGTGTTTGTCTCACTGCACACCTGTAATAAACGCTGACACTATAGCGTTACAGGTGTCCGTATATTTTTAACAATTGATCATGTGTGTGTGTGTGTGTGTGTCCTGCAGATCCCATAGACATCGTGAAGGATGTAATCGCACCTCATGAGTATTTGGCCGAGGAGGATCCCAAACTCTACAGGTCGGTGAAGACGAGGCGTGGTCCACTGTCTGACAGCTGGATCGAGGAAATCAACCTTAACCTCGCCGACGTTCCCGTCATGTGTGCCTACAAGCTGTGCAAAGTGGAGTTCCGCTACTGGGGCATGCAGTCCAAAATCGAGCGCTTCATTCACGACGTGGGTAGGTTCCGCAGGCAATCCTGGAGATCGGGTCGCAGGCCGCTCGCTCGCCGGCTGCCTCGCTTTTAAAGTGTGTGCACGTGAGCGTTTGTGTGTGCATGATTGCATGCGCTCACGTGTGTGTGTGTGTGTGTGTGTTACCATCCTGGTTATGTCACATTATCTCGGCGAGAGGGTGGGCAGCATCTGTGACGCGCCGCACGCAGGAGGAAGCTTTTATTGCGACGCGCTCGCGTCTTAATCATTAACCTGCTCTTAATGAACATGAGATTGATGCGCAGCCACTTCAATAGAAATCAGAACCTGGAAAATGGAGGCGGCGCGAGGCTGAGCGGGCATGAGGATTATCTGCTCTCCCGCCGACTTTATCAGGCGGGGTTCGTTTCCCGGACGTCCCTGAGCTTTTTGGTGTCCATCAGCACAAGTTCCACCGTAATTCAATCAGCCCTCGCTTTTCGCCTTGTTCAGACGTTCGGATGATGTTCTATTATGGTTCCTCTTAAACGGCAGAACTGTGATTTAATTAATCATATGGAACCTCAAACACCAGAAACTGCGTCTTATTCAATCAGCCCTCAAAATATATTACAAAACTGGTAGTTGCCGTCCTTAAATCTGATTGGCCGAGCTGTTTCTACAGCCGTTGACATTAATTATGCCTATAATAACATGCACTTGTAAACGCTTCACATTCCTATCAATGCGTTATATACAATACAGTATTTTATAGATGTTTTTTTTTTATTTAAATTTTATTTTATTTCTTAGAAATTGCGTTTTGTAATCGGCCACTAGATGGTTGTTTTGATTTGATTGTTGGCGAAACCGGAATCCTGTTACTCAGCGATCAGCATTCACTTTAGAGACCCGGACAGGATTACGTCGCACATTATTAACAATTTTGCTTTTAAATGAACGCATTTCTGAATCTAATCAATAATGCCACGCCCTCTCGTACCGTATTGTTTCATTATGTTCGTTCTCCTGTGTGCCGGTCGACCATCGAAGGCCAGGAGCATCTTTAGTTGTAAGATGTATGAACCTGTTTGAGATATAATAATAATAATAATAATAATAATAATAATAATATACTAATATAATATACTAATCTAAGATTTTTCGGTACTGGGTACCTCGTTTTACCTCAGCAGATCTGGCATCCCCAGTGTACATACTCCTGAGTGGGAAAAAAAACATGACCGAACCCAACCCGAACCCATGACCGAACCCAAAATTGCCAACTATTAGGCCTTTAAATGGTTCTAACAACAAATCACTGATCAGAAACTCAAAGCTCATGGTTCCTAAAGTTGGTACACGTTACAGAATTCTCTTTTCTTTCCTCAGGGCTCAGGAAGGTGATGGTCCGCGCTCACCGACAGGCCTGGTGCTGGCAGGACGAGTGGTACGGCCTGACCATGGAGGACATTCGGCAGCTGGAGTTGGAGACCCAGTTGGCGCTGGCCAAGAAAATGGCGCAGTTCAGCTGCAACGAGGACGGCGGCGAGGCGCACACCAGTCCCGCCAAAGAGCAGGACGCCAAGGAGGCTATCAGCGCCATCGAGACCGAGAGCGGCTCTCGGAACCTGGGGGACTCGCTCCAGGCTCGGGGGGAACTCACCAAGCAGTGGTCCACCTCCTCCAGATCGTCCCGCTCGTCGAAAAGAGGAGGTAGTCTTTATTTCAGTGACGACGTCCAAATGTCTTAGTTACTGTCTGTTAGTCTGGTTACTGGTTGGGAGGTGGGGCTGGGGGTTCCAGTACTAGGGTTTAGGGGGTGGCTTCCATAACTACCATGGGGGTGGGGGGGCTT
>JAFMOD010000298.1:1202002-1253742 GCA_019802435.1 Corydoras maculifer | reverse complement strand
GGGCATGTTGGCAGGTGGGTACATAGAAGGGTGGTATGTTGGTATGTACATGGGGCATGTTGGCAGGTGGGTACATAGAAGGGTGGTATGTTGGTATGTCCATGGGGCAAACACCTGGGATCAGCTGAACCTGTGGCAGGTTCGTATTATAGACCCATTAATGTAAAGCATGTGACCCGTCAGGACGTTCCATCCAACGGCGGTCCAGAGAAGCTAAATGAAAAAACGAGACGACCTCACGGTAAACGAACTCTTAATTTTTGTATGTATTTCAGGACAACGACTTGCTCTCACCGGGCATCATCATCAACAGCAGCCACGGGCCCTCGAACTCGGCCCCGGGTTCAGGCCTGTCCCTCGAGGGCAGTCGTCACCTGAGCCGCAGTAACATCGACATCCCGCGCTGCAGCGGCGCTGACGATCCCAAAAAGCAGCTGCCCCGCAAGCGCAGCGACTCGTCCACCTACGAGCTGGACACCATCAAGCAGCACCAGGCCTTTCTGTCCAGGTCGGGTTCACGGAACCCACTCTTCATTTAAAGACGAGCCACGTTTGGCGTTTGCTCATCCAGAGGTTTGCTCTGTGCTTCGCAGTCTGCACTCCAGCGTCTTGAGGAATGACCCGGGCTCTCGCCGCTCCAGTAACAGCACTATGCTGGAAGGCGGAGGTGCGCTGGGCAAATTCGATTTCGAGGTGTCCGACTTCTTCCTGTTCGGTTCTCCTCTGGGTTTGGTTCTGGCTCTGAGGAAAACCGTGGTCCCTTCACTGGATGGTAAGTGCATACGGCTCCTATTTGCTATTATATTTTTTTTTATTGCTTTATGTCAGTGTTATTTTAATGCGTCGGGGTCGTTGCTCTGCTTCTTTGACTCCACGTCAGAACGAGCGTGGGAGATCGGACCATCTTTTAATAACCGCATGAAGCCGAATAACAAAGCGGCCGCAATCGATCCGTTTGTTTTCAATTCCCTTTATACTGAAACCTCGAATTGCGTTCGTGCACGCTGTGACGAATTTTTGCCGTTTGCACCGCGTAAAACCAATTATTATATTTGATGAAATTCATTTTGGAAAGCGTATTATTTCATTGTATGTAACCCGGCCTCTGGCTCGGCTTTGCTCGGCCTTGTGACGACGTTTCCCAAAGCAACCTTTATTTCACTATGAGGAAAAAAATAAAACTAGAACACCAAACTAAACAACGTTGTAGCTCTGTGAACCGAACACTCTGAGCGCTTTTCATTCGTATCAATGCGTGATATACAATACATTAATTTCCCAATGTTTTTTTATTTTTATTTTTTTTTAAATAAACTGTGTTTTTCAATTTGGTCACTAGATGGCAGTGAAATTGTCAGAGTGATTAGTTTTTTTTTTATGATGTCGTGGAAGACCAGATTATTAACGATTTTGCTTTTAATAAACACATTTATGCATCCAATCTTCTTTTTTTTTTTAATCATATTGTGTTGGTAATTATTTTATAAAAGCAATAAGACACTCGAGGTTGTGTATTATTGTGAATAAATAACAGGAAAGAGGGTTAACTCTACACTTCAGGACTAACACCTCTTGATTCTTCACAATAATGCAAATGCATTCAGGTGTAATTACTAACGAGTTTCATCCTGATTATTTTTGTCCTCTTTGCAGTGGCTCACCTCCGTCCTGCCTGCCAGCAGGTGTACAACCTGTTTCATCCCGCCGATCCGTCCGCCTCGCGCCTAGAGCCACTCCTAGAAAAGAAGTTCCACCTGCTGGCCCCCTTCAGTGTTCCACGGTACCAGCGCTTTCCACTCGGCGATGGGAACTCTGCTCTGCTGGGTAAGGCTGGCTCGACCTCGCAAATACGTCTTTACGCCGTGAGCAATTTGTACCCACGATGTTAAATACATTCAGAGTCGTTTGAGGATTAAAAATATTTTTTTTTGCTTTGACAGAAATTTTTTGCCGTACAAAATAAAGTTAAATAGAGTTATTTCTTTGTGAAATTTTACCAGGATTCGTTTATTACAAATTTGGGGTTATATCTTGTGCGAATATAATAAGAACATAATATATTTTTATTTTTTAAAAGCTCTTTGAATCATGTAAAGTAATAATTTATTCTTTATTTATAAAAATAAATGATAAAAAAAAAAAACATTTAAATGTTTGGCTTTTTAATAAATTTTTATATATATATATATATATATATATATATATATATATATATATATATATATATATATATATACACATCCAGAAGAAATATTTTAAAAGCATCCATAAGATTTAAAAACGTCATAAGGTTTTAAAGAGCATCGTCTTTGATCTCAGTCTGGCCGACGCCCGGTGCACTCCAGCTTCCGGAGCTGTTTGAATCATGTCTTTGTTCATACCATGTCTTTGTCTGTCTTTCTTTGTCTCCTCGCCTTGTGCCGTCGTGTTCTCATATGCCCATGTGCCGTGGCGGGCGCGTAGTGGAGACCCTCCAAAGCAACCCTCACCTCCTGCTGGAGAGTGGCGGCCGCTGCCAGGACGGCTTGGGCGAGACCTGCATCCCCGTCCCCGTGCTCAACTGGCAGGCTGCGCCAACCCCACCTGAGTGTGTGTACCCATTACTGTTTAGTTTTTCCACCGACAAATCGTGTGTCTTTAAGCCCCGCCCCACCCCCCCCACCGTCGTCAGTGTCCGTGTGTCTTTTTATATTCCTCTGTGTTTGCAGTAAAAATATTATCTGCAGACCGGTTTCCTGTTTACTGTAAATAATAATGATTTATACCATAAATATATGAACGCAGTCTTCATACATGTAGATTTGGATTATCAGATTATTTAATTAGGATTCATCTACTAACCAGAACTAGTAAATAGTCAAGTACCAATTTCTTTTTGTGAGTGTTTAATGTATTAAACATGACACAACCAAAAATATGTCCACCCTTCCTGTCTTTCAGGCCTTAAACTCCTCGAAACCTCTTTAATTAAAGTAAAATTAGTCTAATTTGAACAACACGATCTGAACCATGCGTTTCAAACGATATTGTGATACGTTCTCCGCTCAGCGCTGGGGATCCAGGTTCGAATCCCAATCCATGTGACATTTCCACATTCTCTCCTTGTCCGCATGGCTTTCCTCCGGCTTCTCATACAGTCCAAAAAAATATGGATTCAAGGTGAATTGAGTGCTCTAAATTGCCCCATATAGTCTGTTGGTGTGTCTGTGTTAGTGAATGGCCAGTGATAGATTAGTGTCCTGTCCTGGGTGTTTCTGCCCAGTGCCTGAAACGTTCTCCCCTGGACCCTAGTAGAGGTTTAAGATAATGGGTGGAACTTCTTGTAGTCAAGCTAACCCTAACCCGCCTTTGCTTTTCTCATCCTTAGCGGATGTCATGCATTCTCACGGAGCCATGTTCATGGAGAACTCCTACCCCTCGTCCCCCGCCTCGGCTGCACCCTCCCGCATAATCCGAAGGCCCAGCGAGGTCAGCATCGCCAGCCAGGTTTCAGGACTGGCAGACAGTTACAACGCCTCTAACATCGCCAACAGTGAGTACGCACATTAAAACTCCAGCCTGAACTCAAGCTAATGTTATCATGGGTTAATAAAAAGATGAAGCTTTTATACGCTGCCTGGTTGATGAAGACGGTTCTGAGTGGTACGGGGCAGGGTTGCTTTAATTGGGTTAAAAAAAAAGTCCATGGTTAGAATTGTTAGAACGTTGAGTTCTTGACCACCCCCTTTATTACACCTTTAAATTCATCCGCCTAAAATTGTGAAAACGTTGTTAATGGCGCATTTTAAATAAATAAATAAGTAAATCAAATGATGATTTGGTTTGTAATAAATATTAAGCCCAATTCGGATGAGCTGACGAAGACCAGCTCTTATCCCAAATTAAATGTGATACAAATTGTGTGTGTCTTTTCGTCCAGGCAGCGTATTTGCGTCGTCTTTTTGACGTACAGGTGTTTATTTTGCGTGTCCTCGTTTGCCTCGGGCGCATGTTTAACCCGACGTGCAGTGACGGATGCTCCTTTTACATTGTTTTGTTTATCTTGTAGCCCAGGCATGCCACATCAATCAGTCCAAAAAGCTTAGCCTTTTGTCCCAGCTGGCCCTCCCTTATAACAAAATGTCCTCCAGAAGCCCGTCCCCAAAAGCTCGGCACAAGTTACTCAAGAGCAGAGCGGCGGGCTCCGAGGAGGCCAGCTGCTTCGAGCCCTCCGCTCTCTCCGACTCCAGGGCCCCCTCGCCGAGCATGCAGCTGGATATAGAGCAAGGTACTTTTTGGCTCGGAGCGCGAAGGAACACGGAGCCTCCTTTTCCTCCCTCCATCGCTGTCCTGTGTCATTATACCTGTTGGTCCGAATCCCACTGTCCTGCTCGCCCTCACTAGCTCCAACAGCACTGCTCTGCACCTTCAGGCTACTCTGTAGCTGCTCTGTTATTTTTTCTCCTTTGCTGTCACTCATATCACCACCATAACTTCTAGAGTTCTCATCTTTAGCACGGAGACATTGGGATCAGCGTGGGATCGGGGTTCTGATTTGTTGTCTGGCGCCTTCCGTCCTTTTGGACGCGGTTTTAGAACGTCTGGTTGCCGAAGGGACCTGTATGTTGGGAAAAATGAATGGCATTTGCAATAAAACTAATAAATAAAAGGGTAAATTGGCTGCTTTTAATTTGCCCCTATATATTTGTGTGCGACTAAGATGAAGGACAGATGGAAAATGGTCATTAAAGACACGGACATCTTTTCTTTGTCCGTTAAATGATTTAACAAATAAATTAAGATAATACACAGCGATTCCCGGTTCCAATCCCAATCCAGGTAGAATTTGCATGTTCTCCCCGTGTTCGTGTGGGTTTCCTCCGGGTTCTCCGGTTTACTCCCACAGTCCAAAAACATGGATTCAAGATGAGCTCCAAATCGGCCAATATAGAGTGTGTGTGAGTGCACCCTGTCCTGGGTGTGTCTGCCCAGCACCCAAAATGCCCCCCCCCCCCCATCTAAAGCAGAAGATAATGGATTGATGGATTCTGCATTAAATGTATTGAATCTGGATTAGAACCCACATCGCGCTACATCTCTGACCTCCCGTGAGTCTGTGGTTCCACATTTTGGTTCCACACACTGATTGTTTGCAGTGTGTCGTCCAGCACAAACCCCAACGACAGACAGAGCAAAGAAAAGACGGTGTTCTCAGACGTCTGTAATTCTTTCACGCGAAAACTCCGAACCAAAAATATAATGTTTTGCATTTTTCGGATCATTTTTTTAGAATCAGTATCAATAAAAATGATTCGTAATCCTCGTACCATGTGATATTAAAATCAGAAGCACGTGGCAAACCGAGTCCATCTGATCTGAAATAAGCAAATCTGCTGAACTTTATTTAATGTATGCTCATATTTTACGATGCCTGTTGCGTTGTGGGATGACGCGTCCTGTACAGGTTAGAAATACGAAACCAGGCGTTTGCATGACGAGTACGTTTAGTTATCTTAAATCAGAATGGATGACATCGTATGCTTTGCCTCTCAGTCAAATGTTTTCTCCTGCTAATTTAGTGACCTCTGCGATTTACGAAAAAGCTATTCAATTTTAATACGATCATAAACAAGCGGCCATTAAAAAAACTGCTTACCTGAGCAAAAATCCCTCACAATGTGTAATTCATTAATCCATAAACATTAATGTCTCGTTTGTGTCATCTACCACCGTACAAACACACAATTTGTAGAATGTTATCAAAATATTTCATATTATTAATATTTATGTCTTAAATAATAATAATAATAATAATAATAATAAATATAATATAAATAAGGCAGCACGGTGGCTTAGTGGTTTTGCACGTTCACCTCTCAGCGCTAGGGATTCCCGGTTCGAATCCCCATCTGGGTGGAGTTTTCATGTCCTCCCCGTGTCCGCGTGGGTTTCCTCCGGGTTCTCCGGTTTCCTCAAGTCAATTGAGTTCTCCAAATTGCCCCATGTAGAGTGTATATGCGTGTGTGTCTGTGTGAGTGAGTGTGTGTTCAGCTATAAATTGGCGCCCTGTCCTGGGTCTATCTGCCCAGCACCCGAGACGTTCTCCCCTGGATGGGCATGGGGAACCCCACCGCGACCCCAATAGAGGATAAAGCGGAAGATGATGGATGGATGAATAAATAATATAAATATTTATGTCTTAAACCTGAGGGAGGGGATTGTAGTTGTGCCAAAAATATGTAGGCACTCCTTTAAATCTCTGAATTTCGGTGTGTTCTTAAGACGGAGCTTAAAAACAAATAATTTTTTATTGATTATTGAGGAATATGGATTTGTAAGGGCATCTTCAAATCCCGTGTCTTCTCACCCGACCCGATGGTTGTTGTTTTAACAGTGGAGTGTTGTTCTGCTGTTTGTATCAATAGTTAGTATTGTATAGTCGTAATAATAGTTTAGACTGTAGGAGTCAAAACCTATGCAGCCGTTCCCATCCCACAGCCCAGTGCACTCAGGTGCTTCTGTCTTTCACGTTTACCTGTCTCATATCTCGTGACCTTTGTGTCCTGAAACGACTTTAATGGTCTTCTAGATTAGGTCTGAGTGACTGAAGTCATGTCCTCTTGGTCACTGTTGGATTCCGCTCATGCTGTGTGTGTGTCCCGTGCAGTTGCTGGACGTTGGTGGGGGACCAAGCGTATAGATTTTGCGCTTTACTGCCCCGACGCCCTGACCGCCTTTCCCACCGTGGCTCTACCTCACCTGTTTCATGCCTCTTACTGGGAGTCGACTGACGTCGTGTCATTCCTGCTGAGACAGGTATGTCCTTACATCACATTTCACGTAATGACTTGCAGAAATGTGCCGGTAAGCTTATGGTCGACGTCTCGTATATGCAAATTTATGCAAAATGTACTGACACGTATACTTTATTTTATTAACCAATAAAACCTGGTATGGGGTATTTTGACTTCTAATAAATGAATCTTATTATTTTTCTAAATCTCTGGCTCTCGCAGGTGATGAGGCATGAGAATTCCAGTATTCTGGAACTGGACGGCAAGGAGGTGTCGGAGTTCACGCCCTCAAAACCGCGGGAGAAGTGGCTCAGAAAGAGAACGCATGTTAAGATCCGGGTACGACGTGACTCGAAATATATATTGTATTTCTTTCTTTCTTTATTTTTATAGTTTTAACAAAATATTTTAGGAATTCTATATTAAGAGAGGGGTGTCGTCACATGGTGTCTATTATGTCGCCATGATGAAATTAATCTATTAAAGTTTTATTTGTTCATATTCCATACGGTACCATTCTGTGTTTTTGTAAATGTAAGGGGAATTTTCCGTTTCGCAGAACGTCACAGCCAATCATCGGGTGAATGATGGGGTCTTCACAGAGGACGGCATGCAGGTGGTTATGGGCCGCTTCATGTACGGACCCCTTGACATGGTCACTTTAACCGGAGAAAAGGTACCGCGTTACTATATGGTGGAGTGGGTTAGCTCAGTGGTTAGGGTGTTGGGCTATCAATCTGAAGGTTGGGGGTTCAAATCCCAGGTCCACTGAAGTTACCAGTGTGGGTCCTTGAGCAAGACCCTTAACCCTCATTGCTCCAGGGATGTTGTGAATAACCCTGTGCTCACCTTGTAAGTCGCTTTGGATAAAAGCGTCTGCTAAATGACCCAATTATTATTATTATTAATTAATTATTATTATTATTAATTATTATTACTATATCAGAACAATAAGCTCCTTTTATATCTTAAATATTATAATAACTAACAAGAAAACCACCCCTTTGATACTGATCCTAACAATGCAGCCCGACTCGGCTCATTGCAGGACTTTCGGTTTGCTGGATCACACTGCTGTGTCTAATCCATCTCCCCTTATTTTGAAGGTTGACATCCATATAATGACCCAGCCCCCGTCTGGAGAGTGGGTGTACTTTGACACCGAGGTGACTAACAGCAGCGGCCGAGTCTATTATACCATCCCAGAAAGCAAACGTCTGGGCATTGGGGTGTACCCGGTGAAAATGGTGGTGAGGTATGTCTTAAGATCTTGGCAGGTTACAGATTTAAGGACCGACATTTTTGAAATTTACAGAATAAACGAGAAAAAAAAAAAAAACATTCCTTCACAGAGGTGACCACACGTCTGCAGATAGCTACCTGACCGTTCTGCCACGCGGAACCGAGTTTGTTGTGTTCAGCATCGATGGCTCGTTTGCTGCCAGTGTGTCCATCATGGGCAGTGACCCTAAAGTAAGAGCGGGAGCAGTGGACGTGGTCAGGTACGTCCAAGAGACTGCGCTTCAAATTGTGATGATAATGCATTGTAATAAAATTTTTACCTTCTATGTAAAACTGTTAATTTTAATTTAAATATATAACCAATATCCAAAAATGTATAGCTTATTTATTAAAACAATAAGGTACGAGAGGGCGTGGCATTATGGTGAATTAATCCCATAAAGAGGTGTTATTAGTCCCGACACATAGTGGAGTACAGTTACTCTGTTCTGTGATTTATTCACAATAATACACAACCTTACAAAAAACAACGCTAAAACAGTTTTAATTTACCTAACGATTAATAAAATAAAAATAGAAATATAAAACAGACTAAAGCATAAGATAATAATAATCAGAATGAAATATTAAACTAGAATGTCCACAACGGCGTTAACCTTGAAATAAATAAGTAAATAAAACACCTACAAACACACTATAATAAATTATAATAAATTAAAATAAAGTTCAATTCATAAATGTGTCAATTAAAAGCAAAATGGTAAATCTGGTTCCGGTTTCTGAATTCTGTTTTATCTAATAATTAAGTTAGAGAATACTACCATCCAGTGGCCAAATTACAGAACACAGTTTATTTAAAACAGAGAAAATAATGTATTGTATTTCACTCATAGATACGAATGTGAAGCTCTCAGAGGGGTGTGTGTTATGGTCGATGATGTCACGGCTGATATAATCAGATTTAATGAGGGAAACGACCCGGTTTTATTATATCCTTTAATCTTTTTATCATCCGGCTTATTTTTAAGGTCTTAATGTTTTGTTATTCAGACACTGGCAGGACCTGGGGTACCTGATCGTGTACGTAACGGGACGTCCTGACATGCAGAAGCAGCGCGTGGTGGCCTGGCTGTCGCAGCACAACTTTCCTCATGGCATCGTGTCCTTTTGCGACGGCCTGGTGCACGACCCGCTTCGGCACAAGGCCAACTTTCTCAAGTCCCTCATTTCTGAGGTGAGTGGTTAAAGATTTTAAAATGATCCTATTTAAAATAAATAAATAAGTTAAAAAAAAATAATAAAATTTAAAACTTAAGCTGCAGTGTGACGCCTGGGGATTTGGCGACCTCTTTGGCAGACATGTGTTATTGCAGGCATCGATCAGAAACGTTTTATACCAATCAACAGTTACTTAATTATTATTTATTAAGCTTTTTAAAATTGTAAGAGGCTTTGTATATACAAATGTCCCTGTTTCTATAAATAGCATTAATAAATAGCGTTTTAATTGCTTAAAGTGTGACCCACTGTGGCTCTAATATAATCAAACTATTAATTCGAAGAAATTAAAACAGTTTTTTCTTTTTTAAAGGCACATATGAAGATATTTGCTGCGTATGGCTCCACGAAAGACATCTCAGTCTACACATCCCTCGGCGTACATCCCTCACAGATCTACATAGTTGGCAGACCAACAAAGAAAATGCAGCATCAGTGCCAGGTATCAAAGAGTCTGAGAATCCGATGTGCTTATCATGGTAATAGTGTTTGAATATCATCAGTGCCGTGACGTCAGGATTGAGGCTCCACCCTTGTAGCTTGGAATACTAACCCACGGATGAATAGCCCCTGAGCCACAACTGCCCTATATGCTATTTTTAAAGTGTGTAACCGGTTAATTATAAACAGCTTGTGTACTTGTGGAGATGCTGTGGAACCTTTCACTGTACATTGCAATGTTGCTCTGTGATTGGCTGAGTAGATTGACAGTAACGTGGATGTTTAAGTATTGTGTTATAAAAATATTCATTCATTATCTTCCATTTAATTCTCTACTAGAGTGGCGGGGGAGAGTGAGAGGATGTTCCCCCATGCCCACCCAGGACAGGGCACCAATCTATTAATGGGCACACACAGACACACACTATATAGGGGCAATTTGGGACATTTAATTTACCTTAATTCCATGTTTGTGGACTGTGGGAGGAAACTTGTGGGGAGAACATGCAAAATCGGTTTTCCAAGTGAAGAATGTGCTGACCACTATGCCACCGAGCCGCCCCTTTATAATACGTCATAACCAGAATTGATCTAATTTAATTAATTAAAAGTTCCTTTTTTTTAATTGTTTATTTCGATTCGCTATGTGATACTAATACTAATAATTTAAATTAAATTAAATGTACCGATGGCGGCACGTTGGCTTAGTGTTTGGCATGTTCGCCTCAGCACTAGGGATTCAGTTCGAATCTCCATCTGGGTGGAGTTTCCATGTTCTTCCTGTGTCTGCGTGGGTTTCCTCCGGGTTCTCCGGTTTCCTCCCACAGTCCAACAACATGGATCAAGGTCAATTGAGTTCTCCAAATTGCCCCATATAGAGTGTGTGTGTGTGAGTGAGTGTGTGCCCAGCGATAGATTGGCGCCCTGTCCTGGGTCTATCTGCCCAGCACCCGAAACGTTCTCCCCTGGATGGGCATGGGAAACCCCCCCCCTCCCCCCGCGACCCTAATAGAGGATAAAGCGGAAGGTAATGGATGAATGAATGAATTAATGTACCCATCTAACTCTCCGTCTCACACAGTTCGTCTCGGACGGCTACGCGTCTCACCTGTCGCAGCTGGAGTACAGCCAGCGTTCCCGACCGGCCAAGACGGGCAGCACGCGGGTCACCCTGCGAAAGGGCAGCTTCGGCCTGGGCGCCGGCGGCGACTTCTTGCGCAAGCGCAACCACCTGCTGCGCACCATCTCCTCACAGCCCACCTCCTCCTCATCCAGCTCGTCCGGCGGCCACGGCGGGCGCCCCGAGCGCGCCCAGAGCCAGAGCGAGTTCGACCGCGAACGGGCCGACCGTGCCCAGAGGAGCATGAGCATCGCCGCCGGGTGCTTCGGCCGCTCGGGGAAGCTGGAGGGAGGAGCGCTGAGCCCCAAGTAGATCTTCGTCACGGAGTCTGCGGGCCTTGAAGGGGCGGGATGAGGATGACGGACAGGCGGATGAGGTCATGGGCTCTGCGAGGGATTGGATCAGCCTTTCTAACGCAGCGTGATGGCCGTTCAGATTCATTTCATATGATTTGGCGTTTTGAGAAGAGGGAGGCTCCCGGTCCTGGAATGCTGATCCACGCCACTCGCTTTGCGTGAATGTATGGCTCGTAACGCGTCCTCGCAGTTATCCGGACGTGTTTTTTAATCTGTACATACGTGCCGTCCCTGAAATGCTCAGGGCAGCGTGGACGGAGACACCGGATCGGAGACGGGCTTCGTCGACCACGCCTTCTCTCGCCAACAGTCTGCCATCTCCTTACCAAGCCGGCCGCGTGAGAGCTGGTTGATTGGCCGTCCCGTGTATGCGCCGCTTGGTTTTGGCCTGCCAATCATCAGAAGCCTTACTTCCCGACCAAACACCATGGAATGAGTGCTGCTCTCGAGCTTGCCGTTAAAGACACCAGGCTTTTCCCCCCCCCTTACTTTTAGTTTTTGGTTTTATTTTCGGACACACGGTTTGTAATTTAGCAGCAATCCCTTTATCCGGCCATCTGCTTCTACGATACCTTCCAAAGGTGCCACTCGTCTACCCTTTGATCTCTGGTGCCGCATGCCACTTACACCCACGGAGGGTGCAATCACACTCCCACTCGGCGTGCCTCATCATCGCCTCCCTTGCGCCGAGCAAGGCGAGGAAGGACCCTCACCATTAAGGGGACTTGACGCGGGGACACTCGAGGAGCCGCGGAGGTTTAACTCATCGCTGGAGAAACCAGCTGACCGAGCCAAAATAACAAAACCCCGTTTTCAAACTCTGTAATTCACCCCTCCAAAAAAAAAAACCCAAACTTTATGACCTCATCGTTCTTTTTTGCGCAGGGCAAACGCTAGGGGGCGCTGTACCATCATCTCATGTGGCTACATATCGTCATCGTGTAGTGCATGATGCTTCTTAAGAAAAAAGGAAAAGAAAATCGCAGGACATGGGTGCAGGTTTGCACGTTGCTGTAGGTCTTTAGGAAATTAATCGTAATTAAAGAAACGATGTGCCAAATGCAGGAGAGAGAGAGAGAGAGAGAGAGCGCATTTGTGATGTACTACTGAGAGAACACGTGTACACGCTTCTAAGATGTAAAGTTCTATTCCATTATAACGGCACATGTACGATGTTTATACGATTTTAGATCATTTCAGGTCAAATCGAAGTCCTTTCAGAGTCCCTGCTTTAGCTTCCCGTTGATTTGTAGGCGTGTAGGACTACGGCGGAACGTCGCTTCTAATCCCAAGCTGTGATTTTGAACCTGTTCCAAGATGGGAAGGTGCGACCGGGATGTAGCCAAATAATGTATAAAGCTATTTTTAAACAAATGTCTGTTCAGAGGGACATACTGGATGAGGACGAGGCGTCGTGATGATGATCCGATGGGCTGCTCAAGCTGTACTTTTTTTTTTATTATTATTATTATTGTTATTATTATTATTATTGAAATGCGAGGTTTATCAGGGTCAGTCAGGGAGGGGAACCGTCGTCGCCGACCGGTTCTGATCAAAGTCTGTATGGGGAACTGAGGAGGAGGAGGTGTAGATATTGTAAAGATGTATATATGTTCCATCACCACGTGGAAACTGTATGGTCAGGAATTATTTATGTAGATTCGCAAAAGTATTGTACGAGTAGGATTTTATCGTAACCATGGTTCTGTTTTTATTTCTTCTCTCGCTCTCTTTTTTTTTTTTTTCTTCTCTTAATTACTTCGCCGTAGGATTCTGACGGTTTGTTTTAAGGACCAACCAGCTTCACAGCTTCCAGTTTGTACCGATCTAAACCAACAGACGACACCACCGCACAGACAATCAGTCTCGGGCACACAAGCTTACAATTTCAGCAGCATCTCCGTTCAGACCGCCAGGGACCCGGCTACCCCAGAGTCACGCATGGCTTCGTAAAGGTTTTTAAAAATCTGTCGACATGCTGTTAGAATTCGGTTCTTTTGTGATTTATAGTGGTAGGATGACGGTATGTGTATGTTTTACCAAATCTTTTAACTGTTATTTAGAATTGTGGAGGTTTTTATTTATACAGCAAGGGATCAATTTAGGTTCTAGGTTGCAATCAGCTCAAGTTTGTCCCTAACTTTATTTGTCGAGACATTTATATAATTTAATTTATTCTTTAAAATATATATAAATATATAATATCATAATATATAATCTATATATTATATATATCAAGATATATTTTTTTCGATTTATTTTTGTTAAGTTAAAGCTCAGATGTGCAAATTCTAAACGCATGGCCAGCTGTAAACACGGTCTACTTTCTCCAGGGGGCGCCATTAAGCCGCGTTTTAACGCTTGGATCCAACAGAAGCAGGCCCTTCTTTCTTCACTGACATCAGTTTTTACATCTTTCATTTATTAAACACACTTTTCTTTTTTTTTCTTTTTTTTTGATTGAAACGTCATCATGCTGACTCGACAAAATATTTTAGGGGAACGCTTTGCGGGGAACCACAGGAACGAAAGCCATTTCTGACTCCTCTTATGATTTGGTGGAATGTACCGATTCGGCTCACAGACCTTGCTTTGATCTCACCTGCTCAAAAATTGTGACCTGTCTGTAGGTGCATGCCAGCTCTGCTGTGTGTATATGTGTCTGGTGGCTTCATTTATATACGAGATTATACAACAACACACACGTCGCCTTTTTGAGGATGAGGATGAGGGTGGGGTTTTATTTCACTCGCTCTGTAATCATCCTGGGAGTGAAAACGGCGATCCGTCTGGGCTTTTGACCCTGTGGGGACGGTGTGACGTTTGCTGAGGATGCTGGGTGGTACTGATGATGCACACTGTACTCTTATCTGAATGACGGGATATATTCAGGATGGGGGTGGGGGGTTTCTCACAGGCTGCTTTTTTAATCAGGTGAGTATCAGACTGTTCAGCTGGTGGCCATGCGTAGGACATTTCTCAATCCCTCTGTATTTCCAATCATATTCTCCGAATGCAGCTGTAATACTGTAAACAGTTTTGAACTTTGCAGCTCTTTTTCACCCACTCGTGCTCGATTCTGTATTATTGTATGTACTGTGGATTAAATACAGTTGGACAGCTCTGATTTTGTTCCTTAATTTTTGCATTTTAAAGATTTTATGAGTTATTGTACATTTATCATCCAAAAATGTCTAGTATAGTAAAGTTGGTACTTTTTTTTTTTTTTTTGGTGTCTGGCAGAAAATTACATAGAAAATTAAATTACATTCACATTACATTTACGTTTAGTCATTTAGCAGACGCTTTTATCCAAAGCGACTTACAAATGAGAACTTCACAAGTCAGAAGTTATGGAGAAAACCAACTACACTGTAAATTCATCAAACCTGATAGTTATTTGATGCTGCGCCCCCCCCCCCCTTTTTTTTGACACGATAACGTTTTATTATCCCCGTTTTATTATTTTATGTATTTTATTCCCTCAAGGGGAAATTTTCATTATTACAGGAATTATTATAATATTCTACTCCGGTCGGGGGAGGGGTTCCCCATGCCCATCCAGGGGTTCCCCATGCCCATCCAGCGAACATAGTGCCCACTAAGCCACCCTAAATATTTACAGAATTGTTAAAACTATTTTTTATAAAGACTAAATAAATTACAGTAAGTATTAATCAGCGTGAAAAGAGTTTTAAAATTTCACTGAAAAAGTTTAACGGAGAGAAAATATATATTGCATTTATTTTTTTCTGTGAATTGAATTGTCTAAAAATGTAATATTTTAATCATTCATTCATTATCTCCCGCTTTATCCTCTATTAGGGTTGCGGGGGGGTTCCCCATGCCCATCCAGGGGAGAACGCTTCGGGCGCTGTGCAGATAGACCCAGGACAGGACGCCAATCTATCGCTGGGCACACACTCACTCACACAGACACACTCTATATGGGGCAATTTGGAGAATTCAATTGACTTGATCCATGTTTTTGGACTGTGGGAGGAAACCGGAGAACCCGGAAGAAACCCATGCGGACACGGGAAGAACATGGAAACTCCACCCGGATAGGGATTCAAACCGGGAATTCCTAGCACTGAGAGGAGAACATGCTAAACCACTAAGCCACCGTGCCACCTGTAATATTTTAATGACAAACATTTTAAAGTCTAATCTGTTTTTATAATTTGGTTTAACAAATGTTGGTTTGTGTTTGTTGGAAACAAAGTTCTCGAAGCTGTCATGTGGTTTGGAATGACTCCTCTCAAAGTCATATTCTGTAAAAGCTTTATTGTCTTTTCTTTTTACGCTGAAGCTTTAAACCAGAGCTTATTGAGGATGTGCATTTCATATCAATGACACAGTCCGAATGACCAGGACGACACCGGAGGGTTCATCAGGGTCCATGGCTGCTGCTGCTTCAAACCTCAACCTCATGGAAAGCAGTCCAGTCTTCACTGAGCGACCACAAGCCACAGATTTGACGGCAGGTGCTGGAGACCTGTCTGCAGGACTGAGGTGTCTCAAGAGCCAAAGATTAATGATGACTTTTACTTTTCAGGCCTTTGACTGTGCAAGTAATACTCCCAAAAAAATCCGAACATGTTCCTAACAGGGCGGCACGGTGGCTTAGTGGTTAGCACGTTCGCCTCTCAGCACTAGGGATTCCCGGTTCGAATCCACATCTGGGTGGAGTTTCCATGTTCTCCCCGTGTCTGCGTGGGTTTCCTCCGGGTTCTCCGGTTTCCTCCCACAGTCCAAAAACATGGATTAAATTAATTGAATTCTCAAAATTGCCCCATATAGATTGTGTCTGTGTAATTGAGTGAGTGAGTGTGTGCCCAGCGATGGATTGGCACCCTGTCCTGGGTCTATCTGCCCAGCGCCTGAGACGTTCTCCCCTGGATGGGCATGGGGAACCCCCACCGCGACCCTAATAGAGGATAAGCGGGAGATAATGAATGAATGAATGTTCCTAACAACAAAAAATGGAGGACGGACACATGGAGTATTTTCTCATGGAAGGGACGCTGGTGATGGGGCTGTGCTCATTAAAATGAAATGGGAATTAAAGCCTTGTGTTAAGAATTTCAATGACTTTTAGATTAAACACAATTAACAACTCTGTACAAACGTGACACTTTGAGGTCATCCTCATGAGAGGGGTTAGTGTTCTGTGCCAAAGCGAAGAGCTTTTTAATTCGGATTATTCATAATTATGTTTTCAAATGAATTTTAAAACACTAAATTAAAGTCTGTTATGAATTTTGAATGATGGAAGCGTACACTACAGTATTTATAATGTAACCTGAGTGCATTATAATCATACCCACAGGCTAAATGAGCCTTTAATCAAACCTTTATCGTCGTGAAGCCCTTAATTAGCGGGGGCTCCGTCCCAAATTACACTCGATGACGTTGCGTAGTACACCTTACATTGACCAATGAAGCGCACTTAAGAAAAGTGCGGATTGGGACGCGGCCGTCATCGCATTTGATTTTCGCGCCGTTTTTCAGTGAAGGTCGCCGAGCTGCAAAATAGTTTTTAAATCGACGTTTTAATGTAAATTAAGTTCATTTTTGGTCTTAAAATGAAATAAAACCGTAAATACAGTTTTCACGGCGGAGCTGAGGTGAGGTTTCATCGGTTTATAGTGTATAATGCGTACAAACAAATTACAAACATCATCATTTTTTTCCCCCCTTTTCTTGTAAATTATTTTAAAGGAATTGAAACAAATTCTGGTTTAATTTGATAAAATAACAAATAACAGCCTTTCTGCTTTCTGTGTGTTGCATATCAACCAACGTGTCTATATATATATATATATATTGAAACACATTTGTGCATGCACACACACACACACACACACACACACATATATATATATATATATATATATATATATATATATATATATATATATATGTATGTGTTTGTGTGTTTGCGCGAATGTGTTTTAATTTTTTATGTTTTAAAAGTTTATATAAATGAATAATAATAAATAAATCACAGTGTTGGTAGTACACGCAGTATTTAAAGTATTAGGACACCCCATTCTCATTTAGTTCCCCTCTCTTTAAAAATGGATTTAAAATAAATTCCCTGCATAGAACCTGGACAGGTGTTTATCAGATGTATTCCACAGTGTGCTGGAGTGGTCAGTACAACGTGGACACGAAGGTGAACCCAATCAAGTGATCATCATTTATCATCTGTACAATTTGGAGAATAGTAGACTGTTTTTTGGGTTGTTTTTTTTTTTTAATACCGACCAGAACATGAATGTTGTAGCAACATGTGCGGCATTAAATAAACTCATTTCTAACTCTGCTAGGATTTTCTCGAGGAGAACCTGAATGCTGACTCGACCTGCAATAAATAACTCCGACCTCCCTGAAGAGTCCGCGTGCAGGTAGGACTATATCATTATAATACACAGAGGAGCTCAGCGTCCCGAAAAACGGGCACCGCAGGGGGTGAGGGGGTAGGGGGTGGGGGGTGTGGGGCGTTTCTCGTCAAAGCGGTGACTCACAGATGTCAGTGTTTGTTTTGCTGTGATTGAAACACACACACACACACACACACACACACACACACACACACGCACACACACACGCACACACACACGCACACACACACACACACACCTTGTTCCTGCAGTTTGTTTTATTGTGTATAGAAACTCATCCGTCACTCTGAGATCACTGTTGACGGGATTTTGTTCATTCGATCTTCTCTCTGCTACAGTTTCTTCTCCAGAAGCTGTTTACATCACACACTGCATACTTTAAAACAACGGGACAGGCTTTAATACCTTTAGTATTCGTTTCTGTACATGTACGTAATCCTGCTGTACAATTGGAAAATGTGTTGTTTATCCATTAAGTGTAACGTGATGAAACAATACGGTGTGAGAAGGTGTGTCCTTATTATGAATAAATCACAGAAAGAGCTGTTATTACTCCCGACGTGTAGCAGAGTACAGTTACACCTCCTAATGTGATTTATTCACAATAACACACAACCTCGAGTGTTTAATTGCTTTTATAAAACGCTTACAAACACACTATAATACAAATACCGGGTTTGATGCATAAATGCATTTATTAAAAGATGCCATCTAGTGGCCAGATTACATAACACAGTTTAAAAAAAATAATAATAATAATGTATTGTATATCACACATTGTTACGAAAGGCAATATCAATGATGTCAATAATACGGCTGAACAAACGACTCAGCCAACCAAACTACCTGTTGTAAAAAATATATATGTTATGATATGAAATATTGTGTGGTGTACACCTGACATTACCACTTGAATAGATTTTTTCCAAACAGTATAAACGTGTAAATGTGTGGTTAATTCAGCAAAGTGGAAAAAAATGACATAAATTTAACCCTGGGAAAACCTCTCTCTCTCTCTCTCTCTGTCTCTGTCTCTGTCTCTCTCTCTGTCTCTGTCTCTCTCTGGGGGGGGGGGGGGGGGGGGGGGGGGGGGGGGGGGGGGGGGGGGGGGGGGGGGGGGGGGGGGGGGGGGGGGGGGGGGGGGGGGGGGGGGGGGGGGGGGGGTATATATATATATATATATATATATATATATGTATATGGTTTTTTTTTGTATGGAGTATGTATTGACATTGTCACAAATATCCAGAGTCCTAAAGGTGTTCAAGCTGCTAAATGCTTATTGACTATTAGTTGACTATGTGCTAAATGTAGACGGCACTGTGACTTATTGGTCAGCATGTTTGCTTCTCAGAGCTGGGGATGCAGGTTCGAATCCCAATCGGGTGGAGTTTCCATGTTCTCCAAATGTCCGTGTGGGTTTCCTTTCGGAATTCTAACCTCAACCCTCAAATTGATGTAAACTGATAAAATGACCATGTAATATAATCTAAATTATAAAAAACACACAAACATTCAACATGCAAACAAATTTATTCTTAAAAAAAAAAACCTGTTTAAAGGATTGGATGAACGTTAACCCGTTAATAATACAGTTATTCAAACTGAAAAAGCAAACAATTTAACTTCATGAGAAAGCAAGCAATACGGACTTGTTTACAACAAACACTAAACTATGTATAACTTTCTGATGAGTAATAAAATATAATCTTTTATTAACAGTAAGGTTTAACAAAGCAAAAAAACAATTGTTTTAGGAAACGTCTCCAGTGTTTTTGCATTTAATCTAAAATGCCATTACTGACTGACTTTTCGAAAAAGATTTTTTTAGGTTTGAATAGGTAGCAATTCATATTTTAGTTTCCCCATATATGTATAATTCAGCAACCGCATAGTACCTTCAACTGACTTCATGTCAACAGTTTTTAAGCCCAAAAGCCTGTCGCTTCACTTATACGTATGGAAGTTTATGGTTCCAAAGTTTATTAGCTCAACGTATAGTGCTTTACCAGAGAAATGAGAACATGGATGGAGAAGTAAATATGATAAGAACGTAGACGAAAGTACTGAATGCTGTAAGCTGATTAATGCTGTTCCAGTGTTGCACTCTGTTTATTCCTCAGCATCTTCTCAATGACATTCTTCACTTTCATGGGTGCACAGAGCTTCTTTCCATTGATATAAAGCCTGAAATCAGAGAGGGTTTTGGTTTGTGGATGCCTCATCAAACGGAACGCGCCATAATGTAACAGTGACAGATTTATTAGAACTTACACCACGGCTTCAATCTCGCAGGACCCCAGTCTATTTTGAATCCTGTACGATGATGCCTTTTTCAGATGACCCATGGAAACCCGAGACGTTTTAATACAGCATCGTGGGATGGCACCTATAATAAGAGGTGCTCAATTTTAGTTGGTCACTGTGGTTGAGCCTGCATGCGCAGGGGTGGTCCATGCAAATCAAATCAAATCAAGTTCATACATCACATGCGTAGACCTACACGATACAGCCAGCGTTTTCAGACATCTCAACAATAAAGTCAAAAATTGGAATTAAAATTAAGTTAGGCAAAAAAAAAAAAGATAGATAGATAGATTTTTTTTTTCAATATGTTAAGTTAAAAAAGAAAAACTATACAAATACAAATATAGCACTGTATGGAAATTTATTTTAAATGGTTTATAACTTTTAAGAATTAAAAAAATATATAATAATAATTAAAGTAATTGTACATCTGTGTGCAACAAATGTAGTGCGTTATAAAAGTGTTGCAGGTGGGACGTGTCCTCTCTGTGTTTGCCTTCAGGGAACTTCACCTAATGTCTTTTTCAAAAGTTTATACCTACAAATACTATGTTAAAAAATCATGGCATCCTTTTTTTTTGGCATGAACAATTCTGTTTGTAGAAATAGCTCACCTTGAACAGTTGTGAAGGTGAAGCACAGAACCAGCAGCAGCAGCAGAACTTTAGAATCCATTATGTCTTGAACCCTTTCCTCTCCAATGTGACAGAGTCTCAGCAGGTGTCTTCACACAGCTTTTATAAGCGAGGTGTAAGGAAGGCCACACCTCTTACAGACGGAATTCATTCTTAAGTAAGAGTCTGATTCACTTCATGCCTCTGCATTCTGTTTCATGCATGTTTAGTTTCATACTTCACTGGTTTTACTTTATTTTCTGTGTGTTCTCCTGATGTTCTCGAGGGTTTTTGATTTCCCTAATGGCACCGGGGTACTGTAGGACAGCAATGCCAGGGTTAACGAGACTCCCACTGACTCTTTAGGGAGTATGAAGAATAATATACTTAAATTAATTGACACCCCTGTGTGAGTAAGTGTGTGCCCAGCGATGGATTGGCGCCCTGTCCTGGGTCTATCTGCCCAGCGCCCGAGACGTTCTCCCCTGGATGGGCATGGGGAACCCCACCGCGACACTAATAGAGGATAAAGCAGAAGTTATTAAATGAATGAATGAATGAATGAATGAATGAATGAATGAATTGATTAATTGACTTCCACAGACATTTAGAAAGTTTTTGGGATGATCAACGAGTTATGATGAAATCACGTTTTAGGAAAAACCAAGTATCCAGAGTTGCTGACACCATGAATAATAAAATATTGTGTATATTAAAGAGCCAAATGTGTCAGACAGTACATATGGATGGATGGATGAATGGTTCCCCATGCCCATCCAGGAAAGAACATTTCGGGATCTGGGCAGACAGAACCAGGACAGGTCGCCAAGTACACTGGGTACACACTCACTCACACAAACTATATAGGGGCCATGTAGATAGGGACAATTTAGAACAGGAATTCACCTTGAATGCAATGGTTTTGGACTGTGGAAGAAAACTGGAGAACCTGGAGAAAATCCACACACACTGGAGAACATGGAAACTCCAGCCAGATCGGGATTGGACTGAGGAGAACATGCTATGCTATATGCACATGAAATTCACAAACCCTTGTCTTGTTTTAAAATTATTTTCTGATGTGTATTTGTTTTGCTTAATTTAAAGTCTTAATTTCCAAATTTGTGGATATTTTGCCCATCCCCTTAAATTTAATATAATAAATGTTATAATTATATATCTGTGTGGCAGCAGTTAGGTTAAGGTTCTTTCCTGTTCAGACATGATTGTTCTGACTCAGCGGTTAGAACAGTCATCTGTTTCTGGAACAGTCATCTGATTAAACCCTAATTTGAACCTCACTGAAAAATTTTGGAAAGAACTGAAACTTCCGAGCCTTTTTGACAAACCTCAGTCCTACATACAGAGTATGTAAAGTGTTTTAAAAAAATAAGAAGGCTAAATCGGTGTAAATATACTAAAATAGAATGAGTTAGGATTAAGTAAACTTGTCAGTCAAGTAGAGGCACTGAAGTTTTAAAACTTAAGCAGCACTGCACTGTTCGATCCACTCGTACTCATGCTACACGCATCAAGGCCAATGTTACTGCACTGCTGAGCATCACTTACCATTGTAATGAACTAGAAGTTGTATTTAATAAAGTGGTCGTCATTTAATAATCATCGTATTTTATTGACATTTCTACAAACAACAGAGCGAGCGCAAGTATAAAAAAAAAAAGAAAAAAAATCTGAATTTTATTATGCATTTCATCATTTACAAATTAAATAGCTATTTAAAAAATATACCTTTCGCTAAAACTAAACTAAAAACATTGTTCCCGCCGTTTGTCCGGATCCCACGAGTCAGAAACAGTCCTCTGCCTCATTCACATTTCAAGTCGGTAGCAGCACAAAGCCTGTCGACTTCACATCCATCAGGAATCTGCAACACAACAATCAGAGTTTGAATAAAAAACGCGAGACGTGTACATGCACGCACGCAGTCAGTCAGTCACATGTGCAGACGCTGTGAAGTGATGCGCAGCCGTTACCTTTCTTCTTTATGACTGCCCTGGGGATGAGAGATGTTCCAATGCCCTGCTCCTGGTTGGTGGAGATCTACATACAAAAGACATCGCTCAGGTTTATACGGGGGCCACAGTGCTATAATCCTTACAGTTTAAATCCCACCCCCCCACCCCACCCATCTTTACCGGCACGTTCCGACAGGACGGACCCGGGGGCACATCATGTAGGTAGTAAAAGGAGGTCGTATGCTGTATGACAACTGTTTGTATTTGCTTTAACTAAGGAAACGGCGGCACTCGAGAACATTAACTCTTTCCTACAGCCACTAAGCCACCCTTCCTTTAGAACCCTTTACAAATATTTCTAAGAACTAGATTATTTATCTCACTTAGAAATTTGATGTTCCTCTTTTTTTTTTTTTACAATTTTTGGAGATTTAGACGTGCGTTGTTTTCCATTCGCTGTAATTTGTGGCTAAAATGTATTTTTAGGATGCTTTATTCTGAAGATTCTTTCCTTTTTATCTCGTCTTATGTCACAGCGGCCGCGCGGGAGCAATTTAAAAAACGGTGTCTTTGAAAACTACAGTTTTACTGCCATAAAAACACCAATGGAGTAAAACCCTCTTATGTTCGAGAGCTGAGGGAAATCTTTAAAGGGATTAGTCTCATATCACAAAATAAGCCTTGAGTGCTAAACTTCAGGTGTGTTATGCACCAGGCTTCGATCCTGCAGATGAAGTGAGAAAAAGGTCACGGAATGTTTGTAAAGATTCACCGAACAAACTCGTCATCGCAGACCTCGTGCTGGAACAGGCCTACATCGAGGTCACTTCATCAGAATCGTATCCCTGCCCAAAACATCTCAACACCGTGGGCTTCGTCACTCTTCCACGAAATATATTAAGCACGAACCCTAACGGAACCTGAAAGATCTGATCTAATCTCCCTGACCTGAGCACAAACACCACGGGCTTACATTAATCTCCAGACTAAGTCCATCACTCCACAGAACATGCTCCTCCATACAGCTCAGTTTACAGTTAAGCTCCAGTATAATCCTCTGATCAGAACTGTCAATAATACGATAAACCCAACGTTATTTATATTAATTTTGCATCACACCTGCCCCGTATATATAGTTTCCATGTTCTCCCCGTGTTTGCGTGGGTTTCCTCCGGGTTCTCCGGTTTCCTCCCACAGTCCAAAAACATGGATCAAGTTAATTGAATTCTCAAAATTGCCCCCTATAGAGTGTGTCTGTGTGAGTGAGTGTGTGCCCAGCGATGGATTGGCGCCCTGTCCTGGGTGTATCTGCCCAGCGCCCGAGACGTTCTCCCCTGGATGGGCATGGGGAACCCCACCGCGACCCTAATAGAGGATAAGCGGGAGATAATGAATGAATGAATATATATATATATATATATATATATATATATATATATATATATATATATATATAATGTATATATAGTAATGGTAAATAAACTGTAGACTGTCATGTTTACATGTTTAGACCTAATAAGCTTTTTAAAAGGTGAATGGGCAACAGGGAAGGATTTCTTTTTATTTATTTTTAGCTAAATCCCAGCCTGTGTCTGCAGTGGATGGTTTCCAAATTTGCAAGAAGGTCCGCACTTTCTCCTCTCAGCGCTGAGGTTTGAATTCCATCTTCTCCCCCGTGTCCGAGTGGGTTTCTTCCCACAGTCCAAAAAAAAAGACAAACCATGGACTCAAGGTGAAATGAATACTCCAAATTGCCCCATATGGTGTGTATTTGTGTGAGTGAGTGTGTCCAATGATAAATTGCCGCCCTGTCCTGGGTGTATCTGCCCAGCACCTGAGATGTTCTTCCCTGAATTGGCATGGGAAACCCCCCCCCCCCAACCCCAAGACCGAGTAACGCACAGAATATATATATCTGGATTGTTTGCTCACTAATCCAACCGTAACTTAGATTTGTAATCTCAGATTTATTATCCTAATCCCTTTAATCCCTTTACATTGATTATGCCAATAAATAAAATGAAAAGGCTTTTTAAAGGGGGGGGGTGGTTATAGTATTAATTGTAATAAAAAGCTGCGGCTAAACCTGTTGGATTTGCTGAATTTCCTTCATGGCCAAGCGGATGGAGGGGTAGAGACGGGGGACGGGCCTCCAGTCCGGATCCTCATCTCTGTTCTCCAGCTCGCCGGACTCCAGGCGTCTGTATCGGTCCGACAGGCGTCGCAACACGGGCGCTTTGGGGGGCTCCAGGTCCAAGTTGCCGTCTGGCGGCTGAAAGAGCCGTTGCAGTTCCAAATGGACGTGGTCGGGATCTTTGTTGCTGCCGCGTCTGGGAGGGGTGTAGCTTTCCGTCAGGCCAGGCGCCATCATTGCCTTCAGCTCTTCGTAGTCAGGTTCATGGTCACATGTCTGTGTTAAAGCCAAGGACAGAAAAATAAATATGTACTTAGAATGAATTCATTTGTTATCATCCGCTTTATCCTCTATTAGGGTCGCGGGGGGGTTCCCCATGCCCAACCAGGGGAGAACGTCTCGGGCGCTGGGCAGATACACCCAGGACAGGACACCAATCCATCGCTGGGCATACACTCACTCACACACACTCTATATGGGGCAATTTGGAGAACTCAATTGACTTGATCCATGTTTTTGGACTGTGGGCAGAAACCGGAGATTGTTTTTGTGCACTTTAGGGAATTTACACAGACTTCCATTCAATTTGTAAAGACAAACTTTTACATTGTGGGGACCAGATTGCGGTTTCCACAATTACAAACGATTCTGACATGTACACACACACATACACACACACACACTCTAGGGCTTTAAGGACAAACTGAAGTAAAAATATCCTCAAATCTAATTATCAAATTTTTATTTTCCATCCATCCATTATCTTCTGCTTTATCCTCTACTGGGGTCGTGGTGGGGTTCCCCATGCCCATCCAGGGGAGAACGTTTCGGGCGCTGGGCAGATAGACCCAGGACAGGATGCCAATCTATTTCTGGGCACACACTCACTCACACAGACACACTATATGGGGCACTTTGGAGAATTCAATTGACCTTGATCCATGTTTTTTGGACTTTGGGAGCAAACCGGAGAACCTGGAGGAAACCCACGCAGACACAGAGAGAACATGGAAACTCAGAATGGAATTCGAACCGGGAATCCCCAGCGCTGAGAATCGAACGTGCTCACCACTAAGCCACCGTACCGCCCCACTTTCATTTTATCATTTAAAATTGTAGTTTGTAGGTGTAACATGTTCCTCGTGGCCTGTGGTGTCTCCTATTATTATTATTATTTTTTCCACTGTGCATTACATTTTACAAGGAAATTAATTTGGGTATTCAAAGTCAAATGACAGAATATGGACGAACCACAGCTGCTCCTCCCTTCTGCTCAATTCTCCCTCAATTAATTCCTCGAATGTCAAAAATAATTTCTGCAGGTTACTCACCCACAACAGCTTGTCTAGACATGTGTTTGCTTTCCACAGCTTGACAAACTGCCAGCGGTGGGAGCGAACACGTGCCAAGAATTTTTGACAATTTTGATGGTTTCGACTTTGCAGCGTCTCATGGCAGGTCGTTCACCTCCACCACCTTAAACTTAACTATGTGCACAGTGTTCGGACAGCCACGCACTTGGCAACACATTGTGAGTGAACATTTTTAAATGAGGCACCTTTTAAATATTATTTAATATATACAGCTACACACACATATGTACATGTGCGGCAGAGTGGATTAGTGGTTGGCATGTTCTCCTCTCAGCGCTGGGGATTCAGGTTGGAATCCCAATCCGGGTGGAGTTTGCATGTTCTCCCCGTGTCCGCGTGGGTTTCCTCCGGGTTCTCCGGTTTCCTCCCACAGTCCAAAAAACATGGACCAAGGTCAATTGAGTTCTTCAAATTGCCCCTTATAGAGTGTGTCTCTGTGAGTGAGAGTGTGCCCAGCGATGGATTGGTGCCCTGTCCTGGGTGTATCTGCCCAGCGCCCCGAGACGTTCTCCCCTGGATGGGCATGGGGAACTCCCCCACGACCCTAATAGAGGATAAAGAGGGAGATAATGGATTGATGGAATTTAATACTAAATAAAGTCTTCATTTCCTGTTGAATGAAGGTGGTTAAGCTCACCTGTCCACAGGGCACCGTCAGCAGCTCCATAAAAGGCTTGATTCCAGTTAGAGTGTGGTACTGGACCAGTTCGGGCAGAGAGGAGTGTGCCCGGTCCTCGCCAAGAATCACATATTTGCCGTTGCTCTGCATCTGGATCATGTAGTGCCGAGGGCGATCTGCAGCCCTGTTTTTACATCATTACAAATCATTAGTGGAACTCACACTGTACATTTAAAGTGCTACTGCAGGTTTAACGATCTGTGTGAACGTTTGTTAAAGCTTTACTTGTATGTCAGAGTGTAGCCTTCTCTACTTTGTCCGACGCGAATCAAGAAGCAGCCGAGAGGCTTGTCTGTCAGAAGGTCCTCCGCTTGCCTGAGGACATCGTGAATGTTTTAACACGTCCTCCAACTGCCGTCAAGAAACGTCTCCCGTCTCCACGCAAACTCACCTGCGCGTGATCATACCGTGGAACCAGCAAGGGAAGGTTCCGTTCTGCGCGACCTTGCGCACTTGCGTCTCCTTGAACCAGCGAATGGTGTTACTTCGCTTCTTCTGCTTCTCCTGCACCCACTCCTCGTCGTCGGCCTGGCGCAGCAGGGTCATCAGGTCGCTGTGCTCGGGCAGGTCGTTGTCGAACGGCGTCGCCTGATTTAGGAAGATTTAAATATTGGGACGTGAACTCCTGCGATGATGTACACTAGAGCATTATGGGCAGAAAAAACAGTTCACTCACCTCAAAGTGCTTACTGCGTGGCCGGGGTACAGGCGCGAGGGCAAGGGCAGCAAGTATAGCTCTTGGTCTGGGTTGGGGCTTTTTCTTTCGGGGCATTGGGACTGGGGGAGAGACGGGTCCTTAAAAATAACAAAACAAATTATTAACCAAAGTGTGCCGATGAAGCCAAACATGGCGCTTTTCCTGTAGAATTAAATGTCCCTATGTCCAAATTCCATTCATCCACCCATTATCTTCCACTTTATCCTCTACTAGGGTCGCGGCGGGGGGGGTTCCCCATGCCCATCCAGGGGAGAATGTTTTGGGTGCTGGGCAGATACACCCAGGAGAGGGGGCCAATCTATCACTGTGCACACACTCACTCATGCACACACTATATGGGGCAATTTGGAGAACTCAATTGACCTTGATCCATGTTTTTTGGACTGTGGGAGGAAACCGGAGAACCTGGAGGAAACCCACGTGGACACGGGGAGAACATGGAAACTCCACCCAGGTGGGGATTCGAACCGGGAATCCCCAGTGCTGAGAGGAGAACATGCTAAAACACTAAGCCACCGTGCCGCCATGTCCAAATTATCATTCCATAAAAGGATGATTATTAGTCCATGACAAAGTAGAGTTTGCATGCCCCCCCCTCCATGTCTGCATGGGTTTTATAGCTTTGCATGAATTTAATCCCACAGTCCGAACACATGCCAGTCCCTCGAGTGTGAATGTGTGCATGTGGTTCCATCTCTTTAGAACACTTCCGGCCGTTTCGGTTCCTTACTTTTGTTTTCCTGTTCCACCAGCAGGCGCCGGTTCCTTTCCTCCTCCTCTTGTCGCCGTCTCTCCGCTTCCTCCCGTTCCTCCTTCTCGCGCTGAGCTTTCTCTTGTCGCCTAACCTCAGCCAGCAGGGCCAGGTACGTCCTCCTGCAGCTCCTCGCACGGTAATCTTAAACGCAGGACCACAAGAGACATCATGCAAATGAACGCGTTATTCATATAGCAACCGTGACCATGGCGTCGGGCCATGTGGTTACGTCTCAGATGCTGAGGACGTCTGCCACCTTGGAATCAGTAAAATGACCGGATTTCATTTGCATCTTAGTCATTCATATGACACGAGGTGTAATGAGAGAACGGTCAGAGTCAAATGCTGTATTAAAAAAAAATAATAATAAATAAAAAAAAATAAAAAAATAAAAAAAAAAAAAATATATATATATATATATATAGTAAAAATTCAAACATAAAGTACCAGTTGGCTGTTTGGGTCCAGATTTTGCCATTCCCTTTTCGGATTGATATTTCGATGCCGCAATTTTTTTTGTTGATGTAAAATAATGTAAATTTATTTGCTTATCTGTTTATTGTTAATGTAAAAATTTGGATTCTATGGCATTGTTCACTGGTGTGTCGATGTGTGCGTACGCGCCGGTGTTGTTGATTCACTGCCATTATAGCGATGAACATCTGATTTGTTGACGCAGGTTGTTTTTAGTCAGCGGTGCCCCTGTGTTTTGGTTTCAATAGATTCAAGCTAATATAAATGCTTTATATAAAATTTAATTTAATGCTCTAAAATGTGTGTGTGTGTGTGTGTGTGTGTGTGAGTGAGTGTGGCGCCTGTCCTGGGTGTATCTACACAGCGCCCCATACATCCTCCCCTGGATGGTCATGGGCAACCCCCCCCCCCAACGACCTTAGTAGAGGATTAAGCAGAACATAATAAATTAATAAATAAATTCTGGCCAACATTTTTGCATTTAATAAGCAAGAGGAAGGTTCTAAATGAGTGATGTGTTGTTAGACCTGCA
Organism: Corydoras maculifer; assembly: GCA_019802435.1. Lineage (NCBI taxonomy): Eukaryota > Metazoa > Chordata > Actinopteri > Siluriformes > Callichthyidae > Corydoras > Corydoras maculifer. The sequence goes on along the minus strand of JAFMOD010000298.1, from coordinate 1,224,561 downwards.
GCTCTAATCACACACTTAAACTATGTTCCAAAAAGATGGCCATTATAAACACCTGGACAAAAACTTCCTCTCAGACAACGTCTCCGTGAACCAACAGCGACCCAATGAATAGAGCGTGATTAAACATCTTATTATTCAGACCTGAATGTGATGTGAGAAAGAGTCTTGGGAAACGAGGTGGTTGCAGGTTAAAACACGGTGATGAAAAGGGCTGGGGAAAATATTCCGACTTGTTATTTTATGTAATCAAAGAGTGAAAGCATAACGAAAGGTCAGATTAAAAAGATTTAAGGAGTGTATTAATGCGCACATTCGAGTTCCATCATGCCCTGCCGTGACTGCGTGTCCTTTTAAGTTCGTCAGTGCGTCAGCTCGTTACAGCGATTTATAAAATAATTGCAGGTTAAAATACAACTCACTCTTTTGAATCAGAACCGCTGCTTTACCCAACCCTTCCAGGAGACGGGCCAATTCGTCCTGGTGCCAGTACTTAAAAAATAAGCGGGATGAACTAGAAGACAAAAGTGGAGATTACGGGTGATGTTTTAAAAAAACATATATGTATTATATAACAGGATTAAATACATCTGACAGGAAAGATCAACAACTTGACTGGAATAATAAACAGGCATTAAACGTAATATTGTGGATTAACCGGACACTTTAATACAATCATTGTATTTAACTAATTAAGAAAGTTCTAAAAAACACAAATGTTTTCAAACAGCAAAATACAGTTTAATCAGAATGTTGTAATAAAGAAAAACAGATGCAGCGAGTCGTTTATTTAAAATGCCATCAGCTTAAAGAGTTTAATAACTCTATACTTCTATAATGAGCTTTGTAACACAACGCCACCTTCAGGCTGTTCTGAAAGCAACAGTACAAATGACCTAGTACAGTGGCTCCTGTGAGTTTAGACATCTACATGAAAAATATGACCTTTTATACAACATGTGACACTTAAAACGTAGATTTTTATTCATTCATTCATTATCTCCCGCTTTATCCTCTATTAGGGTCGCGGTGGGGTTTCCCATGCCCATCCAGGGGAGAACGTCTCGGGCGCTGGGCAGATAGACCCAGGACAGGGCGCCAATCCATCGCTGGGCACACACTCACTCACAATTTTTGAGAATTCAATTGACTTGATCCATGTTTTTGGACTGTGGGAGGAAACCGGAGAACCCGAAGGAAACCCACGCAAACACGGGGAGAACATGCGTAGATTTTTATTCTTTATATAAATTAATTAACAGGAATTTCAAAAAGTATAATCCTGCATAGCATAGTGGGAACAATAATAGGGATTAATTAAAGAAAGCGTTAATATTTCTTTCCTGTAATATGAATAGATCTACCGTAAAATAATGATCACTATATAAAAGGCATAATTAAGATAATACGTTAAAATATATAACTTATTATGAATTGGCTAAATTCATAAAATGTTAATTGATTAAATTGCATTACATTCAGTCATTTAGCAGATGTTTTTATCCAAAGGGAATTACAAGTATCCCAACTGGGGTCAGAACATTTATTTTTAACCAATGAGGGTTAAGGGCATTGCTCAAGGGCCTCAACTGTAGTGGACCTGGGATTCGAACACTCAACCGTCAGATTGAAACCCTAACCACTGAGCTACCACGCCCTACACAGATTAATTAAACTGAATAAAGATTGTTTCACAACTACAGAAAACACCAGGTTTAACAGACCTGATTTTTTATAAACACAACATTAAAACACAAACCTACCCGCACTTCCAGCCCCGCAGCTCGGTGGTGTTCAGTATAGACATACAGCTGATCAAATACAACAAAAAGATTTGTTAGATTCAAAGATCAAATACTATAGATTATAATTTCTCAGTAAAGAATCCGAGTGAAGGGATTGTACTAATCTGTCCTACCTTTCTTTGTTCAATGGGAGACCAGGTTTAAGCAGCAGGATGTTGTAGCTTGAGGTATAAAATAATAAATAATGGGTTAATATTGTGTGTGTGTGTGTGTGTGTGTGTATATATATATATAACTTTCTTACCGCTGTGAAAACTCTTTGAAAGTCGGTCGCCAGGAAAAACCCTCCCTTCGGATTCGGACCGTCTCCATTAAGCCATTGTACCTGAGCTATTAAAGAGAACAAGGTTGTGGAATAGTGCTTCAATATAAATCTGAACAGCAGAGGGCAGTACACGCTTTCAAAGCCTTTGTGAGTTTTGTCTCAACATTCATTCATTCATTCATTATCTTCCACTTATCCTCTATTAGGGTCGCGGTGGGGTTCCCCATGCCCATCCAGGGGAGAACGTCTCGGGCGCTGGGCAGATAGACCCAGGACAGGGCGCCAATCCATCGCTGGGCACACACTCACTCACACAGACACACTCTATATGGGGCAATTTATGAGAATTCAATAAACTTGATCCATGTTTTTGGACTGTGGGAGGAAACCGGAGAACCCGGAGGAAACCCATGCAGACACGGGGAGAACATGGAAACTCCACCCAGATGGGGATTCGAACCGGGAACCCCTAGTGCTGAGAGGCGAACGTGCTAACCACTAAGCCACCGTGCCGCTTGTCTCAACATGCAAACAAAAAAACAAAAAGAAAAAAAGAGAAAAAGCAGCAACAGGCTTCTTATTATAATTCAGAAAGACATTTATACCCAGACCTGGTACTGAGTACCAAATTCCAACAAGTCATTAATTTGGGATTAAAGAAGTCGCGTGTTAATTGAGGCAGCTGTGAGAAAATAGTTTTTTTTTTGTAAATGACTGTATATGACTAACGTAAAGGTCAATACTGCAAGAATATTATTTGTGGTTGATGGTGTAAAAAAAAAAAAAAAAGAAATGCAAACTGTCTTTCCTGCACTGAGCTTAATGTGTAGCTATTTGTGGTTTTGTGGGGACTTCCTGTTAATTTATTAATCATCTTTAGCATATCCATGACACTAATTACCGACAATGTTGGTGACAGCAGTGTGTTGTGCTGCATATTAAGTGAATTATTATTATGATTATTATTATTATTATTATTATTATTATTATTATTATTATTATTGTGTTTTAAGTGAATTGCCCTCTTATTAGAGCGACATTGTGATATACAGTTCGATATATGCTTTTAATTTAATTTAGGGTACATTAAGAGCTGGTTCAGGACAATTAATAATGATTTAAATATTGTAACAGAAGAGTTATAATTACATTACTGTAATTACCTGGTCCATGATCAGCTGACTGTCCACCTGATCAGGCAGCTTGCTCCTGTTGGGTTTGATGCATCTCACAAAGTGCGGACTTGCCGCGAACATCTTCTCCATGAGGACGGTCAGAGAATGCTGCACAGGATGATAGAACAGATACTCAGAACTACATTCAGGAGAGGGCTTTACATTTACATTTGGTCATTTATTGGACGCTTTTATCCAAAGCGACTTATAAGGTGAGCTCAGGGTTCAGCACAACATCCCTGGAGCAATGAGGGTTAAGGGTCTTGCTCAAGGACCTCAAGGACCTTGCTTAAGTAACTTCAGTGGACCTGGGACATAAACCCCCAACCTTCAGATTGGTAGCCCAACGCCCTAACCTCTGAGCTACCACGCTTTATAAAGCAATGGCTTGTAAGAGACACTCGGAATAATCTAAAGCAACTGCGGTAAATGGCTTGTAAGAGACACTCGGAATAATCTAAAGCACTGGGCTGTTGAGTTTAGGAACCAATACCCCAACCACCCCAACCAAAGTAGAGGATTAAGTGACAGATAATAATCCTTATAAATTTTAGTTAATGAAAGGCCTGGTGAACAACCTCATACAAACAAACAAAAAAAAACATTTTAGTTTAGGAAATTCCTCCATCTTCCATGTTTTAATTCCGGAATTAAATTTTTAGTGACTAACATTTCACCTCCCAATTACACCGTGTCCCAAGTGTAAGCTTTACCTTAAACTGTGTGCCCACGGACTGCTTTCTGGTCGAATTGAAGTTGTCATCCACAAAGTTCACCATCTTTAAAAAAGAACAAAATGCTTACAAGTCTTAGTTTTGTGTTTCAGTCTATTATTCATCTGTGTTTTATGGTGCAGCCTGGGTTTACCTTTGCCTTTCGTGGCATCAACGTCCCCGTTCTGGAGATTGTGGCTGAAGAGAAACATAGTTTTAAGAAGGGGTTTATAGCAATAATACGTTTTGCGATTAGGACTTCGAAGCTTTTGCAAAAGCTGATCTCATGACCCATGACTGACCCAGTGGCTTCATTAACAAACATTGTGACGTGAAAGCAGAACAAGCTGGCTTTAAAAAAAACATTCTCCCAAGCAAATGAGTAGCTCAGATAAACATCATCTCCATACATACACACACACACACACACACATACATACACACACTATGAAGAAAACCCAGGTGTTCACCTGACCAAACCATTCACTATAGTAAAGGGAAAAGCCATGTTTGTACTTTTTCCGCAAACATGGCTCACTGTCTGCTTCATGGAAATACCTAAGTGAATGTAAATAAGTTGCTTCAATACAAAAAACTAATATTTTATTTAATTAAACCCTAAATTACTATTAAAACATGTCTTACATGTTTTATCGTTTCTGTTTTCATATTGTAGAGTTAATTGTGTAGCATTGCACATTATTAGAAGGCAAATGTATTTAATTCAGCTGCATTATCGGAGTACACACATTTAATTAAACGTTGGCCACGCCCTTTTCTTGCTCCGTTCTCCATTTCCTCCACTTACCATACAGATAGTCTTTGTAGTTTTATAATTACAGACTGTAGTCCATCTGTGTTCTTTGTTGTTGTTAGTCCCCTGTTGGTTCTCTGTTCTCTGTTGGTCAGGAGCATCACAGAAATGGTATCATTTGGGTGGTGGATTGCAGTGAAACTGATGCACTGAGGGGGTTTATTGAAGCAAAGCTGCTGTAGTTTCATTCAAACACCTCAGTCACACTACTGGGATAGGAATAATACACCCACCCAATAACCCCTGCTCTGCGGTGCTACTATTGGGATTCTGAGCATTAGAACAGAGTACACAGTATGTACTGTAGAACACAAACAGATGGACTACAGAGTGGAACTGTAGAACTACAAAGTCCATCTTCACAGGAAGTGGACCTGAGAACAAAAGGAGCAGAATAGGGGGGGGGGGGGTGTCTAAATGTTTGACTGGAGAAAATTTGGCAGAAATATTGGAAAATATTGAAAAGAATCAGAATCCAGTTACCAATATAAACCAAATCCGATGTTTTTTCCGATGATTTCTTTCTAAAAAAGATTGAAAAGTCTAATACTACTATATTTAACAGTTTTTTTTATATATTAATGCAATTATACATGCTAATTACTGTTATATATGTAAATTATAAAGCAGTTTTTCTAGATCAGAAATTTTAATTTTAATAATCCGTCTGCAGAGATCGTCATCAAAGACTTATCTTCATTAAAAACAAAAAGAACACAAATTGAATCCTATATGTATTTGTACCTGGGGGTTCATGTACACTGAATCTAATCTTTTCCCCAAAAGGACTTGAACTTTTAAAGAGAAGACTTTTGATTGATTTACAGTTAAAAACTATTTAAACTCTAAAGAACGGCGTTACCCTAAACGTTCTGGTGAGCAGTGTAATCCTATCTGAAGAACAGGATTAAAGCATAATAAAATGTGTCCTCCTGCAACCTCAACGCTTGGCGGTTTTATATTTCGTACCGGACATGTGACGCTACGGTCAACAAATCCACCTGCCTACACAAAAACAACAAAAGCAACGCTGAGCAAAGAACTCGGCTATAAAACCCAAATCAGGCCCCGCGGAAACGTGGAGTTAAACAAATTAGTTTTCATTTTGATTTAGAGGACGCAACCCCAACGTTACTAAATACTAGGGCTGCAATTGACGACTGTTTTAATGATCGATTAATCGATACATCAGGTTTAAAAAATTTCCATGTTTTTAATAAAACAGGTCGATAAATGTCTGGTTTTAATTACAGTATTAGTTTAAGGCATCTAACGAGCAATTAAACACAACCCCCCCCCCCCACACACACACTGACACAATATGTAGCATAGCGTGTAAAAAAAACTAAATTACACAAATTTGAGTCGCTCTAATATATTAATCCCCGTTAATGCAATTCATCCTCATTCCAATAGAGGGCAGTGTCTTCACTCATAGTTTGTCAGAAAATAAAAAAGTGAAGCTTGATCATTAATTACCACCATTGTGTACAAGTTGTATGTATCTATAAAGCACATTTAAACACTGCTTAAGCTAATTAAACAATAATAAACAGTAACGCACGTTCTCCATCGCTGTCATTATCCAGTTATCCAGTTGTTTTGCTTACCGGCGAAGAGGACACTGAGCAGAGGCGTAACACTGTTGATGAAGAGAGTACGAATGCTGGCCGGAATATTATCTCTGTTCTTCTCCAGAAAGCCCACGGCGTTATACTGCACCTTAACACGGCATGAACAATAATAATAATAATAATAATCATCATCATCATTACACAAACGATATACCTTCAGTGCAACAAAACATGAGCCAGCTTACCTTAAGTGGTAGAATTTTACATTAGAAGAAGAAAAATTAAATATAGCAGTGTATAATATAAATGTATATAAGGAAATTTAATAGCACAATGAGCACAACATTTATATTGCAGGTGACCACTTCTAATTTCCATATAACTCTCAGCGATGGAGTTGAATTAAAACCAAGCTGATTATTTCATGTGATACCAATCGATCGGCGTCAATACGAAGGGACCACATAAGCTGATGCTCCGAAACCTTTTTACCCCATTTCTAAATGTTCCTAAAATACAAAATGGGTCTTATTCTCTTTTGTTACCTACCTTCCCGGCATAGTGCACAACAGCGAAGAGAGGGCTATGACCTCGGACCACCTCGAAGTGGGGATTGCCTTTGAATTTGCTGTTCAGCTTGTCCACGAAGTTTCCATCGGTGGCCTGTGTTTAGAGAAATCCCATTCAGTATTGACAGGATCACTGTTATACTCCATGTTGTACTGTGAGGCCTCCTGCACCATGCTGGTTGCTGCGTCAGTGGTACGAATGATCAATACCGTAATAATCTTTGATTTTTTCTAAGGACAGTGTTGGCAGCTGAGGAGTTCGAAACAAACACGATGTGTATGCAAACATATATGTTTACCTGCTCCCAGGTGTGCAGCGTGCTGTAACCGAATCTGCACTCACCTGAGGGAAGGCACTCTGTTCATCCAGCAGAGACAAAATCCCTATGGGCTTTGTTAGGAACAGGTCCTGCAGGAGAACACAGTCAGCCGTAAATATAAAGCTTGGTACCTGTTGAGCTTTTAAGCTTTTTCTATAAAGCAGGCAGTTCTGTTCCTTAAATCTGATTGGCTGAGCCGTTTGTCCAGCCGTGACATTATTAACAATAACACACACCTCTGACCACTTCACATATATATAATTTACATTATATATATATATATATATATATATATATATATATATATATATATATATATATATATATATATATATATATTTTTTTTTTTTTAATAAATGGTGCTCTGTAATTTGGCCACTAGATGGCAGTTTCTGATCGTCAGCCAAACTGGAACCAGTGTTCACTTTAAAAATTGGACTAAATTTACGTCTATTTATTAATGTTAATGCTTTAATAAATGTGTTTATGAATCAAACCTTGTTTTTTTATTATAGTGTGTTTATAAGTGTTTTATAAAAGCTTTAAGTCACTTGCGGGTGTGTATTATTGTACATAAATCACGGGAAAGAGGTGTTCTTAGTCCTGATGTGTAGTGTAGTACAGTCCCTCCTCTTTACCGTAATTTATTCACAATAATGCACAACCTCGAGTGTTTTATTGTTTTAAAACAGTTACAAACACAGTTTAATATACAGGGTTTGATTTATTAACACATTTATTAAAAACATACGTCTTCCGCGATGTAATCTAGTAAACGCTGAGAAACTGGAAGCCTGTTACTCAGTGATCAACTACTGCTATCTAGTTGTGAAATTACATAACACAGTTCATTAAAAAAAAAAAAAAACATTGGGAATGTAATGAATTGTATATCACAAAGTGCTCAGAGGGGTGTGCATTATTGTAAACAATGTCAGGGCTGGACAAATGACTCGGCCAATCAGATTTAAGGACGGGAACTATCCGTTTTATAAAAGTAATTAAATAATTACACAGAATAGTAAACATTGTGCTTTCAGTTCAGTTTCAGTTCTGGGCTTTAGCAGCTTTACTAACGATGTGTGTAGTGCGGAGTGGCTGTATTAAAATGTGCCGTTAAATTTAGTGCCTGAATGGAAACACCCTCGTAAATCACAAGCCAGACGACCAGCAGCTGCACCAAACCATAATCACTGAGCAGACTTAATATTTTAGTAATGCCAGACATGCACGAGAACAAAACCACGCACTATGGCATCACACCCAAACCATGACCTTCTGCCCAAAAGAAAAAGGTCAGCTGAACAAAAAGTTATCTGATGGCCTTTAAAAAAAAAAGCTCGGATACGAGTTTGTAAGGCAATGCGAGGATGTACGTCTTCAACGTGTGAATCCAAAGCCATAATATGTCTCTGGTATGCAGCTGGGAACAGAACATCAACATGGCCTGCACACTCAGCACTTCCTGTTCCTAGGATTTTCCACAAAGCCTCTGTCTGCCAAACTCGTCTGCTGCCCCGGAGGCTGACGGGGTAAAAAAAAACCCAAAACAAACAAAAAAAAAAAAAACACTGTGGCGTTTAAGTTTAAAGCATGAGAGTAAATCTACCAGAATGGGCTTGTTATCCTTAAAGGTGATGGTCTCCCACTGAATGCCCTCTTCTTTATACTCGTTCTGCTCCATCAGGAAGATGTGCTGAGAAGAAACAAAACTACAGAATCAGACGGAGGTGATTGAGACTTCAGTTTTACCAGGAATCTACTGATAATGTTTAAATAATTAAGCAAAGGGGGGGGAAACGAACTGTATGAATTATTAATGAATGAAGGAAAAGACAAAACAAACAAAGACAGAGAAACCGACATGCACAAAGAGAGCAAGACAAAAAAATAGAGCTAGAAATAAGAGGGAGAGAGAGAAAGGAACGGGAGGGTGGAAAATTCTAACAGAAAGACATCAGACTTAAATGTATTAATGTTATTATGAGAGGTTTTGTTTCTGTTAATGCAAAAAATATTTAGATGGTAGTTAAAGAACAGTCATTATAGGATCATCAGCTCTGCACATCTGGATCCTGATGTTCACCTGATGTCTGACTTATTTTTTTATTTGAATTAAATCCGATCATAACTGAACACACGCAAAATCCAAAATGTACCCTATCTACTGTAAATCATGGTGGTGGCAACATTTAGTTAAGGGGATGTTTTTCTTTCTGTATAGCAAATAAAGAACTTGGTGTGGGGGGCATGAGGGTTTAAAAACTTTTTAAATTTTTTTTAAAAAGCAGAGTAAGAAATGTGTATAGATATAAATAAATAATATAATTAGAATAATGTAATTAAATGATTGAAGCTCTCTGTTCTATTTACTTATTAGAACAGTCTTACTTCCTGTCTTTCTCACTCTGCTCAAAGTTATTTTGATATAAAGGGGAAAAAATAAAATAAAATAAAAAAATATATCCCCGGTTCGATTCCTGCTCCCACCAAGTACTCTGTCTAAAGTGCCTTTGGGAAGGTACCTTACTCCGGCTGCACTCTAGCTGCCCAGGGCTGTGTGCTCACTTCACTTCACTAAATGTGTGTGTGTGTGTGTGTGTGTGTGTGTGTGTCACTGCATGGATGGGTAAAATCTGGAAGACACTCTTCTGTGTGTAAGTACAGTAGGCAAAATACATCACTCCATCATATCCAGCCTATTTAAAATGACTGACACTCTGTGGGTTCGGTATCGGGTCGAATGTTTGTTTTATTTGTTTTTTTGTTTTTTTTTGGTTCGGTTTCAACTTTGGCCAGAAATTTTCCTTTCGGTGCATATTCATCGGAGGTTTGCATATGTAAACGTCCAACGCCCCGCGATTCAGCAGATGATGGACAGCCATGTCGGCGTAAAGTTATGGGGACTTGATGTGTCATGTATTAATACTCACGTGATTGAAGAAATACTGTAGCTGCTCGTTCGCAAGATTGATGCAGAGCTGTTCGAATCTGTTCACAGCAAAGTTCTCGAAACCAAATATGTCCAAAATGCCTGCAGACATTAAATAGAAAGATATACATAGAAATATATATTTAAAAGGAAAAAAAACTTTTAAGTAAGCAGTAAACACTAATATAATGATTATGATGATGATGATGATGATGATGATGATGATGGGCAGAATTTTAAAAAAATGTAGTGCATGATTTATTGGTGTACTTTTTTTAAATCTACAAATAAAACCTTTATTCATACAAATAAGAGAAAGGTCACGATTAGTCAGCATCTTTAGCATCTCGACACCTGAGAAGGTCACAGAGAAGTCATGCTTAGCTGCTGTACCTATAAATATCACCATACTGCTTTAAAACTGACATTAAAAGCCATTTAAAGTAAAGTATGTGGATAAAGGGTATGAGGACACCTACAGGGGGATTTACATCAACCCCCCCCCCCCACTTTTCTGTGATGGGATAAACATTTAAGTTTATAATAATAGAGTTTGGATCAATTCTCTATTTTATGCTATATGTTTACCGACAAACATGGGGCAGTCATAGGCTTGTGGTTAAGAAGCCGGTGTGCCGTTGTGACCTAAAGGTGTTAGGGGTCCAGGTTATAAGGCTGAAGTGCCCCATGGCACCAAACGCCAATCGCGGCCCAGGTGTCGTGTACTGGGCTGTCTATGGGTTTTTACATAAACATCAAACATCAGGTGTGGAGTTGTACTACATTAATTAAGTTATAATAATCAATAATAGCCAGTTATTTGAAATCTTTACCTATTTCACACAGCTCAGCTTCGGAATCCAGTTTGTGCGTCAGTAACTCGTTGATTTTACTAACGATCCAGCCGAAGACCCTCCCGTACACCACTTTGGCGATTGAATCCCGGGCATCTGAAACCAAACCAAACCAAACAAAGTCTATTAGGAAAAGCGTGTGAAGAATCCGGCTTTAATTCCATGAGTAACGTCATTTAATATTCATGGAGACATTTGCCTTTTGACTTTCACAGATGTGATGGGTCAACGCTCGATTGAAGGTGATGTTACCGTACTATAAAAAGCTTTAAACAGAAATCTGAGTGTTTTATTGTTTTACTCGCGATGGAGTCCTGACCTTTCCACTCTATTTCCTGAACTCAAGCATCATAGCTTTATTTTTTATTTTTTTTTCAAAGATAAACGATTCTGTGTGTCAGAACAATTGTACAATTCGGTAGCACCGGTTACCTTCAGCTTGCTGCTGGTTGTGGAAGCGGTGAATTAATTCCCCTCGGGTCACTGACATGGTGCAGGTCAGACACCTCAGCAGCTCCTCCTGATCCACCCCGAACTGACCCTGATGGAGCAGCAGACCGTACATTTTAATGATTTTAATAAGAGACAATGCAGACCCCAATAACAGCATTACAAACGTTTAGCGTTACATTAGAAAGAAGCCCAGTTTACATTTGCCTTTACATACATTAGGATTAAGGATGTCTGGTTTCCTTGACTCAGCACTTTGAAATGTGTAAATAGTGATAATAAGTGAATAAATAGTGATAAGTGAATGCAGAGAAATTTTTTTTTTGTTCACCTTTAACCCATCTGTGCAATGAAACACACACACACTCAGTGAAGTGAGCACATGTGTATGGAGCAGTGGGCAGCACTGTACAATTGGCAACTAACCCCTTGCCTAAGGGCACTTCATCCATAGTACTTGGTGGGACTGGGAATCAAACCGATGACCTTTAGGTCGCAAGACCGGTTTCTCAACCACAAACCTACGACAATATATTTTTGTCTAGGTTTTTGATGGAAGAATTGCATTCCTTAACCACAAGACTACGACGCCCATATTTTATTTTATTTTTTTATTTTATTATTATTATTTTCGCCAAGCAATTTAAAAGCGCTTGTGGACACAAAGGTTTGATCAGCCTCTAAAAACACAATTATTGCCTTAAAACATATGAAATGGTAATGGTTCAGGTAATTAAAAAAAATTATAATAATAAGTTAAAAAAAATTTTTAACTGTGGCGGAAAGGGGGAGAAGGTGGAGCCGGTAGAAGGTGGTAACGGCCGCTTCGCATTGGCGTTCACATGGTACGAAATACGATTACAAAATAGACCGTTGCGTTTGGCGGTTGCACAAGCGAAGGTTTCCATGGATACTGTAAGCAAATTCCTAATGTGAGCTTGTAGAACCTGCAGAGGTTTTGTGAACATAGCATCTTTGTTCTGTTCACTATCCTCGTGAGAATCACCTTGAAAAACAAATAATAAAATGTTGTATTTGTAGTGTGTCGCTCTGTAATTGTAGCATTCACTGCGGGGCCGGCTGCTCGGCGAGACCAGAGAGAACGCCGTTAATAATTCAGACAAAGCTGCAAATATGCTCGAGTTTTATCCAACAAACGGCGCCTCAGTGTGACGAGCCAATGACTCTCCGGCGGCACGACCCGACTCCAATGACTCGCTTTCCTCAAGACTATTACGCTTACTACAGTAACTAATTAATAATGAATATAAAGTAAGATGATATAATCGGTGTCAGACATTGGACACTGTCTCTACGCCCTTGTGAAAGCCCCACACACCTTAATCTACCACAATCAACCACATGGACTCAAAAGATACGGCAAAAATGATATATTTAAACACCACTAGTCTTTTTAAAATGTCTGCACCCTATAATGTCTCCAGATGGTGGAGACACCGGCAAACAGTGCTGTGATCATTAGTTTCCGGTTGGTGACCTTACACCGAAAGCACGCGTGAAATCTGGACACCGCGTCATTGAGTGCAAACTATTTTCTAGGCGTGTCAGGCGAAAGGTGACATTGCTTCCTGGTGACACGAATGTACGGTGAACTTGAACCCAGCCTACTGACAAATTCTGTAAATCCCATGCATTTATATACATATATATAATTACTTTAAAATTCAGGGGGCGGCATGGTTAGCACGTTCTCCTCTCAGCACTAGGGAGTCCCGGTTCGAATCCCAATCTTGGTGGAGTTTCCATGTTCTCCCCGTGTCCGTGTGGGTTTCGTCCGGGTTCTCCGGTTTCCTCCCACAGTCCAAAAACATGGATCAAGTCAATTGAATTCTCCGAATTGCCCCATATAGAGTGTGTCTTTGTGACTAAGTGTGTGCCCAGCAATAGATTGGTGTCCTGTCCTGGGTGTATCTGCCCAGCGTACAAAACGTTCTCCCTTGGATGGGCATAGGGAACCCCTATAATATTTGGGTAGCCAGGTTCGAATCCCAATCTGGGTGGAGTTTCCATGCCCCCCCCCCCCACGTGTCCGTCTGGGTTTCCTCCCACAGTCCAAAAACATGAATGCAAGGTAAATTAAATGCTGTAAATTGCTCCATATATAGTGTGTTTGTGTGAGTGTGCCCTGCGATCGATTGGCGCCAAAGATGACCCTAGTAAAGGATTAATAGATGAACGAATGAATATTAATTAGGTATCACAAGCCATGTTGTCAGCTATTGTACATAAACACAGTAGAAATAGCCTCGCAGTGGTTCATCCTCTCACTGTGTGACGCAGAAAATGTGACGTAAATAAAAAAACAAAGGCTCAGCGATCTGGAACATTATCCTTGTCCTTTGTTAACATCTACTACGTCCTACGTTTTACTATAACGTCTTATCGACTCGTCACTGTGACGCTGTGGACCGTGAGGTTAGCTATTCTCGGTGCGCAGGGCCGACCGTGATAAACGGTCAGCTTTATTTATATATGCAGCTTTGAAGAACCTAAAAATAGCCATTTTCGACGTTTTCTATTGTGCCAGTTATCTTATCAGCATCAACCAGATGTAACCAGGACCAACAGCCTGGCCCCGCAACGCAAGCCATTATTCAACCGTTCACCATCCGGTGTACATCCCTCACTGTGACCGGATTATTAGTGCAGTATACGGCCTGCCGCCCACCGATGGGTGGAGCTTATGCGGCTTATCGTTTTCTTCTTTCTGAAGTTCCGTTTTACTTGCCGTTTGGTTTTGAAGTGCCGGGTTACAGGACGAACAGGAAGTTGATGCAATTTCACACATGACTGCTCGGCAAAACGTCAAACTTAAAAAATTCATCAGAACCCTTTAGAGCCAGAAAATGACGAGTGGAGGCATCAGCAACGTGACGAAAAATCAGGAGTGTGACTCGGTCTTTATTTTAATGATATTTAGTTTCTATTTAAATGTCTGCTTCCAGTGCCAACAAATAATGAACCACCACCTCACATGTGATAAGAATCACAAGCTGTAATGTGTGTGTATATGGCTTAGTGGTTGGCATGTTATCCTCTCAGCTCTAGGAATTCCTGGTTCGAATTCTAATCTGGGTGGAGTTTCCATGTCCTCCCCATGTCCGTGTGGGTTTCCTTCGCTTTCTCCAATATCTTCCCACAGTCCAAAAACATGGATCAAGGTCAATTAAATTCCCCAAATTGCCCCATATGGAGTGCGTTTGTGAGTCTGTGTCTATGTGAGTGTTTGTGCCCAGTAATAAATTGGCGCCCTGTCCTGGGTGTATCTGCCCAGCACCCAGCGGATGGATTAAAGGAAAAACAGCCATTAATAAACAAATCCACCAGCCTATTAGTAAACTGGGTTGTAAAATATGCAGATTTAAGTTGGAAACACCAAATAAATATGGATGCGATATTAAAACATATGTGGAGCATTAACATTTGGTCGAGTTTGAATTTGGGTTATAGGGGTGGTGTTGTTGACCACGACATGAATTTGGCACCATAACATTTTATTTATTAAATAATTTATTATTTCATTTATTTCTGTGTGCGAGCGTACCGCGGTGGCTTTGAGCCAGCCCTGAGACGCCTCGGTGACCTTCAGAGCATCGCTGTCCGTCGTCTCAAACGTGATGTTCCC
This sequence comes from Corydoras maculifer, assembly GCA_019802435.1. NCBI lineage: Eukaryota > Metazoa > Chordata > Actinopteri > Siluriformes > Callichthyidae > Corydoras > Corydoras maculifer. The sequence continues at coordinate 1,209,447 of JAFMOD010000298.1, read as the reverse complement.
CAGAGAAAGGATTCCGGCGAGGATGGTCATCATGTCCACCTTCTCCTGTTGTTGGGCGGGGAACATTTCAAACGGTGTTAATCTTATCTCGAAGTCAAGCTTATCTTATCTGGACTTTATGTTCACGTGATGACGGGCTCTCACCTGCTCCTCGAACCCCACCATATCCATCGCATTGCTCAGCTCACTGTATCTCTCACCCCAGTGCTGCACCATGTCATCGGGGACGAAGCGTCCGTTCAGATAACTGAAGCACAAACATGGCATGAGCTCAATCCAACGGGTCGGGAATTTTATATAGCTACGTTAATAGCTACGTTACCCATATTTAAAAACAACACAGAAGTTACAAACAGAGCCGGTTCCTCATGAGCCATCTGCTCTTGGATTATGAAAAAGAACCGGAATTTGTTGTGGCACCTATTTTTTTAAATAGTTTTTTTTATTAAATTTTACGCTTAGCAATTTGTTCTTCAATAAAAGTTATTAATTGTAATGTGAACGCAGTTAGAATTTACACCTTATGACATCTCAGCATGACTCACCGGTACTGAGTAGGGTCCAGGAGTCCGTACATCTCCTTGTCCTGTGGCGAGATGCCCGCGAGCATGCAGTAGAAGATGTGGAAGTTCCTCTCGCCCTCGTCCTGATGGACCACACGCGATTTCTCCAAAAGATACTCGTTGATTTTGGCACCTTTAACTAAACGAGCAGATGGGATTGTGATATTATAACGCTTAGGCTAATTAAACGGTGGCTGTCTAATGAGCTCACCTGACGAGTTCTGAAATCGGAGCTGGATGTATTTTCCAAATCGACTGCTGTTGTCGTTCATGACGGTCTGCGCGTTACCAAACGCCTCTAGAAGAGGGTTCACCTGTTCGCAATTAATAAATCAATAAAATTATATTTTATTAGGCAAACATCCAAGGAAATACAAACTGTAGAAACTTTTAGTTTTTTCCCCTTACAAGGCTTTAAAAGATCGTAACGCGCTTACAAAACAACGCTCCCTGCGAAAAACCATTCATTCATTCATTATCTTCCGCTTATCCTCTATTAGGGTCGCGGTGGGGTTCCCCATGCCCATCCAGGGGAGAACGTCTCGGGTGCTGGGCAGATAGACCCAGGACAGGGCGCCAATCCATCGCTGGGCACACACTCACTCACACAAACACACTCTATATGGGACAATTTTAAGAATTCAATTGACTTGATCCATGTTTTTGGACTGTGGGAGGAAACCGGAGAACCCGGAGGAAACCCACGCAGACACGGGGAGAACATGGAAACTCCACCCAGATGGGGATTCGAACCGGGAATCCCTAGCGCTGAGAGGCGAATGTGCTAACCACTAAGCCACCGTGCCGCGAAAAACCAGTTTTTAATAATATTTAGGCTTTAGAACCCGACCCGACCGCGTGCGATGTATAGCAGAACCGAACTTCTCTCGATAAAGTACTTATATTTCATACTTATGCAGCTATATTTTATTTGAATCTAATATTTAAATTATCTGAATTCCACTTGGGTCCGTGAAACTGACGTTCGTTTTCATTCCATGTACCCCGTGTGATGCCAACAACAGTCTCCATGCAATTCTAGTTACTATTAAGTTGGACTCTAGTAATAATAAATCCATTTATTTTGTAATCCGCTTGTCACAAGGGGGTAATTGAGACCTATCCCATTGCTCCCTGCATTGGGCAATTAAAATTCAACTCGACTCTAATTTTTATTTATAAAGCACTTTAAAAACAGCAATGGCTGCAACAAAGTGCTTTACAGTGTTGAACTTAAAACGTACATTATAACAAACAAGAACAGGACATAAGCAATAAAACATTAAATCAAATAAAAAAATAGAGACCAATAAAACCAAAGTGAAATCATGGAGTATCAGAAGCCAAAGACTAGATTTAGAAGCAGAAGGATTTAAAGGCAGACTCTCAACTGTGTATCTTGAATTCGCCTACTAGATTATTTTTGGAATGTTGGCAAAGCTCGCCGAGGAACTCCACGCCGACACGGGCAGTACGAATAGACTTTTTAAAGTCCCATTCCAAAACATAACATTGCTTTTCGTGTGTAGATGGAACGTGAGGAATAACAAAAGCAAGGCGTCATTATTGGCGCCATTAAACTATATTTTTAAACTGCTTTACTACAAACATGTATTAATAACGCTAAAGGGCGGATTCAGAGGACGCACAGCAGATGGAAATAAGTGATTTCAGAGGAGGTGGGGGCGGGGGGGGGGTGCCACATCGACAAAAGTCGTTTTCCAAAACGGGCCGTTGAGGATGTGCTGTTGATAACCGATGACTTGAGGCAAAGCTGCTGAGACAGCAGGGCGTGAAGCCAGAGGGCAAACTTCAGCGGCCCCACGATCCGACCCTCGAACCTACGACCCACAGACCTCCGGCTTCAGCACAGACTTTGAAGCAGAGCTGCGCTGATTCACAGAATGAGGTCATTCCCCAGTGGACAGAGAGTTTCCTACACGTAGTAAAGTCAGGCCGTCACTCCGTCTTTCGGCGCTCGGCCAAACATCCTGTCCCGCTGAGACAGCTGGGAGACTGTGGAAAACTCCGATGCAGCCGCCAGGTTTGATCCCCGGGAATATCGGGAAGGGAAGTATCGTAACCACATGGCTCTTTAAATGTTCTGGCACACAAAAGCAGATGTTCAGACTCGGGGGATGGGGGGGGGGGGGGGGGGGGGGGCAACTGGTAAATAAATACCAGTGAAACCTTTCGTTTACAGTTTATTAAAATAGAAACTCTGAATGATGTGCACCACTTTGACCACTTTGTCTGATATCATGTCTGTGGTTTTTACATAGAGCCGGCAGAGTGGACCTTCAGGTTTCGTGTTCTCGGGGCGTCGGGCGGTCCCCCAAAAGTTTAATCAGTTTCAATACCCGTCATTAAAAGTCATTAATCATAATTATCTTAACTATCTATGAGAATTAATCCTCAAATTAAGTTTCACAGTCAAACAGACCTAACCATCCTGTATCATCGACGCCCCAGATGAATAATTATGTGGGCGGCACAGTGGCTTAGTGGTTGGCATGTTCTCCTCTCAGCGCTAGGGATTCCCGGTTGGAATCCCAATCTGGGTGGTTTCCATGTTCTCCCCGTGTCCATGTGGGTTTTTTACAGGTTCTCCAGTTTCCTCCCACAGTCCAAAAAACATGGATCAAGCTCAATTGAATTCTCCAAATTGCCCCATATAGAGTGCGTCTGTGTGAGTGAGTGAGTGTGCCCTGGGTGTATCTGCCCAGCGCCCGAAAAGTTCTCCACTGGATGGGGATGGGCATATATATATATATCCCTTGCCCTATCCCTTTCCCTACAATTAGAAAGTATTCTACTTTATTTAAGCTAAGATAAGTTAATCCTTTATTGGTCCCACAATGAGAACTGATCTTTCCCTAAAATAAAATAAAGGTGATAAATGATTGTTTAGGAAGCATAGATTCTGTTATGATCAGCCCTTTCAAAGGTTCAATCCAGAAACAACCATACAGTTCCTAAAAATAAAAAGTATGCGACAACCTGTAAAGACCGGCAAGACGAGCAAAACCTGTTCGTAAGGCGTCTGAGGAGACATGATGTGTTCTAACACAACACGGCCCCGACTCGCTCCGATCACGCTGACTCAATCTTTAAACAGCAGGCAGATATTTATACGCTGCAGTTATAAATAAAGACAGGATGAGTGCCTTGCAGCAGTCACAACTGTTAACCAAAAACGTTGCATCAGAGGAACAGTATCTCGTTGATGTATTGTCATCTCGTATTTCAATTGCTGCTCTGCGTTTTTCTTATAAACACAGTAATGCAAATTTTTCTTTGCAAATGTAGTTAGACATCTCATTTGCCCATCAACCTTTGATCTAAGATGCTTTTTACAGATTAAAATATATATATATTTATATATATTATTGTAGATGTTCTAAATCAGTAGTAATAGTACTTAAATAATGCTACCAGCATCATTGAAACAAAAAAAAAGCACTGAAATGAGCAAAACCTAGGATTGCATACAAAAAGAAATATTTATACTGTATTTATGCCCAACATCATTGTGTGGTTACTTCATATCTGCGTATACTACTTTATCGTTAAACAGTACAAACTCAATCAAAATTAGTGCCTACAATTTAGTAGGCGATTTCAGGCACAGCCTTCGTTAAGCAAAGAGCTAAGAATACAGAACTGTAGGGTTAGAGTCACAGAACAGCACAAATCACTCTCAGGACAGAATTACTCTGGAAAATGGGCGTTTTGCAGTTTGTTGATATGTATGCGTGAGAGCTGGGTGTGATATATTTAGAAATGAAATGGTAAGCGCTGCATAATTCTAGGTGTCTTCTACCGTGGTATTCATTCTTTATGAAATACACTATGATTCTGTACAACCAGAGGATTTGTGGGCGGAAATCATGATTTGCCATCCTTTCTGTACGTAGAGCGTGTGGTAGCTCAGTGGTTAGTGTGTTGGGATGTCAATCTAAAGGCTGTGGGTTCAAATACCAAGTCCATTGAAGTTACCACTGTGGGTCTTTAAGCCAGTCCCTTACCCCTTATTGCTTTGTATGTAAAAATATATTTTGTATGAAACCCTTTGTTCTTCTGGGATACTTGAAAGTCACTTTGGATGAAAGTGTCCACCAAATGACCAAAATGTAAATGTATTTGATGTGATTAAAAAAAAGGCACAGTGCACACATATCCAAGCAATACAGCCAACAAAGGTTAAAAAAAAGTGGGCGTGGGGATTTTGGCCGATTCCTTAGCTGTATATGAACACTCATCTCACCAATGACCCAAATGAGTCCTGCGAAAACTGCGTCGATAGCTAGAAAAATCGCGATAGAAGAAAACCGGATAAAAACGGTGGAATAATTAATAAATCTGATAAATGGTAGTGTGATTGCCAAATGCTAAATCCACTAAAAACTGATGAAAACTGAAGGGGGCTCATTAATATCCACCCAATGCTACACTAATTACTTGCACACCGAAATATTAGACCAATGAAACAGAATGTAATATAAGCTGTAAGAATTTTTTTTATAAAAAATGTCTATAAATAACTACTACATATATCTTGCATGGCATATATATATTTTTTTGTCTTATCTTGCCTTCTGTTTAATTGGTCTTTTTCGTATAAAGTCTGCATTTCATAATAAAGGTAAAATTGAATTTGACACTCGTGTGTGTGTGTAGTTATTTAAGCTGGAGTAAAGGACGAGTTTAAAAAAATAAATGACCCCTAACAGCAGGAAGCTTGCGGATGAACTCGTCCACCGTATTTTGCATGGCTTGACTTTGGCCTCACCACTATTTGAGGATGTATTTAAATAGTGCTGTAAGAAAAGGGAATAGCCGACCTGCAGGATCTGCTGCTCCAGCTGAGAGTTGGCCCGACAGAGCTCCATCAGCTGCCTGAGCAGGAGCTTCGTGCTCTCGGTCTTACCCGCTCCGCTTTCACCGCTGAGAGAGAGAGAGCGAGAGTGAGAGAGTGAGAGAGATTTACACATCATTACAGAAAAATAATCCAACACGACATGTTCCGTGGATAATGACATGATCTGAAGAAAGAACAACTATCACACAGCAAAAAAAATCTGTGAAAAAAAAAAACATCGGGCCTGGGGCAGATACACTCACTCAATCTATAGCCAGGTACACTCACTCACTCACTCACACAGACACACACTCTATATGGGGCAATTTGGAGAATTCAATTGACCTCAATCCATGCTTTTGGACTGTGGGAGGAAACTGGAGAACCCGGAGGAAATCCGAACATGCAAACCACCCAGATTGAGATTCGAACCGGGAATCCCCAGCGCTGAGAGGAGAACATGCCAACCACTAAGCACAGTGGCTTAGTGGCTGTACGTTCTCCTCTCAGCGCTAAGGATTCTAGGTTTTGAATCCAAATCTGGGTGGAGTCACCATGTTCTCCCCGTGTCCATGTGGGTTTCCTCTCACAGGTAATTTGAATGCTCTAAATTGCCCCATATAGTGTGTGTAAGAGAGAGAGAGAGAGTGTGTGCCCAGTGATAGATTGGTGCCCTGTCCTGGGTGTATCCGCCCAGCGCCTGAAACATTCTCCCCTTGATGAGCATGTGACACACATCACACACTCCCCCCCCCCCCACCTGTGACCATAGTAGGGGATTAAGTAAAAGAATAATGAAGGAATGAATGATGATCTCTATTACATGCAGCTGTTTGTTGGGATCATCATCTTTCTTTTTTTTTTTTTTTTTTTAATTTGTTTATAGTTGATGTAACGTCCACCAACTCACTCTGAAAAATTTGCGGAAGGGAGGGAGACCTGTAACCATGGGGTGTAGGGCGTCATTAGGACGAAAAGGAAATGCTATTTGATAAACAAATGATCTTTTAGTCTGATGATGGCCCACACTCCTCTGAACGGGGGGGGGGGGGGGTGAGCCAATTTTGGAGGATTTGCATGAGCGATGGAATTTGCAAATGCAATCTTTGTGGTTACAATCTATTTCCTAACCCACTAAACATTTCTGATCCCAGATTGCAAGGCGGCCGTCGGGAACCCATCCTACCTCCCCCCCCCCGCCCCCCGTAATCAAATCCCACTAATTGTTGGGTGGTATTCATAAACACAGAAATCCCTTTCATTAAGTACAAACGGCTGAAAAGAACGGCGCTCACATTTCACTTTCACGCACGCCGTCGTATCATCGTCATCATCGTCGGCGTCGCCGCGCGCCGTCTTCCCTTGAACGCAATTAGACGTGTTGTTGACTCCCACTGTCCTGTTCATGTAAATGTGTGCAAACAGGTGTGTTTTCATATGTGACCACTGTGTACACACCATGTGCATTCTTCTTCCATTGTCCCAACGTTTATCAGACTCTGACGCCCCCCCCCCCCCCCCCCCCCCCCCCCCCCCCCCCCCCCCCCCCCCCCCCCCCCCGAACCTTCATTCATCCACAGCTGCATGGTAACCGGAGTTGATGGCACTATTGTACCTTGCTGTACTGCATGTGCTGAGGCAGAACAAAAGGTAAATGAAGTCTTGCACCTTACAAAGATGCAGCCAAGGCTCTAATCTGTCCCTCTAGCACTCGCCGAGGTATTTGCATCCTGCTCTTTTGCCCAGTGGACACCAATCAGATCTTCGCTTTGCTTTTATCGCGGTGTGAGGTCTGGCACGTCGGTCCATTGGACTGAGGCCCTGCTCTGAATAGTTAGAGGTCGTTGGGTCGGTCGTCTGACAGTCCGCGTCTGATTGGTTTAAACGTGACGGAAACGGTGTATGAGAATGAGGTTGTCGTCCTGTCTCTACGCACCTGGCAACTTTCACCAGCCCATGGGGTTCGAGCACACTTTCTAACGTATAGGCACGTGGGCTATACGCCGTCCGGACACCTCTCC
>JAFMOD010000298.1:1160446-1201393 GCA_019802435.1 Corydoras maculifer | reverse complement strand
CATTATATTTCATTCATTCATTATCTTCCGCTTTATCCTATATTAGGGTCGCGGTGGTGTTCACCATGCCCATCCAGGGGAAAACGTTTCGGGTGCTGGGCAGGACAGGGCGCCAATCTATCACTGGGCACACACTCACTCACACACACACACACTCTTTAGGGGACAATTTGGAGAACTCAATTCACTTGATCCATGTTTTTGGACTGTGGGAGGAAACCGGAGAACCCGGAGGAAACCCACGCAGACACGGGGAGCTCCACACCAGATGGGAATTCGAACCGGGAATCCCTAGTGCTGAGAGGAGAACATGCTAACCACTAAGCCACCTTATATAAGCCGCATTATATTTTATTTTGTTTAAAAGTTAAAACAGACACATGCTGATTCGGGCTGATTGATTGTACGTATGCTGCAGTTTGCAGCGGTAGAAACTATGTGCTTTATCGCAGATCAGGTAAATACTGGTTTCTTCGTCTTTTGCACTTACAGGGATGTTCCAACAGACCTGCCTCCACATGCTCAAATATTTTACCTCAAGAGAGAGAGAATGAGTGGTGAAGGTATGAATATAATGCAGCTTCTCTATTGTTTACATATGAACGCAACCATTTTGCTCTCTATTTAGCCCATAACCAACTCAAAAAACACATTTAATCCCCCAATTCACATATATTTTGGGTATCTCTGCTGCAGAGGGACCTGGTGACAGGACCGCCTTGTGCCTTATTTTTTCCAGGTCATGATCACTGTACCACATTTTCAGCATTCTAAAGGCTTTTGGCATAGACCTTCCAATTAGAAGATCATGTATAGATTTAATATGAACGTATACATGTTTAACATGAACAGAATGCTTTGTAATCCTAACCTGTATTTATTTAATGGTGAAGGTGCAGAAACCAATGTCACAATCCACCACCCTGCCTCCATCTGTTGGCTCCAGAGCAGAGAACTTGGGTTGTTTGTCTGAAGGCGAGTCAGGATCAGGGCGTCTTTTAAAAGCTGAGTCACACACTTTATTGGCATACAATAAATTTTTCGAAAGGCGTGTCAGATTGTGTATAAATAGACGCTATCTTCATCATTATAAAACATACAGCGTGTTATAATTTCAGCGTTATTCAGTTCCACGGGTACAGCTTTATAAATTAAACACCCATCCCTGCGTTTTAAACAACCGGATGTTTCTAATGTTGTGAAACCGGGTTCCGTCTTGTTGCCCTAGGGCACAGGGTCCAAAAAAACTTAACTAGTCCTTGGTTAGAAATGCCCCTGACCTTAACCCTATTGGAAACCTGGTTGATTTCATCTCATAAATAATGCTCTCGTGATGTCATAAGAGTTCTGTCCGTTTAAGTTGTGGTCACTTTCCATGATCTCACCGGGTCAACGTGGGTTTTCTTCACATTCCCCGATTTCCTCCCATAGTTCAAAGACATGGATTTAGGGTGATTGGGCTGCTCTAAATTGCCCCTGTATATAGTGTGTGTGAGTAAATGAGTGCATGCCCAGCGATAGATTGACACATCGTCCCAGGTGTATCTGCCCAGTGACCACGACAACGCACTACTTTACTATGTCATACTGCGTTAATGCTGAATAAGCAGATAAACAAAACACTCACCTGATGACGATACATTGATTTTTCGGTCCCGTGGCCAGACGTCCCAACATGGACTGGTAGGCTCTGTCAGCAACGGCGAATATATGGGGTGGCAGAGCGGTCTTCTCGTGGCATTTGTATCGCTCCGACAGCTGGAAAAGATCACGTAACGTTTAACAAACGCAGGATCACTTAGATCTGGTCAACATTAGACCAAATTAGTGCAAAAACTGGTTGAAGATGTGACTTTGTTTTTTATTTTTTATTTTTCTTTGGATAAAGCACATACAGCACATCTCAGTCCTAAATGCTGATCCCTGAAGGTGACCTTGAGGCTTTATTATGCTTATGTAGTGGTGGTGATCACATGCTCCCCACCCCTATAGTTTAAATAGGTGGTCAGTAATTGGCCCATCTGTCTTCTGTATGTGCAGGTGCATAGAGTGACGTGAAAATTGATATGCTGAATTTTTTTCGTGACGTGCATTGTATACCGTAACTCCGAATCCTTATGCATGACATGCAAAGCATCATACGTGTGTGCAATATTCAAAATTTAACAAATGAGACTTGAGATCGATCTCTGATGTCAAAACCAGATTTTAAGAACTATAGCAACTCTAACATGACCATTACTGGAGTTTTAAGAAACTAGCTGCTTCCCCGTGCCATTTATAAATACAATAGATACTTTTTTTTTTATACGCATGGCGTTGGGCAGCGTGGAGTCACATAAATGATTAAGATGCAATTTCCAGTGTTTTCAATGTAATGTATACAAATTCAACATATTTAAAAAGATTTTTTTTTAAAGTGGCAGGTTAACCTCTGAGACACTTTTAATTGAGAAATTAAGCAAGAATTGAATTGTTGGGTGTTTTTATTTTCTTTTACAGTATTATTTAATTTATTATTTTTTTGCTTATTATTGCCATATACACGACTTGTTTAGCTCAGACGTCCATAATTGCTGCTGTTTGATTTGCGAAAACATCTGCACTTTTGGACGAAGGAAAATAATTAATTTGCAATATTTTTTTATTTTATTAGTAAATCTGTACTTGTTCAGCATGTTCCTATTTTTTTTAATTAATAAACTTGAAGCCCGTTCTAGTCCTTTCAGCACTAGGGATCCAGGTTCGAATCCCAATCTGGGGGATTTTTACAAGTTCTCCCCGTGTCAGCATAGCTTTCCTCCGGGTTCTCTGGTTTCCTCCCACCGTCTCAAAAACATGTATTCAAGGTAAATAGAATGCTGTAAATTGCCCCATATAGTGTGTGTGTGAGTGTCTGTGAGTGATTGTACCTGGCTATAGATTGAGTGTATCTGCCCCAGGCCCGAGACGTTCTCAAGTGGATGGGCAATAGGAACCACCCCCGCCCCACACACACCCTAGTAGTAATGAATGAATAACACCTTTAATAAATTTAATTCAGTTAGAATGTTATTTGCGTTACATTGTTGTTTAGTATGCGGGTTTAACGACATGTGGGTGGAAAAAGCTCAATTAAAGCATTAATTGCAAAAATCTGTATGACAATTACTTATCCGTTCATCAGCACAGTCACATGTTGCTTAAGGTTCCACATATTTAAATAACCAGCATGAGACGTGCTGTGAACTGGTCAACATCAGTCCATCAGTGAAGATGTTTTGGGATTTTTTTTGTTGTTTTGATCTCTCTCTCTCCCTCTCTCTCTAGGAGGGAAAAAAGTACAGGGGTATTCAAATATTACCCAAATAACGCCCTCTGTGCCTGTCACTAAAATCACATATTACATTCACACACCCAAGTTCAGCTAATTTCATTGTCTATTGTATTTGCACTACGATTTAATTTCTTGTCATTTGTTTACACGTTTGTTTTTATTGGCAATCTCACACCCGACTGTCCCAGGACGCCAATCTATCACTGGGCACACACTCATTCAGACACAGACACACTCTATATGGGGCAATTTGGAGAATTCAATTGCCCTTGATCCATGTTTTTGGACTGTGGGAGTAAACCGGAGAACTCGGAGGAAACCCACGTGGACACGGTGAGAACATGCAAACTCCACCCAGATTGGGATTCGACCCCCATTAAACCACCATGCCATCCTAGGTATCATTTAGGTTGTTTTTTTTTTTGAGCTTGCCAGACAGAAATCGGTCAAATCAGAAGCCGGAAAGGTTACGGTTCTCATCTGTGTCTTTACGAGAGAGTAAGAGAGGCAGACTCAGTCCCAGATGTGAGCCCTGCTCGCCTCTCTTTTTTTAAGGCTTGTGTGGACAGACACACCTTTGCACACCGTCGCCACAAATGGGATCCATTACCTCACCTGTTTCCTTGGCTCCGCCCCTCGTTCACAGCTCAGTGCTTGAACGCCTTTACTGCCGCAGACATGACCGGACGGTGCATATGAAAATAACATCTTGAACTGGGACGACCGACCTGCTTTAAATACCCATATCACCCAAACATTTCCTTTTGATCACAGGATCAAACAAGCGTGCTCTCTACTGAATATAAGTCTGTACGGGTTTAATAGATGAGCTTACCGACTTTCCGTAGAGTGGAAGTTGTTTGAATGGGTTCACCGCCACAAGAATATCCCCAATGTACGTCTGCAAAACATGAAAAACGGGAACGGAATGTCAGAACGCGACCACACAATGCAGTTTCCAGTTACACTTTTAGTAGGACATCGTTACTAAAAAGCCTGTGAGGATTAAATTGCAGTTCACTGAGGTGTCTGGGATCAGCGCTCGTAAAGGCTGTTGGTATTGTTTCCTTTGTGTTCCCCACAATGTCTGAAGATCCTCAACAGAAGGTGCGGAACCCGATATGGTTTGAGATTCTTAAATGATTAATCAACACGGCTTTTTAATAAAGATACAACATGTACTCCTCTGTGTTGATGTTGCAAAACACTGAGGCACAACCATGAGGAAATATTCATTCATTTATTATCTTTCACATAATGCTTTACCAGGTTTACGAGGGGGGTGTTTCCAATGCCCATCCAGGGGAGAACGTTTTGGGCACTGGGCAGACACACCCAGGATACAGCACCAATCTATTGCTGGGTACCCTCACTCACACAAACACACTCTATGGGGCAATTTGGAGCATTCAGTTTACCTTGATTCCATGTTTTTGGACTGTGGGAGGAAACCGGAGAACTTGGAAGAAAACCCGCTCAGACACGGAGAGAACATGGAACCTCTACCCAGAATGGGATTCAAACCTGGATGTCCAGCGCTGAGAGGAGAACATGCTAATCACTAAGCCACCGTGCATTTGTAAAATGTTCTCTCCATGAGAACATATTATAAATGTAAAATAGTCCTAGTAAGGGGTGACACGGAAAAGTGGTTGGCATGTTCTCCTCCCGATCTGGGTGGAGCTTCTATGTTCCCCCTATGTCTGAGTGGGGTTCCCTTGGGTTCTCGGTTTTGCCTCCACAGTCCAAAAACCAGTGTCTTTAGACAATAGACAGACAATAGGGGCAATTTAGAGCAGCCGATTAACCTTAAATCCATGTTTTTGGACTGTGGAAGGAACCCGGAGGAAACCCACGCGGACACGGGGAGAACATGGAAAGAATTACAAGCACCATGCATCCTGACACAGCACACCTGGTACAATAAGTGTTAGGGGCCATGCTCAAGGGCCCACATTGGCAACTCTTTATGCACTCAGGTTTCATACCTCCCCCACCCCACCCCACTGATTGATGGTCCAACACCCAAACCCAAGCTTTTGTTTCATGAGACATTGTCTCGGTCAGCGGTTTATCACATTTGCATGCGACATATTTCATCAGCGTCTTAAGACGACGAATGAGACCAACGCGACTATCGAACTATAGAATCGATTTACTACAATTTAATCAAACCTAAAAATTGCCTACAACATCATAACTATTATTTTGACCAAGTAGGTGCTGTTTAACCAGTACTGCTATAGGTACCTTAAGTTATTTTTCTTAAGTAAGAAATGATGTCATGATCACATGACTTCATTGTGATGCAACCTCCGCATTACAAACGTACGTCAATTGACATAAAGGTCACAACACTATTGCAAGTCACTATAAAACAGCATCCAATTCAGCAAGTCGTCCAGTTATTTTTACTTAATTCCGAATGCAGATTCAAACATACTGGACTCATTATTCTTGCCATAGATCACAGCCTATGATTCTACAGTTCTACTTCAGCAGAACATGATTCTGGTTACTTTAAGTAATATTAAAAAAAAAAACAACAACAACAGACACGTTTCCTTGAACGATGTGTGCATTAATGTAGAATTCATGACGTTTTGAGACTTGTTTTGAGCTCGACCAATCAGATGTTGAGAGTCATAATAAAATAACTTTTTAAAAGTATTTAAAGTAAGTAATTTACATTTTACAGCTACTGGAAAACGATCCATTGTTTTTTTTTATATAATATGACAAAATACTGGTTTAGGATATAAACAATTATTTATTTTAAATTTTACAGTAAAAGTTAAGTGTCGTTTTAAAATTCACAGTTTACCAAAGAATCACACACACACACACACACACACACACACACACACACACACACACACACATTATATATATATATATATATCCATTCACTATCCTCTATTAGGGTCGCGGGGGGGGGGTCCCCATGCTATCTCTCTCTCTCTCTCTCTCTCTCTCTCTCTCGAAGGCGTATACTTTTTTAAGCTTTGAAGATGTTTTGTATATACAAAGTATATATGTATATGTGAAGTAATTTAGTTTTAAATTGTAAATTGCAGAACCCTGATTGGTTGTCAGCTGTTGACGCTGTTCTGTACAGAGCACGTTTAACGTCGTGTTTTACATCATTTGTGTTCGGAAAAGAAACATATAAAAAATAATGAGACAGCATTAATTAGGACTCGAACCTCGTCATCGTGAAAACAACTGAACTCGAGTTTAAAGGGACCCGCTCAGGCTGCGCGTGCCGGGCGTTTGAAGCGGCGGCGGGTTCGAGCGTCACGTGCCGCCGCCGGCGGTCAGATCTTTGCAGTGCGGTACTCACGTAGATGTGATTGTGTTTGAAGCGAACTGTCAGAGATTCCAGCAAACTCTTCTCGTCCAGCTCGCTCAGACTCGCCAGGTCTTCCAGGAGGTGTTTGGGTTCCTCCATGTCGATTCCGCCACCGCGCCGCGGCTCGGCTTCTCAAAGCTACAGCATCGTTCTCCACAAAGCAATAAAAAAATAAATCACATAGTTTTCTTGGATCTCAGAAGCTTCAGGTTTCGAATGAACTGCACCTTAAAGCCGACTAAGTTCAAGCTGAGGAGCAGCGCCTCCTCCTTTTTGCCCAGCGCCACCCTCACTGTTAACCCTTTATCTACCCCGCACCACCACCGGGTTCCTTTTACACCACAAATCGAGGTTACCTTTTAATTTAAATTAATTGCGCTAAATTTATTACAAACGTTTGTAAAGGATGCAAAATGCAACTTTATCGCAAGAGATAAAACGCATTATGTTAAAATTCGTACTCTCCCCGTTTCCCCTGCCCATCCTGGGGCAAACAGTTTAGGCACAGGGTCGATGTGTACTATATGCATTTACGGTATATAGGGGTCATTCAGATGGGGCAATTTATCTTGAACCCCTGTTTTGGGATTGTGAGAGGGACATGAAAGGAACATGGAGAAACGCCCCAGTCCTATGTTAATAAAATAATGTTATGCTATAGAATATATAATTAATATTGCATATGACTGCACGGTGGCTTAGTGATTGGCATGTTCACCTTTCAGTGCTGGGGATCCAGGTTTAAATCCCAATTTGGGTGGAGTGTTTCATGTTCTCCCCGTGTTCGCGTGGGTTTCCTCCGGGTTCTCCGGTTTCCTTCCACAGTCCAAAAACATGGATTCAAGGTGAATTGAGTGATCCATATATATATATATAGAGAGAGAGAGAGAGAGAGAGAGAGAGAGAGAGTGTGTGTGTGTGTGAGTGAGTGAGTTTGTGCCACAAACATTTTCCCCTGAATGATTTCTTTATGATACATTTCGACCCTTTTAATGAAGACAGCCACACAAACTGTAAGACTATTATTATGTGAAATGTGTAATTATATTTAAAAAGCGTTTTAAATTTTAATACATATATCAAATCAAACCATAAAAACTTCATTAATGAAGTATTTTTCTGATGACTTCTCTCTCTCTCTTTTTTTTTTTTTGCAGGTTGCGATCCAGTTTTCCATGATGCACCTGACCAGACGGAGGAGCCACCACTTGACATTCGAACCCGAGTCGTGCACAGTATTCATATGAGGTACGTTCATGCATTCAAAGGTTGAAGCTACAGTTTGTATAGTAACGTGAGGTCAGCCTTTTAGGTTGCATTGTGTATCCTGTACACTGCTGTCTCTGTTTACCTGCAGCATTAATCTACACAAATTAGACCTTTGCTCTTCTGCATTTTAGTTCAAACATGAATTAGACCATAAATCCATCGTCTAATTCACACATCACATTTTATTTTGACCCATTTTTAGCTAGCACTCTTCTGGAAAGACTTTCTACAATGGTTTTGAGGTTGTGGCTAAAGGGGGTTTTTTTTGGGTCAATTTAACCAGAAGAAAATTTTGTAAAGTCAGACACTGGTGGTGCGTGAGGGGGCCGAGCCAAAAATCGTTGTTTTAGTTCCTCTCAAAGAGATTTAATAGGACTGGGGTTGGTTCCAGTCCGAACTTACCCAACCATGACTTTATGGACTTTGCTTTGTGCACTGGGGCATATGCTGGAACAGAAAGAGGCCTTCCCCAAACTGTTGCGATTAATCGGAAACATCTATCCATCCATTTTCTTGCGCTTTATCGGGTTGTGAGGGGGTTCACAACACACACAGACACACTCTATATAGGGCAATTTGAAAAATTCAGTTGATCTTGTTTTTGGACTGTGGGAGGAAATCAGAGAACCCGGAGGAAACCCACTTGGACACGGGGAGGACATGGAAACTCCACCCAGATTGGGATTTGAACCGGGTTTATTTACGATGTAACCCTTTGTAGATATTTGCTGTTTAATATGTGTGTTGTGTGCTTTTTACGTCAGTTTCTAGTCCATGTATATAAACATACAGATGAAAATGTGCAGTGTGATGTGAACTGACGAACGAATCCTCGTATTTCACGCTAATATTTTATTCCAAACAATCCAGCATGAAAGATATCGTATAAAATCCACAATTCAACAATACACCAGTTATATAGTACTGTTTCAGCTGCTGCTGTTATTTTTAACATTTCATTTTATAATGCTGCTATAAAAAGTTAGACAGTACATTAAAATTTCCTTTACATTATTAATATAGGCGGCACGGTGGCTTAGTGGTTTAGCACGTTCGCCTCTCAGCGCTAGGGATTCCCGGTTCGAATCCCCATCTGGGTGGAGTTTCCATGTTCTCCCCGTGTCTGCGTGGGTTTCCTCCGGGTTCTCCGGTTTCCTCCCACAGTCCAAAAACATGGATCAAGTTAATTGAATTCTCAAAAAATTCCCCCTATAGAGTGTGTCTGTGTGAGTGAGTGTGTGCCCAGCGATGGATTGGCGCCCTGTCCTGGGTCTGTCTGCCCAGCGCCCGAGACGTTCTCCCCTGGATGGGCATGGGGAACCCCACCGCGACCCTAATAGAGGATAAGCGGGAGATAATGAATGAATGAATGAATTATTAATATACAAACCAGCGTAAGTCATGATTATCAAAGGTGTTTTTTTTTTATAATATAGCTAGAAATCCTAAAAAGTGTTATAAAAAACAACACACACAAAACTTTTTTTTTATTGGATTAACTCAACTCAACATCGTTGGTGGGGACTTTCTTCCTGTCTGCTTTTTTTGCTTTCCTGAAAATCAGATAATGTACAGATGAAAATCAAACCTCTGAATCAGGTGCATGTTGTTAGATGGACACTTATTCGGGGTAATAGTTCTCTATTTATGAAGATTCTCACCTTTGGACAACAAATAGAGCAATAGAAGCGACTATGGCCACTGCAAACACAACACCACCCAGGACACCCACAATCAAACCTGCCATACGCAGAGAAAGACACACGTAGAGTTTAGAGACCCAAACCTTAACCATATATATATATATATACACTACTACACTATATAACTATATAACCTAACCATAACATAACTTAACCATACCTAATTTACATTACAGGTTGTGGTTCATACAATGTTCTACATAAATAAATATATAAATAAAGCAATCAAACACAAGAGGGCATTCGTTATTGTGAACATCGAGTGCCATATCGCTTTCATTAAAATAAAGCTACAAACACAGTATAATAAAAAAATAAAGTTTAATTCATAAATGAATTTATTATTCACAGCGTCGTTAATAAATTGATCTTCAGTGAGGTAATCTAGTCCGGTTTTTAAAGCGATTAACAGGTTTCCGTTTTGTTTACCAATCAAATACTGCCATCTGGTGGCCAAATTACAGAGCGCAGTTAAAAAAAAACATCCGAAAAATAATGTGTTGTATTTCTGGCATCGATACGATATGTGAAGCGATCAGAGGTGTGTGTTATTGTTATTGATGTCACGGCTGGACACACGATTCAGCCAATCAGATTTAGGGACCAAAACTACGAGTTTTATACATATATAAATATATGAATATATTGTACTGCAGACAGATGAATGTTAATATGAATATATAAAGGTTTTGATGCATCTGATATTTCAACACACACACTAACTATAAAACACAATCTTTAAAATAATTTCTTATAATAATATTCATTCATTCATTCATTATCTCCCGCTTTATCCTCTATTAGGGTCGCGGTGGGGTTCCCCATGCCCATCCAGGGGAGAACGTCTCGGGCGCTGGGCAGATAGACCCAGGACAGGGCGCCAATCCATCGCTGGGCACACACTCACTCACACAGACACACTCTAGACAGGGCAATTTTGAGAATTCAATTAACTTGATCCATGTTTTTGGACTGTGGGAGGAAACCGGAGAACCCGGAGGAAACCCACGCAGACACGGGGAGAACGTGGAAACTCCACCCAGATGGGGATTCGAACCGGGAATCCCTAGCACTGAGAGGCGAACGTGCTAACCACTAAGCCACCGTGCCGCCCTTATAATAATATAATAATTTTAAATTAGACACTTTACATAATATATATTAAATATAATTATATATTAGTGAAAAAACTGCCACATGCTTAAGCTGTATGCTGAAATATATCAGCCTTTTATCTTGTTAGTTTGATTAATTTAAGGATCACAAATTTATTTATTTTAACTTCGTGTATGAGGAACTTCACACATCGTATTACTGCAAAACAACAAAAGCTTTTTAAAAAATTGTTTTTAAATAATTTGTAATAATATCCAATTTATCTTTAATTATTAACGTTAATACGGTGCCAGCTCGGTAACTCTGTGTTGAGTATTCTCATCTCAGTTAGAAAATTTCCACGTGTATTTTGCATGTTCTCACTGTATCTGTGGGGAGGGGTTACTCTGCGAGCTCCAGTCCCCCCACCCCCTCCCCCCTCAAGTGCAAAGACTTTTTTTTAAGGTGAAATAGCAAAACCAAATTGGTGTTCAGCATCACTGTCTGTTTAATCCTGGGGTGTTCGCTCTCTGTACTCACCTGCATCCACTGTTTGCTCATCAGGATTCGGAACTGATCCCAACATCCTTCCAGACCTCGCTACAAAATAAGTAACACATTTTTAGCGTAAAAAAAGACGAAATTAAAATAGAAATCGGCTTTTTTGTTTGTTTTTATAGTTTAATGCGTATTTCTGTATGAAACTGCTGACCTCTAGTGGCCAACAATTAGATTACCGGTCAATGTTTTCATTGATCAACAGTTCCCACAATGTTGGAAGCATACAACTGTCCAAGGTTCATGGCAGGGACTTAATTTTTATTATTATTATTTTTTTTATCTGTTTGCAGTTAGATAAAAGGAAGCACATAATTAAAGATAAAGAGGTGTCCTGATATTTTTGGTCACATAGTTAATGTAAAGCAAAATATAAAGCTGACATCATCAGCAACACTGCTTCCCTTGTCTTGTGATTGCTTTTTTTAAGTTATAAATTTGTTAATGTTTAACCCAAAGAAACGTGTTGACTCAGCAGAGTTCGCTCTAAAGCAAAGAAAGCTGACAATAAATCAGCCGTAATAAAATAATATGGACGTCGACTAAGGCAAAAGGATAAGTTAAAAGAAGTGAAGGGTAAGCGACTATAATGAATTCAATTTGAAAAAATAATTTTAAAAATAAATAAATAAAAAAAATAATTGAAAAAAAGCTAATGAAGAGTAAATGTGGGGTACGTTCCTAGATACAAAAAATGGAGAAAAGGATACAAAAATATATATGTATTAAAAAGCAGGAGAATACAAATCGTAGGCAGCGGGAGGTGAGATTATTAGAGGTCACCAGCAGGAGAAAAAAAGAGCGTTGAAAAGATGAAGTGAAGTTAGAGACAGAATAAATGTTGAAGCTGAAAGCAATAAAATTGTGACAATGAATAATGTAACAATAAAGCAATAAATGAAGAGGGAAGTGTATAAAATAAAATCAGACATAAAAAAAGGTTAAGAGAATGGATTTTAAAATAAAAAATCCAAACAGAAACAAAAAAGGACACAAAAAAAAAAAAAAAAAAAAAAAAAAAAAAAAAAAAAAAAAAAAAAAAAAAAAAAAAAAAAAAAAAAAAAAAAAAAAAAAAAAAAAAAAAAAAAAAAAAAAAAAAAGACAAAGAGACTATAAATGATTACAGCGAAGAAAAGGAACACAATGAACAGATTCCTTCAAAAATCAAAGAAAAGAAACATAAAAAATACAAAGGCAAAGGAAGTAAAATGAGGAAATTTCATCCGATGAAGTTCTAAGAAGAGACGAGGCACGCTGGGACGAAGCTAAAAGAATGAGGAGGATTTTAAGAGCGTACCCTGACATCTACTCTGACATTCATCTCTTGATTCGAAGCGGTTGCCGTTCCCCTGACAGCCTCCATATAAGAACATCCTGCAGTTCTTCTCGGCGCTGTCATAGTAATACATGGCAATGTGGGCGAAACAGCTGCCGGGGTCCAGATTCAACATACAAACTGAATCTGAAAAGAATAAAGAAGTGCATTAAAGAAAAAAAAAACAAAAGAAGAACCAATCAAAATGTTGGATCAGTGGTGCATTGTTGTTTCTTGGGATATAAACTGTATGGGGTCCAGTGTGGTACCTCCTGTTGGATAGAGCTGGTCATATTTTGTTGAACATGACGACATACACTCCTTGTCCGATGTGAACCTGTTGCCGTTGCCTCCCTCTCCTTTGTAGAAGAATGGGGTGCAGGATTCCGACTCCGAGTTATAAAAGAACTGTAGGATCTGCTTCTGTCCGGAACCTACGTCCAGACTGAAAGTGCAGTTCGAATCTAAGAGACAAAAAAAGAAATGCAAACAATAAGATCTGAACTCATCCTTCTCAACCAATGGACCTCAGAACACCATCTAGTGGCACAATGGTGGCATGATCAAACTATGAGCCGGTTTCGCTATTCGAAATTTTTTAATAGTAGTGGACAAACGAATTACTTTTGAAGTTTAGTACGATATTCATTCATTCATTATCTCCCGCTTATCCTTTATTAGGGTCACGGTGGGGTTCCCCATGCCCATCTAGGGGAGAACGTCTTGGGCGCTGGGCAGATAGACCCAGGACAGGGCGCCAATCCATCGCTGGGCACACACTCACTCACACAGTCACACTCTATAGGGGGCAATTTTTTTTTGAGAATTCAATTAACTTGATCCATGTCTTTGGACTGTGGGAGGAAACCGGAGAACCCGGAGGAAACCCATCCAGATGGGGATTCGAACCGGGAATTCCTAGCGCTGAGAGGCGAACGTGCTAAACCACTAAGCCACCGTGCCGCCGTTTAGTACGATATATATTTAATAAAATAAAATAAATGTAATTATTAAAAGCTGGGTGGAGTTTCCATCTTCTCCCCGTGTCCACGTTGTTTCCTCCCACAGTCCAAAAACATGGATTCAAGGTCAATTGAATGCTCAAAGTTGCCCCATATAGAGTGTGTTTGTGTGTGTGTTTGTGCATTTCTGTGATGTTCTATAAGCTAAATATAAACAATTAATCAAGAGTTTTTAAAATGATTTAGTGACTAACATTCAAAATATACAACAAATATTTTAAATTTCATACAAAACACAAAAAATCAAAACAGAATAAAATAAATCATTACAACTCTCTGAATAAACAATGAGGACCAACAAAGAATCAACACCATTACTGGCACCGAATACACGGTTTAATAGTTTTAAAAAGCTTTAATAAGACGTAAAGAAATTTAATAAGGTAAATCAAAACAACTTACTTACTGCCTGCGCGTCTGCGCACAAGACGGCCATGATGCACAACTGCAAATACAGTTTAGAACTCATCTTGTATCCTGAAGAGTCGAGCGACGATCCGTCTTTGTGCTTCAAGCTGGATTTGTGAACACAGACGGCCTTTAGACTCATTTATCTGCGCGGCGGGTTTTATGGCCTAGGTGTGTTTAATACGGCTGTGACCGAAACTTGGCAGTCATGGCAACGTTAGAAGAAAGTAATGAAAACTGTTGTATCTTCTTCCACTCAGTATTAGGATTCGATGAGTAATTTTAATTAACCTGCAAGTTGCCATACACATACAATTAGATTTCATCCTGTCTATTGTTTAAAAAAAAAAGCAATGACTTTATTATAACTGTATCCCTAAATGATTTTAGTGCAATTCGTTAGTGTGACGGGTTCTCCTGGAGTCCAATCCAGGAACAGATTGGGAAAATGTTATGAAAACACCCCGGACATTTCACTAGTCCATTACAGGGCAGACAAATAGACATTAACATGTTTTTTTTTATTAATTAATTCACCTGACTTGTATTTGTATGCATTTGGACTGTGGTCCAAACATGGGGAGAACATGCAAACATCATAGATAAAAAATACTGACCAATTTCTAAAGATTAAATCTCAGGCTCTCCATGCTTTGTGCTGAAAGTTTATAACGATGGTGTGAGGATGTAAATGGGTCAAATATCAAATCTTAGGTGAATATTTGAGCTGTGGGTGCTCCAGCATTTAAATAAATTAATATTTAGGAGGTAAAGATTCGACCATCTACTGATGAGTATGAACTAATAATGATGATGATAATAATAATAATAATAATAATAATAATGAATCAAATGTATTTTTCGTAGACGTCAACATGTACTTTAGAAAAGAAATACATTTCATATACAAAACATTCATTTATAGTTAATGGCTCGGGTATCAGCTTTCCTCTTCTGTCTTATTACTGTAAATTTTTTATAATCATATTTGATTTGACGTTATTCACCCAACACTAGCACACAGGCCATATATGGTCACTTCCACGATGTGTAGCTGTGAGTCATAAGTAGCGTATATACGCAACACAATGTCAGTATATTGAGGATGTGTGCATTTTAAATGACTCAGTCTGCATACATTTATGATGTGTAATTATATATATATATATATATATATATATATATATATATATATATATATATAGTATATATATAGTAACCTATAACCTGTCTATATTTCTGCCATGGGCCCAGCACGTCAACCATGTTTCTGAATCCACTGTTATTAAAGCGAGAAACCATTACATTATGTTCGACAGCTCCCCCCTGTGGAGAACTGTTTAATCGCATTTAGCTGTAACATTACAGAACAGTTTAAATGAAAGCGAACCCTCTTTAGCAAATTTAAATGAGCCGAATGTAAATGTAGCTGTGGTTTGATGTTGGTTATAAAATTTGGCTTATACAGAAATTCTAAATATCATATTCAACCCTGACATCCATGAGTTCACCGGTCACCGTCATGTACTGAGACAAAATGAGGACCTGAGACAGGAAAGTTCCATCACAGCGATTAGCTTTATTAACAAAGTGCATTAAACACAAATAGGTTTTCATAAAGGCTGTTCATGATCATTAGCAGAACCTCCAGCAGGTGCATTAATCGCTTTCATAAAACGGGTGGTTCCGCTCCTTGAATCCGATTGATCCGTGTGTCCAGCCGTGACATCATCGACAATAACATACCCGTCTGAGCGCGTCACATTCGTATCAATGCGTGATACAATACATTACTTTCCCAATGTTTTTTTTTTTAGAAACTGTGTTGTGTAATTTGACCACTAGACGACAGTATTGAATTGATACAGAAACCAGAATCCTGTTAATCAGCAATCAGTGTTTACTTTAAAACCCGGACTATATTACGTCGTGGAAGACCAGATTATTAATGATTTTATTTTAGAAAAAATGCATTTTTGAATTAAACCTTGTAAGCATTTTATAAAAGCAGTAAGACATTCGAGGTTGTGCATTATTGTGAATAAATCATGGGAAAGAGGTTTAACTGTGCTCCACTACACGGCGGGACACCTCTTTAAAGTGATTTATTTACAATAATGCCATGCCATCTTATACTTATTGCGTTATTAATTACCACCCATTGCCCTTGGACTCTTCCCCCTCACTCCTTTCGGTCACAATTATTTCTGAATCTGATGTCCATGCCAGTCACCCCCTCCTCCTGTTGTCATGCATTACATTTGGAACTACATACTAACACAACACCCTCCTCTTTCTGTTTTTTATTGCGCCATTGTGAAAGCATTGTGTGCAAAATATCAGTAAAACTCAGCAAAGTTATAGAAAAACACCAGCCAATCTGTCACCAACAATCACGCCAAAGTCAATCCCAGAGATCACGCATCTTTCCTATTCTAAGTGCTGATAATGCGAACATTTAATAATTATATGCATAACATGGCTGCCGTATGATTGGCTGAACTGGGTGAAGGGCGTTTCTGCTCAGTGAGTGTTGCATGTTGCAATTCATAGAAACTAAGTCATCGATTTAAAACCCTAAAAACTCCAGGTTTTCGTACATAATAAATATCACGTGACTTTAATTAAAGGTGGTGATTGTGTTCTTTAGTGTAGTATGATGTTGTGTTCATGCTGTTCCCTTGAACCTAATTATGAAGCCAACAAAACACCAACAGATCCTAATTCCTCGTGGCATTCTCAGTCACCCAACAGCTTAAATGTTTGTTTTCCTAACTGCTGCCGCAGGAGAAGAAAGCAGGGAGC
The DNA here is from genome assembly GCA_019802435.1 of Corydoras maculifer. Taxonomy (NCBI): domain Eukaryota; kingdom Metazoa; phylum Chordata; class Actinopteri; order Siluriformes; family Callichthyidae; genus Corydoras; species Corydoras maculifer. The sequence goes on along the minus strand of JAFMOD010000298.1, from coordinate 1,184,550 downwards.
GTAGCACAGTGGAAAAGCACAGTCTCTCAGGAAAACATCACAGTGCTTTAATGAACCGCTAAGGAGAACATCACAAATCCCTGAGTACGAATAGAGCCCTATACCATATTTAAACCCCATATTTAATATTTATAGAAAAAGCCATTTTAAATCGTCTACTAAAGATTTAATGGGGCAATCTTCCCACTGCCCAATCCTAAAGTGCAGGATGCTTATTATTATTAATGAATCCTAACATTTAAAGTTCTGGAAGATTTCGGCCACCTCCAGCCAGCTGCGGAAGCAGGCCAGTCCCTGATCGCGGATCTGTTTCCGACCTTTGTCCGTGATGACCTGGCCGTTCTCCTTCACGATCACCAGCTTGGGCACGACCGTGATGTTGTACCGGGTCTTTAACTCACTGAAAAGACAAGACGAGTAACAAGTTCATTTATTCATTCATTATCTCCTGCTTTATCCTGCTTTATCCTGTATTAGGGGGGTTCCCCATGCCCATCCAGGGGAGAACGTTTCGGGCGCTGGGCAGATACACCCAGGACAGGACGCCAATCTATCACTGGGTGACAAGTTAAGGGCTAAAAAATTTAATTGATTTATGTAATTCATGTCCACGATGAACAATTGCTTAATATGAAAACGAGCAGTGGGTGAAATAGCATTTGCAAACTTTTAACAAGACACACGGACAAACGGATGAAGCTAAAAGTAATAATAATAATATTAATAATAATAATAATGATAAAAGAGGGAGGCGGTGGCTTAGTGCTTAGCACGTTCTCCTCTCAGCACTAGGGATTCCCGGTTCAAATCCCAATCTGGGTGGAGTTTCCATGTTCTCCCCGTGTCCATGTGGGTTTTCTCCGGGTTCTCCGGTTTCCTCCCACTATCCAAAAACATGGACAATTGAATTCTCCAAATTGCCCCATCTATGTTGAGTGTGTCCAGTCCTGGATGTATCTGTCCAGCGCCCGAAACGTTCTCCCCTGGATGGGCATGGGGAACCCCCCCCCCACCCCACCTGCGAACCTAGTAGAGGATTAAGCCAAAGATAATGGATGGAGGGTGGCACGGTGGATTAGTGGTTAGCACGTTGGCCTCTCAGCACTAGAGATTCCTGGTTCGAATCCCCATCTGGGTGGAGTTTCCATGTTCTCCCCGTGTCCGCGTGGGTTTCCCCTGGGTTCTCCGGTTTCCTCCCACAGTGCAAAAACATGAATCAAGTCAAGTGAATTCTCCAAATTGCCCCATATAGAGTGTGTCTGTGTGAGTGTGCCCAGCGATAGATTGGCGTCCTGTCCTGGGTGTATTTGCCCAGTGCCCGAAACGTTCTCCCCTGGATGGTCATGGGGACCCTAATATAGGATAAAGCGGAAGATAATGGATGGATGGAATAAAAGAGTGAGATTAGTATAAATAAAAAAAAAAAACAACTGGATGAATTCTTTAGTTCGCGGCGCAGACGGTGGAACGATACGAGCCTATCTTTAACTTTAATCCTGACGTAAACCTCTTAGTGAGGAGCGAGCGTTATGGCAACCTCGCACTCCATCCGAACCCGCGTCCCCGCTGACGTCACGCCCCGACTCACTGTTTGTACGGGTCGGTCCACGGCAGCGCCAGCCAGTCCCCGTGCAGGTCGTGGTAGTACTCCAGCATGTCCTCCGCGGATTTGTCCGAGGAAATGAAGACGACTTCAAACTGCGCCGGCGGCTCGCTCTCCTCCACCAGCTCCGCGTAGAAGTCGCTCAGCAGCGGCGTGAAGTCGCGGCACGGCGGGCACCAGCCGCCGGAGAAGTACAAGCCCACCACTTTATTACGCAGCGCCTCCTCGGGCTCCACCAGCTCGCCGTCCTTGTTCAAAAGAGCGCGGCCCGCAAACACCTCCGCCATGACCACCCACCCCCCCCGCGGAAGACCCTCACTCTGAGCCCGGGCTGCAGCGGCTGCGCGGCGGACGCGTTCAGCTTCCACAACCGCCAAACCGCAGGAGTCAAAGGTGAACAGGCAAATCTGGCAACCCCCCAAGTGACAGTGTGGAGTTTTAACACACAGTGGTCAGGCGTCCAAATCCCCGCCCCATATTCAAATTTATAGTCAGCAGGACCAATCAGATCTCGCCAGGAGAGACATGAGCCCGGTTGCCATGTTCTGAATTTTCTAATCCGGCTTATTTCCAACGCGCCACCAAATTTAGTGTTGACTTTGTTGAAAAGGTTTTCATCCATCCATCCATTATCTCCCGCTTTATCCTCTATTAGGGTCGCGGTGGGGTTCCCCATGCCCATCCAGGGGAAAACGATTTGGGCGCTGAGCAGATAGACCCAGGACAGGGCGCCAATCTATCGCTGGGCACACACTCACACAGACACGTACACATACACACACTATATGGGGCAATTTGGAGAACTCAATTGACTTGAACCATGTTTTTGGACTGTGGGAGTAAACCGGAGAATCCAGAGGAAACCCACACGGACACGGTGAGAACATGGAAACTCCACCCAGATGGGGTTTCGAACCGGGAATCCTCCAGGTTCCTCCAGGTTCTCCCCACAGTCCAAAAACGGATTCAAGGTTAATTGAATTCTCTAAAGTGCCCCATATAGTTTGTGTGTGCTCAGCTATCGATTGCCCAGTGCCTAAAACCTTCCCCCCCAGATGGGCATGGGGAACCACTCCGGTGTGATGTGTTGCCATGTACTGTATGTTGTAATCCGATATGGGCTTTATTCCGAAAAAACACTACCAAATTTACTGTTGACTTTGTTGATGCGCAAAAAAAACACATCTGGATTTTTAATACTGCACACATCTGTCCATTGTATGAGTTCCACGTATCACACTGATACACTTTGTTATTCTACAATTACAGACTGTAGTCCGTCTTACTTTGGTTGGGTTGATATCTAAGCTATTTAGAAGACGCTTTAATCCAAAGTGACCTACTCTAGAGAACAACACGGGGTCAGAAAGTTCAGGAGGACAAGATCTCTGATCTGGTTTTATTGCCAAGATTTCTTTTATTTTTTTTATAATAGAAATATATTTCACACAGAGGCACATTCCTCTGTCAGCTTTCAAAAGACCCAGACACAGAGACATTCATATTTCACATGAAGTTTTTATTTTTTCATCTTTTAAGGATAGACTTACATATTTATAAAAATTACTTACAGAATTAAGTAACAGGTTTTTTAAATGTGTTTATACTTCTAAATGCAAATAAAATGAACTATCTACATTGTTTAGAAAAAAATGCGGTCCATTAGAAGCCGGTTACCTAGAAGTGAAGGTGAACAAGAAATCTATACACAGATCTGTGACAATCAAATTGCACTATTTTTTTTTTTATTTACAAAGTAATGAAATACCAACAGCATCTCAAAGGGACCATATATTGCCACTTTGCCTTGTTCTGTCACTGAGCAGTCAAAACTGTTGCCCTTATGACCTAAGGGTTAAATAAGATATGTACTGCTGGAGCTCACGTTTTTAATACAAAATCTCTTTTCATCTTTTTTTTTTTGTCACAAATAAGGCCATTTGTCTCCTCAAACGCAGGACTGTTGTCTAAAAACCCCGTGTCCCGTTGTCCTCGATATGATCCCTCAAATGCTGTGTAACACTGGCACCCTTTAGTTGGCACTCCACATAAAACACCAGTGCATTTGATCTGATAGAAGCATAGTAGAAAATAACACTTTATTTTTTTGTCTTTTTTTTCTTCTCTCAATCGTTTTAAAAATGGGAGGAGGAGTAAAAACAGGAGATTCACGATCGGCAACACAAGAAGCGCTTCCAACAAGAACCGAAAGGAAATGACGGGCACACATGCATCACACCGACGTACAGGTACGACTCTACTCATATCATGCAAAAAGAATGACCTAGCGTTTAGTTTATCTTATTTTTTTTTTCTTCGTTTATTTGAATTCCCCACGTCAACCGGACACCAAACACGGTACAACACTACGGTAGGTAAGTGTAAAGAAAAGGCTGATCTGTCCAACCAAGCGCCCGTTTGCATAATGACACATCCATACACCGGTTAAAACACTACTGTTTAAAAAAAAATTGCAGGAAAAAAAAAAGAAAGAAAGAAAAAGTAATTAAACGACGCAAAACTGCAGCAGTTTACTGAAGGTGCATACGACTTTGCTGTTTCTTACACTGGTTATGAATTAACAATAGGTTTATGGGCAAAGTCTCGTTCTTATTTTTTATTTTTTTGGTAAGCTAAGCATTAAGTCTGCAAGATCCAAAAAAAAAATGAAATAAAATAAAACATTCTCACAGTTTTAAGTTAAAACTGTACTTAACATGTGCGTTGAAAGTGAAGCTGGTTCGATGTCTCCTTTACAGAAATCTGCTGTGCATTTTTCATGGGTTTAAAACAAAAAACAAAAAACAAAAAAAAAAAACACATACACGCAAAACAAAACTATGCTGTAGTGAGTCGACTCCTAATCCAGAATAAAGTAATGCTGAACACATGTGGTTATAAGGAACTATGTGTGTGTGTGTATATTTATATATATATATATATATATATATATATATATATATATATATATATATATATATAAACATGCACACAGTGTAACATTCCTGAGGAGGATGAGGCCCCTCACACAATCTCCTACATACTGAGAACAAACTGAACGAGCAGAACTTAAAATATAATAAGCAGATAATTATTTACAGTGAGGCACCATGAAAAAAAAAATCTCTCAGAAGGCTCACAGAAAGCCGTCGCTGCAGAAAGCATCACTGTGGACTTCAGATTACAGTAATATAATTAACTCGGATCGTTCTCCAGCGCTCGTTACTATGGACGCACTATGATGCTCAGGCACTGAAATGAACAACAAAGAGCAAACCCATGACCTGTTGTTCTTTAAGATGGAAAGAAAAGTAACGATGACGTTGAATTAAAAGTGTCGATTCCTTTATTTAAAAAAAAGAGAGCGGCGAACAGGTCGTTTCACACCGTCGATTCAAAGAGCGAGTTCAACTGGCACAACAAATACGTCTTCGCGGTTACTACGTTAACGGATCCAGGATCGTAAAGACGTCTCTCCTCACAAACTGGGAGTTGGCCGGGAGGCACGTCCGAAATACTTCACGTGGTTATTGCATTTGTCAAGTTTTAAAACTCTTTTGGGGACAGCTAACCAAAAAGAAATGTCACTCCCACCCGATTCTCCACGAACGTCACTAAATACAAACCGCAAGTACATTTAAAACACAATTACCAAGGTATAACTACGAATATAGATCGATTTCGGACCAATGAACGCTCACTTGTTAAAGGCTTCTGGAGATCGAAATTGTGTAATCTTTTAACTGAAAATGGACAAGTGCCAAACGATTAGTGCTTAGGGTCGTGACTTAATAAGCCCGGTCAGCCGACATGTCCGCTCGTATGATAAAAAAAAAACAATCTATGCAAAAATGAAGAGAATACGAAAAGATATGCATGAAAGTCGGTGGACAAGCCACAAATACGAATCATCTAACAAACAGATGAGTAAAATTCGTATCGGCGTGTCTCAAGGGAGCGTCCCAAACCCCCCCCCACCCCCTTAATAGTTAAGAGAGCTTAATGGTCGAGCTGCGAAGCTAACGTTGGAGTTTAGACTTTGGGTTCGGTGCAGGAGCTCTCACGCGACTCTCCCGTTCGTTAGTGGAAATGATGTAGGCTCGTCCTCCTTGCCGCTTACCGACGGGAATGAACAATACTCAACGACAATACAAATATGTAGCTACTTTCGTTTGAGGGAATATCGGATGCAGCTTATCCCGTCACGTGTGAAATCAAGGAGGAAAAAACCAAAAAGACACTTAACTAGTGGCAATCCAAGGCTCCAGTAAAATATCCGTCACCACATTTCCACCAGGTGGCGCGAGAGAAATGTTCGGCGAGGACTTTTGGCAGAGTTTTGTGGATGGCGCGCCGAGTCGATCCTCCGCTTCACTCCTTCGCTCGCTCGCTCGCCCGACCGCCTACGACGTTTTCACCAAGTCATACACATAAATGTGAAAGTCGTCGTCGAACTTGATAAAATAGACGGAGGGCTTGGCCTCCACCTGGTGGATGACCATGCCAGTCCGTTTGGAGCCGTCCTCCTTGGCATATTCCACCTGCTTGCCCACGAGACTGTCCACAACCTCTCCGGGTTCACGCTCCGCTGGTGGAGAGTCGTCTGAGAACATAGGAGCGGAATCTGCGGTTAACATCTGAACCTAATTCATCCACCCATCCAGCCATTATCTTCCGCGTTATGCTATACTTAGGGTCACGGGGGCCACATCCAGGGCAGAAACTTTTGGGCGCTGGGCAGATACACCCAGGACAGGATGCCTATCTATTGCTGGGCACACACTCACTCACAGACACACTCTATATGGGGCAATTTGGGGAAATCAATTGACCTTGATCCATGTTCTTGGACTGTGGGAGGAAACCGGAGAACCCGGAGGAAACCCACGCGGACAGAGGGAGAACACGGAAACTCCACCCAGATTGGGATTCCAACCAGGAATCCCTATCGCTGAGTGGAGAACATGCTAAACCACTAAGCCACCCTCAAACTAATATAATAAAATAAAATGATATTAGAATTATAGCTACATTTTGGTGTATATAGTGTGATGTGACGGGCGCGCTCACTTGAATCTGGCATAATCCGCAGGTCTCCGTCTTTGTAGTCATCAAGCAGCTGGTACATGTAGAGGACCGGGTCTTTTTCGTAGGTGATGTAGAACCATGTGGTCATGATCGGCGCTCGGGCTAAAACCATCCCCCGCCATTCGTCCTTCGAGCCTTCCTCCGTCTCGAACATGTGCTCGACGGCCTTCCCTATCATAGTGTCAGCCAGGTGGGCATCGCTGATGCGTGAGGGCGCTGGTGTGAAAGGGAGGCAAAAGCAATAAGCTTCTTCTGGGCAAAAGGTTTTATACATTAGACATTCATTTATTTCATAATAAATCAGAGAAACCAAACTAAAATACAAGTCATTCATTAAGCGAAAAACACTTAAAAATTTGGTTATTCCGAGTAAATTTTGTTGCATGATTATTAATAAAGCAATGCGGTACGAGAGGGCTTGGCATTATTGTGAATACATCACATAATATGGTTTTAATATGATTGCTGATGAGGGAAACTGGAATACTGTAACAATCAAATGCTGCCATCTAGTGGCCAAATCACAGAAAACACTTTACAAAAAAAACCCGCAAACTTGGTGCTTAATTAGGAAAGTAATGTATTGTATTTCACGCATTGATGTAAATGTGAAGCGCTCAGAGGTGTGTGTGTTATTGTCAATAATGTGACGGCTGGAAATACGTGTCAGCCAATCAGATTTAAGGATTATTAATTATTATTAATCTTTAATTTTTTTAAGCAATTGAGAAACTTCAAATTGGGCTGTTTAAATACAACATGGCAAATGTATAAAGGTAAAATATATTGAGATTAAATTTGATTTGATTCAGGAGGCTCAAAATAAAAACACCAACAAGGCCTACCTACACGATCCGGCAGGACCTCCAGTCCCTGCACCCGCTCGTCCTTGTGTAGCTCCAGACCATAAACACAGTCGAAGCCATCGTACTTGATGAGATAAAGCGAGGGGTTGACGGGTACTTGGTCCAACACCGTGCCTTTCCACTGGGATGCCGCCCCACTGCCCTCTTTCCAAATGTGCTGAATTCGGCAGCCCACTATGTTTCGTCGAGGCTGAGACACTTTGGTGGGACCGACGCTTGTCTTGTGTTTTCTGCGGTTATAAAAATATCACAAAAAACTATCAAAGAACAGCATACACAAATCTCACTCCGTATTATTTTGAATGGGCATATAGATGTGTTTTGGAGGGGGGGGGGGGAGTTGATTTGCATGTTCTCCCCTAGAAGTTCTTGTCATCTCCCAGATTTTAAAGACATGCGATCCATGATATTTTGTTACTGATCTCTATACAGTCGCTTAGTGTGTGTGTGTGTGTGTGTGTGTGTGTGTGTGTACACACACACCACACACCTAATTAGAATAAGTCTGCTTAAAAATGAACAACCACTTTCAGAGACAAATGATACAAATAAGGATGTAGAGTTAGACATACATTTAAAATAAAATTTTAAAAACACCAAGTCGTTAAATAAAATCTAATCCAACATGTCCACTGTTTTTTTAATTATACTGCGTATTTAAGCTTTACACTTTAGTGTGTAAACAAAGGAATGTCTTGTAATTAAGTCTTTTAATCCTTTGACACCTGATTTAAATGTATTGCTTCGCTGACTAAATGCAGCCGTTCTATAGTCTGTATTGTTTACATTTAAATAATAATTGTCTCCGAAATGTAATCATATTTTTCTGCTGAGAGACAAACATAAGATTAGGTTCATCAATTAAATTAAGGTAAATTATACAGCGTTAAGCAAAACACATTTTTGTAAACCCCTGATATTTAATGTGCAGCCCACTGCATTGCAGTGCGATGTACAAAAGGTTGACCCCTTCAGCGAACGTTACCTTATTTTCACTTAGAAACCTGAATGAACTTGATCAGGTGCCAAAACGTTTACAAAAGACTATAATTCCGATGCACAGAGTGAAAAGTCTGGAGTTGAATACGTTTAATACAGCGAGGCCTTGTGAGGGTTACTGCCAAGCTCATGCAACATTCAATAGAGTGACGCTCAGCCTTATTTAAAGTTGGCGTGGAAACTCACTTGTGAGAATTCTTTTTCTTCATCATATTTGCAGAGACGCCAGGATGCCCTTCAACAATAAACACAAACAGTATTCATTTCTTTTTACGTACTAAACAAATGTTTTGGTTTTTTTTTAAATCACAAATATCCAGCCAGTTTTACCTGCATCAGGTCTTGATCTCTGGGGTGCGTTCTTCCCGAATGGGGTCTTCATTCATCTGGATGTAGGGGAGCAGCCTTGCTGCCGGACTAGGGTGAAAATCGCAGTTCTTCCTAAAACTACCTTTTATATTATTATGTGTGTAACGCGAAAGATGGAAAATGCTGGTAATAATCCAGTAATCCAAAAATGTATGATCTTTGTGTTATCAGAAGCCCACTAGGGGCTCTGCCATGCGGCTATCCAGGCCTTTGGTTTGTAAAATGGCCTCAAATCCTATGGAAAAAAAGAAAGAAAAGAGAAGCACATTAAATATATGGGACTGTTTCACAGCAGGGCGTTACAGACAGACGGCATGCCTTAGTAATTTAAATGCAAAACAGCACATCTATAATCCTGATTTGTGAAAACCAATATTCATATGCTGTATTGTGCATTTCAAACACACACACACACACACATATATATATATATATATATATATATATATATATATATATATATATATATATATTACACACACACACACAAACATTTACTCCTGACCTCCAGTTGTGTTAATCCTGCAGAGATTTATATAATCCTATATATTTACATACAAATATACATTTCCACCTACTGACTGCTGTATACAACAATACATGTGTACTGATGCATCGCTCCTAATGGCTCCGTCAATTTAGAAATCTACAAATTGCCCATCGGCACAGGAAGAGCGTACAGACTCCACATAGACAGACTTCACAATCCAAAAGCAAACAGCTGTAACATTAAATGAACAGTTTAACTGGTGAAACCCAACAGCTAAGGAAATCAAATTTAAATAAAAACTACGACAAGAACATTAGAATCACAAAGCACTGCGGTGATGGATCACTGATTTAATACAAATTTATTTATTTTTTTAAAAAGAGGAGGAAATAAAATGGCACCGCTCTCTGCAAATATGATGCTGCTGAATATATTTTAAACATTCTCTGATCAATATGCACATTTGGAAGCGGGTTCCACGCCGCAGAGTGTCCAGAATGAGCATCGTACAACGTACTGAAAATGCTAATTAGCTTGGCATTGCACAGAATACTGCAACCTCATAGAAGAATAAAAAACGGTATACAGGTATACAGGCATTCCTAATAAAGTAGTGACTTAATAGGTCACTTTAAATAATGCAGTATGTCTTATGTTGTCCTGATGTTCTTACATCAGATTAGATTCTGGGCAAGATCCGTTCCCGAAACTCAAACTCTCAATCAATCTGGCTAACAATAGAAACTAATAAAATCATTAAAAACATTAAAATGTAGTGTCTGACCCACCCAATTTTGTCTAGAATTCTTCTGGTAAAAGCAAATAGTACTTAAACACTACTCCTAATTATTAATCTTAATGATTTTTAATAGGACAGCCTCATCATAAGATCTCTACGATTCATATAATTTTCCACACAACACACAAACGAGGTTTTAATTACAAAATGCTAATCTATATACCAACAGCAAATAGAAAACAATATTTTCTAAAGCTTCTAATAGATTTAAGACACTTAACACACGACTAGCACCACCAACAAGGTGCAGATCCCACTAATCACATTTTTTTTTGTGGTATAAACCCCACTATTGGGGTAAAGAGCTATATATTTAATAATCCAAGCTCTAACAGTGCAAAGCTTCAGGGTATATTGGACATGTGTACTGCACACTTATAAATTCATATAAAATATTAATAATTTTTGCACAAGCATTAATGAGTTTTTTTTTTCATATACGCTACGCAATCTTCCCTATTAGAAGTAAATAAGTCTTAGTAAGTAATTAAAATGTAACTGATAAATTACTATTTTTATTATTATTAGTTGTTGTGTCTAGCTGTAAATATATTTATCTCTGTGTGTTTGTTTTGTGATAAACTGGCAACCTGACCAAGGTGATGCCCTTAAAGCTATGGAAGTTTAAAACATAATAAACAAAATAATGAAAGGTGTGTTCAGAGCTTAAAAGTGCAGTTTTACATTTTAAAACTCAAAAAGTTGCTTCTGCAAAAGTTAACATTAAGCATTAACTCATTGAATAAAATTAACCTAGTTTAATTATTATAATCCAAGTGGAAAATTCAATCACTGAAGAGTCATGGAAATCAAAGCAGAGGAGATATAAAAAAAATAATTATTGTCATCACAATGAAACTGATGAAGTCAAACTTCAGGATGAATGACGTTAAATATAATGAAAAAAAACCTAAATGAACAGAAAGCAGAAAACTAAATTATTTTTGCTCCGACGGAGTTGCTGCTGCTTTAAAGGCATGCCTTATGTTTAAATCCTTTAATCTGTGTTTACAGTTAATTATTTTAATTTCTACAGCTGCCATAAGCTGTGACTGAACAGAAGCTGGCAAGCTTTTCCGGAGATAAAACGTAGAGGGATGAGCCCACGTGATGCTGAGCATCTGTTCTGAAACGCGCTCTTCTCAAATAAACGCAGGATCAGATCGTATTAGACCTCATTTCCGGCAGATAGATTTCATGCCGTGTCTGTTGCCATTGTCTAATAAAACAAATCATTCACATCAACACTGTTTACAAACGATCCCACATTCGTCTGAAACAGGGAACATGTTCAAACATATCCAACCTCAATAACTTCTTATTTCTGCCAGAAATATTTTCTGTAGTATGTAGGATTTTATATAATTTTAGGTTAAAACTGGTATATTTTTGTTCATATTGTTATCAGTATCATTATATTGTATATTAAAGCAAGAAGGTGTGAGTGGACATGGCATTATGAATAAATTACTAAAAGTGTGTTAAAAGTGTTATTAGACCCGATGCATAGCAGACTACAGTTGCACCTCTGTCCCGTAATTTATTCACAATAATAAACATCAAGTGTCATTATTTTTATAAAATGCTTACATAAAAAAAAGGAAAGGTTTGATTCATGAATGTGTTTATTGAAATCCAAATCGTTAATAATTTGGTCTTCCGCTATTGTGAACACTGAACGCTAAGTAACAGGATTCTGGTTTCTGTAACATCAAAAACAGCCATCTACTGGCCAAATTACAGAACGCAGTTGATAAAAACAGTAACAACAGGCTCGTTGTTTAAATTAATTAATGATTTAATATAATGTATTGCGCTCAGAGGTGTGTGCTATTGTCAATCAGAATTTAGGACCGGAACTTATATTAATATAACTAATACTAATATTTAATATTAACATTTAATATATATTTCCCCCTGGATATCAAGTTCTGATGTGACTGCAGGGTGTACTTTATGTCTGCCCCTAAAATCGTTAACCCACATTATCAGTGGGAGTCGACCAAATGACCACCTTTGTTGTACAATTCATTTTTATTTGGTTTCAACACAGACTACCATGTCCTGCACCCTTTCCAGTGACAGTCTGGTTACACAGAGCTCAGAATAAATTATTGTTTATACTTTAAGGTTAACAGGAACGAGGACTACGAAGTGTTTTTAGTGTTTGTGTTTTATTTTGTTGTTTTTAAAAGAAGATGATATGAATCTAAAAATATTATTTTAGGTGAATTATTTTCAAAGAGCATCAAATAAAAACTCCTTTAGTGTAATCGATTAAAATCTCATCAGCAGGTACAGCTTAATTTCAGTGTATCTACAGAAGATTAACTATTTTGGCAGTGAACCCAAAGTACAGCCTCCACTTCAGAGAAGTTTAGACTAACCAGTTACAAGGTAGAAGAGTTCAAAACAATAACAGAGCGCTCGGTACTCTGCGCAAAGTTGTTTTGACTGAATACATCTCTATTCCGCATCGTATTTTAATTAACAGAATGTGGGACAGTATCAAATATTGATGGCATCTTTTAGAAATTCGGGATGGTTGCTAATAATGTAAGAAATCACAGACTTAAAAGATACAGATACAGTCTTTTTACCATCATGGTATCTACAAAATGCGGTTTCTCTCCATTAATAATAAGATTGATAAGAATGACTTCACTTCCACCCCTCACTTATAAATAATGTATTATGGGAGGAGCTCGTATCAGGTGCTGCAGTGAGGGTTACCTGTATAAGTTCAGATCAGCGTACTGTACGTGACTGTGCTTGAATTAAACACTGCTCCCTTTCCACTTACATGCGGTTTATAAATCAAATTAAGGTTAATGGACCAAATCCCACAATGTCCATTCTGGGATTTACAGTAAGAGTGATGGGGAAAGGTGTCAGTGCTGGACACATTCGGAATAATCAGGGTACACATTTTTAATACTGTTTAATTAATGTATAATATTAGTAGTTTTAAAAAAAATTTCAGGAGGTGCCTGGAGGATCTTCTGATATTTCGCTCTTGATATGACTTGACGATTTTGGTGCAAAGTATATATGAAATAACTTTTGGCGTCCTCCTATAATTTCTAATTAGAACAGTTCCAATGCATTTACTCAAACAGATGGTTAATTTAATTTTGGCTAGAGTCCTGCACCCATGACAGGAAAGTCGAACCAACTTCTAAAGTCATTAATGAAGGTCAGGATGCTGTGATGCTTGAATCATCAGTGAAAATGATCTTTGCATGATCCCTAAAACACACAATTCAAGTTTGAAAATAAAATCCTAAAGGTCCATGATGGAGAACTACTGATCTATCTGACCATTTAGGACGTTTGTGTGTTTAGTACCTCATAAATTCACATAACATTATAACATTTTTAGATAGATAGATATTTGAGATTTACAATTATGGCTATATATGTGGCATGTCACATTTCAAGTTTATGTTACGGTGGGATGGGACTTGGTGTTTCTTTTACCATATTAGATGCACTAGCTTGATGTGTCTTAAGTAGTTATGTATATTTTCCCTGGTGGAGTCTTTTTAAAAATGCTAAAGTCTTTTTAAACACTTACTTTAGTTGTACGTTTTAGTATGCACTCCGCGTCGGCTCAGTGGTCTCTGAACGCAGTATATTTTTTGGGGTTATAACAGCATTTTGGTAATGTATTCTGCCGGCGTACTTTCACCTGATACATTGCCCAGATTATCACAACAGCTGCGAACAAATGGCACCTCCGTCGCGCCGATGTTAAACTGCATCGCACAGAAATATGCACAAAGCCCGCAACGCAGAAGAATCGTTTTATGTTTACGTTCACGCTCACTCTGAGGATTGGGGGTTCAAATCCCATGTCTACCAAAGTGACAATTTGGGCCCTCGAGCAGGGTCCTTAACTCGCTTTGCTTCAGGGATGCTGTCGCATGCCCTGTAATGACCCCCCCCCCCCCAACAACCATCAAGCTGGGATAATTGTGAGACACTTTGGATAAAAGCATGTGCAAAATAACCTAAAGTTCATTCATTCATTCATTATCTCCCGCTTCATCCTATATTAGGGTCGCGGGGGGGGGGGGGGGGTTCCCCATGCCCATCCAGGGGAGAACGTTTCAGGCGCTTGGCAGATAGACCCAGGACAGGACGCCAATCCATCGCTGGGCACATACTCACTCACACAGACACACTCTATATGGGGCAATTTGGAGAATTCACTTGAAATTGACCTTGATCCATGATTTTGGACTGTGGGAGGAAACCCACGCGGACACACGGAGAACATGGAAACTCCACCCAGATGGGAATTCGAACCGGGAATCCCTAGCACTGAGAGGAGAACATGCTAACCACTAAGCCACTGTGCCGCCCATAACCTAAAGTTAGTAATAGTAATAGTTATAACAAGTAATAGTTCAAGTTAGTAACAATCTAATAGTTACTTAATGACCTAAAGTAACTTAATACAACACACAGGTGTGAGAACGCCCCTGAACGCCAATGTCATTGTGACATCATCGTGTACGAGCGTACGGCAATTCGGTATGTGGGGGGGGGGGCATGCTAATTGTCTGTATGCAGGTATTTTGTACAGAAAAAAAAAAAACAGCATCCGCTTATCTACATCGCTGTGACAGTCACCCCCCCCCAATAGCCTCAGGTTTGCGTGGCAATAAGCGATCAAACCTTATCTGATGTCTGACTTTCCCAAACCGTCTTCCCTACGTTGTCTTTTATCTTGGATAATCTCGCTTCTCTCTTTATCCAGTTGCTGCAAGTAAATAAAATAATGAGGATTCCAGCGTGATGCAAGGCCTCAGTGGGCTTTTTGTTAACAGTTACAACAATACCAACATATATAGCGGTGATTTCGTATCTTCAATTGTGCTTTTGGTACGTCTTTGTAATGTGAATCTAAAGTCCCAGGAATAAATTTCAACACACAATGGTTTTCCCAAAACAGGAATCGAACCCACCATTCCACCAGACTATTAATTCAACCATTAAACCCACAGGATTTGTACACAAAGGTGTCCAGTGTTCGCAAACATTGGTGCAATAAACAAAGTACCATAAACCGTACAAACCGTACAGCTACAACAACAGTAACACCAATTGGTTTTAGCACAGCATTTCCTTAAGGGCTGTGGGTTTCCTCCGGGTTCCTCCCACAGTCCAAAAAACATGGATCAAGGTCAGGTGAAGTCTCCAAATCGCCCCATATAGAGTGTGTCTGTGTGAGTGAGTGAGTGAGTGTGTGCCCGGCGATAGATTGGTGCCCTGTCCTGGGTGTATCTGCCCAGCGCCCGAAACGTTCTCCCCTGGATGAGCATGGGGAACCCCACCGCGACCCTAATAGAGGATAAAGCGGAAGATAATGGATGGATGGATAAAAACCCCATGAGGTAATTACAACAGACTAAAAGCTATCCATTGTGTTTTTTATATAAGGGGGAAATAATCGCATCCCAATCTGGGTGGAGTTTGCATGTTCTCCCCGTGTCTACGTGGGTTCCCTCCCACAGTCCAAAAAACATGGATCAAGGTCAAGTGAATTCTCCAAATTGCCCCATACAGAGTGTCTGTGTGTGAGTGTGTGCCCAGCGATAGATTGACGCCCTGTCCTGGGTGTATCTGCCCAGCGCCCGAAACGTTCTCCCCTGGATGGGCATGAATCTAGTAGAGGATAAAGCTGAAGATACTGGATGAAAATAACCGCGGTTACCGGTTTTTACTCCTAATCGTCCAGCTACATCGTGGGAGGCAATGGCTGCGTCTCAAATCGCATAAAAGCGTGGCCAAATTTGCGCGCCGCTGATCGTGTCATTAAGATTGCTTTATTATTTTTTAACTTACTGTTTATTAAGACGGGATGCGGATTGAGACGCAGCCAATAAACAGACGCCAGGCTTTTCGGTGGGTCGCAGGCTACGAACGCACACCGTATCCCCCCTCCCTCCTCCTCCTCCTCCTCCTCTTCAGCTAACCTTCGTCTGCAGAGGTCGGGATTAAACACAAAGAAAACAAAGCGTGCCGCTTTCTAAAAAAAAACAACAACCTCACCGAGTCCAGATCCGAACCCCAGACGTTAGCAGTTAGCAGTGGAGGCAGTCCGCGGCGTCGGCCATGTTTGCGTGGCTATTATTTACAACCCCCAGAACAAAGGAGTGGAGTGTGGGAAGGCTGGCCGCCTGTCTGCGCTGACGGTCAGGGTTCGAATCCAAACACGACGCGTCTGCAGCGACGCGGCTCCGCGCGCTTTACGATCCCGAAAAAACACACACAACACACGCGCGCCGCTCGGCGGCTTCCCCCCCCTGCAACACCCTGCAACGGCAGACTGCACAATTAACGCGTCTCCGGACTCACCCCGTCGTAATCTGGTTGAAATTACAGCACGCAGCGGGGAGAGGGGGAGGACCAAAAAAAAAAAAAAAAAAAAGAAATCCTCTTTTTTTTTTTCTTCTTTTTCTTTTTTCTCTTTTCTTTCTCAAGCCTCACAGCCTCCGTTCAAAATGAGCTCAACTGCGGCCGACACGTCCCCCTCCCTCCTTTGCCCTCGCTGCTTTCGCGTCCTCGCTGCCAAATACTGCGGCGTTCCTGGAGCCGGCTCGCGTCCCAAAGCGCGCTCGAGTGTCCCTACAAAGGCCGCGTCGAACCTGCGCCGCGTGACGCGGCGGAGCGCGCGCGCTAGTGGGCGCGCGCGCGGTTTGGGGAGCGGCCCGGCTGGCGCAATAAAAGTTGGTCTTCCTGCCAAAGCGTGAGCCCGTTATAATTTTTCCATATTCTCCCCCCCCCCCACCCACGCGCCCCGCCCCCTTTCCTGCTTTAACTTCGGGCCAGAGCGAGAAAAAAAATAAATAAATAAATAAAATAATTTATATATATATATATATAAAATAAGAAAAGCGGGCGACACTGCGACACGGAGTTTTGTAGGAGAGAAAAAAATATGCCCCCTCACAGTTTCTCCCCCCTCACAGTCCATCCCTATATCACATAATCAGTGATGTGTTTCAGCTGGTGGTATTGGGTTAAAAAAACAAATAAATAAATAAAATAATGTTAATATATTTATCGTATTGTTTCAGTGGTTGTTGAAAATTTAAATGAGGTCATGTGATTGCATCTTGATTCATTTATCAGGTACAAGGTCACGGAGGCAGCACGGTGGCTTAGTGGTTAGCATGTTCGCCTCTCAGCACAAGGGATTCCCGGTTCGAATCCCCATCTGGGTGGAGTTTCCATGTTCTCCCCATCTCTGTGTGGGTTTCCTCCGGGTTCTCCGGTTTTCCTCCCACAGTCCAAAAACATGGATCAAGTCAATTGAGTTCTTCAAAATTGCCCCATATAGAGTGTGTTTGTGTGAGTGAGTGTGCCCAGCGATAGATTGGCACCCTGTCCTGGGTCTATCTGCCCAGCGCCCGAGACGTTCTTCCCTGGATGGGCATGGGGAACCCCCCCGCGACCCTAATAGAGGATAAGCGGAAGAAAATTCTCTATTTTGCATTAATCATATGTATATTCCTTTTTTAATATTTTTTTAATTACCTGGCAGCATACCATTTATTCATTCATTCATTCATTCATTCAATACCTTCGGCTTATTCCTCTAATAGGGTCTCAGGGGTTTTGTTTTCAAACAAATCGTAGTCGTTAGTGAAAAAAAAAAAAAGCTGTGCACAAAGTAATTAACGATTTTAAGACCTAGTATAATCTATGCTATGAGCTGAAGACCAAAGTGGTTCCAATGCACTCATAGTTTGGTGTCTTTAGTAACTTTTTTTTAATTGTCCTTCCTTAGTCAATATGTATGTTGAAACCTATTTGTGCAAACAATTTAATGATCTTTTTACTGATTTGAATCAGAATCAGAATCAGGTTTATTGGTCACATACGTGGTTAGACATGGTACAGCCAGCAGTGAAATTCTTTTTTGACCTCTCCACAGAAAATGAAATTTGTTTAAAAGGATAAGAATAAGAAAAATAGGATAGAGTAAGATAAAAATAAGATACAATAAAATTTAACTATGTATTTACAATGTGTAATGGAATTATAAAGTGCAAATATTGCAGTGCAGTGTTACAGGTTCAAGTTAATGTCCGTTTAGTCCTGGTTCAGGGTCCGAATCGCCGTTGGGAAGAAGCTTCTCCTCATCCTCTCTGTGTTTGCCTTCAGGACACGAAAACGCCGTCCTGATGGCAACAGAGTGAAGAGTTTGTCTGGATGACTGAAGTCTTCCACAATCTTTTTGGCTTTGGACCAGCACCGCTTCCTGTAGATGGTCTGAAGGTCTGGAAGTGCTACTGGTTCTCAAATACACCTCCAAAGACCCCCTATGGAAGTAAATACTATACTATATAATATTGTGTTGCTGTTCATGCATTAAAAAAGTATATTGCTCTGAAATCATTTTTCCTCTCAGCCAACAAACCATCAGGAATCAATCAGGGTCCATTACAGTGTATAGAGTGTGAGTCATAACAGCGTGACGCACACAGCTATGTCGATACCATGTTAGTGTAACGGTAGCAAATAAAAGGTTCCTATAATGGGTAAATTATTGGAAATACATTTTGGAGATCCGTTTATTCAGCATGTCATCTTTAAAATACAGAATGCTGCCGTTTTCGGGGAGGACTGATGAATATTTAGTTATAAAATACTATGTATAATTGCCCTTAATTGCCTGGTCTATACTGTGTATGTCTAATTTTACGAATAAGACGGGGATTCCAGGTTCGAATCATGATCTGGGTGGAGTTTGCATGTTCTCTGTGTCTGTGTGGGTTCACTCCAGGTTCTCTGGTTTTATCCCACAGTCCAAAAACATAGATTCAAGGTAAATTGAATGCTTTAAATTGCCCCATATAGTGTGTGAGTATGTGTGCTCAGCGATAGATGGGTGCCCCGTCCTAGGTGTGTCTGCCCAGACCCCCTGCCAACCCAGTAGAGGATTAAACAGAAGGTAATGAATGAATGAATTTATTTATTCTGACATCATTATGACTTGATATCAACCTCTAGTTTTAAAAAGTCTTCTTTTCTGCACATATAATCCAGATGTGATTCCGTGGCATTGATGTGACAGACCAGGGTTTCTTTTTTAAATATTTATTCAGATTAGGGTTAAAAGCATTACATTAACCAAACTATCTCATCTTGCTTGGGTGGTAGATAAGATGTGGTGGCTTGAGCCATTTGCAGGTTCCAGCTCTAAAGATTTGGGCAGAATTGTTTGTAGTCATCGAGTCGGAAAACATCTGGAAATCAAATTAGCTTTGTTCGGTTACATAAAGCCGTCTGTCTCTCGCCCCTAGAACAAAAGCTAAATGGTAATTATGCAAATACACACATTTGTGCTCCGCTTCATATAAACGGTGGGACTCATGAATGAGCACTCGCATGCGATGACATTGAAGAAGTGCGATGGAAAACAAGAACTCGACCACCCCCCCCCCCTCTTCTTTTTCTGGTTGCCATGGAGACAGTGTCTTCACATGCCTTTGAACTGCTGCATAATGGACAGGAGGTGCTCGCTGCGTTTTTGGATGTTGCACTCTTCTTCTTTTAGCCTCTTCTGCTCATTAAGCACTTCCTCCTGCGCAGGGAAACACTGGGTTATGGTAGCATGCTACGCTACAGTGTAATACCACAGGAGTAACAGAGAGGTACACAAGACAGTGATTGTTTACATATGAAAACACACAGGACAGGTATAGAGGGTATAATGTCCCACCTCATTAACACTATATATTAAAGAAGTTAAATATTTATATTATACTAATTTGCATAATTCTCTACTAAGGTCGCGGGATGGGTTCCCCATGCTCATCCAGGACGCTGGCCAGGACAGGGCACCAATATATCACTGGGTGCTATAAGACACTATGGTATATAATTCATTCATTCATTCATTATCTTCCGCTTTATCCTCTAGTAGGGTCGCGCTGGCGTTCCTCATGCCCATCCAGGGGCGAACATCTCGGGCACTGGGCAGATACACCCAGGACAGGGCGCCAATCTATCGCTGGGCATGGTATATAATTATGATGTGTTTTTTTTAAAGCACACCATGAAAACACCTTGATTTTATCATATATTGACATCCGAAAGTGTATTGGGTCGAAATGGACGAAGCTTTAAAATTCTCTGCAATAATTTATAGAACACGTGATTGCTAGTTGGTTTAGGAAGGGGACCTTATATTAATACCCAATTGGACACACTTATAAAGGTGTGATGATTGAGGTCTCCATGTACTTTGAGCAAGCTTTTTGGGTTATATAACTATAACTATAATGGACGAAAACACTAGACTGACACAAACATGGTGAGAACAAGCAAATTCCCACAGGAACGACTTTATTTGCAATGTCTGCCAATCGAACTCAGAAGCGTCTTGCTGTAGGATGTAAACCACTGAACCACCACAGTTGCTTTATTATCCATAAATCCATAAAACTACCGTTAACATTTTGAAGAGAGAAGCACCCTGATGCAAACTGCATGCCTCTGCCAGAAAAACCAAAAATAAACCCGTCTTCCTCCTACTCATGTCTATTCTTCGAAACTGTTTTGGGATAATTAATTGTTTTTGACATTGAGCTGGTTCATTAATGAGCACGGGAGTGGATTTTATATTGAACCTTGTTAAACGACGTTTGGTTTAGATGATCATCTGTACTTTATTAAAGGGAATGCTGTAGGTTCATGTTGGAATTTAACCTACAGTGGAATTAAAGGCCAAAATAACCAAACTGACACAGGACTACGACTGATCTATTGGTTCCAGATTGGTACAAATTGTAAATACTGTGGCTTTAAATCCATGTTTTGCACAATACAAGCCTAATTGTACTATGTAATACATAAGGCTGACCAAAAAAAAATTTAACCATGAGTGATTTGATTAGCTATGCGACAGTCAGAGAGCTCATTTACATATTTGCAATTGGATATTATATTGGCAGAAACTTTTCCTCACACAGATAGATGAATTTGCCATTTACCATAGGGTATAACAAGGCACCACAGTTTTTGAGGTAGGACACCAGGTCTTCCTTCAACCATGGTTTACTGACAACACAATCAGAGGGGCAATTTGTCTCCCCAATGTACCCATCAGCAGGTTTTTTAAAATGTGGGAGGAAGTTAGAAAACCCACTCAGGCATGAAATGACGTCCAGATGCCAAACAGAAAGGACCTTTGTTCGCCTCAAACAGCGATCTAGCCCGGGACCTGGTGTGTCGCTATATAGAAGTTTGACTGAAGTACTATACACATTAAACAAACTCACATTTATAAATCTATCTATGTTTCCAAAATCATATCATATTAAAGACATATTTGCCCAACATTGGTGAATAAAGGAAGAAGCTTAATAACCCATGTTTGTTTTTTTTGTTCTAGTCAGACACAAGGTTCTCGAAATACCAAGCTGCTTCCAAATACCAACTGTTTGTGGTCACACACCCTGAGTTTGCACAGCTCCTTCCTCTCCTTGTCGTTCTCCTCGGCTCTAGCTCGTAGCCAGGCCTCATTCTGAGCTTTGTGTCTCTCCAACAATTCCTTCAGTTCCTGTCCAAAACAGAACCACAAAAAAAAACCTCCCACATCTTTTTTTTTTTTTTTTACAAAGAAACAAACATCACACAAATAAACCCGCTCTGATTCCCAACATTCTGCGACTTTCTGCAACATTCTGCTCATGCGTTTGACCCAGTTTTGACTCCAACGTTCAACACGGAACCACAGATTCGCAGCAACACACCTGGCTCTGCCGCCGCTGATACTCGCTGTAGGCCCGTCTCTCGCAGCGTAAGGCCTCCACTTCTTGTGAAAGCTCCGACTTTTCTCTGAAAAGTTTCCATGAAGAGAGAAAATGGATTTATTCACGTAGTCTGCTGCAAAGGATAGTTACGTATTAAACCTCAGCCGTACAACTCAGACAGTTTGCTTGAAACTTACTAAAACTGGCTTTGCGCCATCTGCTAGACTTATTAATTAACTTCCTGACTCGATTAAAAAAAATTTTTTATTGGAGACGTTTATCTAACAAGTTTACACCTGTTCCTTACCTGTCGAGTTTCCGGAACTGCTCGTCTAAAATTTCAAAAGCTTTGTGGATCATGTTCATCGCCTCGTCTCGCACCGTGATGAAATCTCTATGAGCTGTGGGCTGAAAGGGGCACATTTTAAATACACACACACACACACAAAAACACACAAACATATTTATATTGTACTATACAAGAAACCTTCAACATAATAACTCATTAATTTTAATATTCATAGGATGCGGTAGCTCAGTGGTCAGGGTGTTGGGCTATCAAGCTAAAGGTTGTGGGTTCCAATCCCAGGTCCACTGAAGTTACCAGTGTGGGTCCTTGAGCAAGGCCCTTAACCCTCATTGCTCCAGGGATGTTGTGATGAACCCTGTGCTCAGCTTGTAAGTCACTTTGGATAAAAGCATCTGTTAAATGACGAAATGTAATGTAAATGTAATATTTTTTTTATTTTGAAGACACTAGTACGGTCGTTCTGCAGACTTTGCCTTTAAACTTGCGTTTTTGAATATCTTTTTTCTGTTTTTAAGCTCTGGTTAGCAAAGCATCTGTTGCAAAACTCCTTGTTCTTCTTTTGCTGTGAGATATTTCGTCATCCGTGTGTTTAGATGTATGGGGTTATTAAGGGGCCAGGCTACAGAATACAGAACTCTCCCCCATCATCCAGTTAATAAGCGGCAACAAGAACACACAGAACCAAAATGGAAAAATCTGCAGAAGAACTGTATATTACACAAGAGACTTTAAATAAAAACACATATAAACCTCGTATAAAAGTCAAAAGGAGTTCACACCAAATGTTGACTTAATTATTTTTTTATATGTATATATTATCTGACTCTTTGAGACTCTATAGGCTTATTTTAACAAGAGTATTATGTGGGGTAGGTTGCCAGGTCTTTCCTTACTCATAGTTTACAAGCCATGGGGGACATGGGGCAATTAGTAAGTCCATTTTCTCTATCAGCCTGTTTTCGAGACGTGGGAGGGAATCAGATTACCCAGAGAAAACCCACTTGGGTACAGGGAGGACATGCAGACTCACGGAAAGGACATTTGGAATCAGGAAGTTTATTATTCAGTAAAACTATACAGCTATAAAAATATCCACCAAATTCCTAATTGGGTACGTAATCAGACACTCATGTACAAATGAGTCACGTTTATGACATTTTTTTTTTTTTCTTTCTATTGAACGGAAAAAAAAAAAAAAAAAAAAATCATTGTATGAAGGTTCTGTAAGGACTAAAGATTTTTTTTTACCTGCGTCAACTCGTTCCCCTCGACTCTCACAGTTAAAGGCGACTCATTCAGCTCGTACCTCATGTTGGGAACCTTGGTTGGCACGAAGCTATAGAAATGCACACACATACCTCATTTAAATAACAGGAAGGGGCTTTAATTCGAAACTGAGAATGAAATTAACAGCTTATAAACATTTGCATAGCGGATCAGAAGTACAGTCTTGGAACGTGTTCTTAACATAGAACGGCTGTTACTATTCATTAACGTCGTGAGTTTATTAACGTGCTTAATGTTAATGTGTTGGTTCTGTAGGTGCATACACACCCATTGCTGACTCCCTGAAGTCCAAACTCGGACAGAATCTCCTTCATGACTGCGTGATGTTGGGACAGGAGAGATTTATTTCATGCGATTGGACGTTCATCTTGGTGTTTGGACATAATTATTGTAAAAATTTGGACTACCTGGTTGCCTTTCAGATGGGTTGATTAATTTCATAATCCTCAAGTCATTGAATGTATTTTCCTCATTTCTGCCTCCGAAGACATACAGCTGAAAAACAAGTGGGTAACTATA